>NDXB01021336.1:0-18541 GCA_002631895.1 Agapornis roseicollis
AAAAGAAATGCATGTAAAAGAGGCCCCAGAAAAGGTGCAGCTTCAAAACTCCCACAACCCAGAGAAATGAAATCATATCGGCCTGAAGGATGTGCTTCTGCTCATGTAGGGAATCACAGTTCAGCTTGTAAGAGTTTGTATTTGTGTTTGTATCTGCTTCTACACAGAGCTATGTCAACCTGCTCTTTTGGTACCAGTTCTTCTGTGGATTCTCAGGCAGCACAATGATAGATTACTGGCAGATGATTTTTTTCAATCTCTTCTTCACCTCGATGCCCCCTCTTCTCTTTGGAGTCCTGGATAGAGATGTTTCTGCAGAAACACTACTAGGTTTGCCCAAGTTGTATAAGAATGGACAAAATTCAGAGGTATGTCTTCATTGCTGGAATAACTGCTTGGTAAGCCAAAGGACTGCAGGTGTCTTGGTTTTGTGAGGAGCGAGTTATAGATTTACTTGGAACCAAATGATCCATTTCTGTTTTCTTGTTTATTGATGTTCACTAAAAGAAGATATAATTGTAACTGCCAGAAGAACTGGTAAGGAACATATGATTGAAGTTGCTTCCTGGAAGTGAGGCTGGGTGTTTGTTCCATAGTTGGAAGATGCAAATGGGAAGATTTATTCTGTCATTAAATATATGGAGCAATCCAGCTGGGTACCAGCACACTGCATTTTAATAAGTGATGTGCTAGTGAATCAGCCATGTGTTAGGTGTTTCTGATCAGAAGAAGAGATGATGGAGCAAATATGTGTGTGTGTATATACACATGTACACACCATATTGATGGAAAATTTCTCAGTGAAGGTATAAGGAGAAAACAGGATAAGAAATGTAACAAATTAGGATAAAATAGTTTAGCTGGTCCATGATTAAACTCTGCTCAGATTTGGTGCTTTGAACAGTCTCAACCTACTGAAGAAGAAAAGTTTGTTAAAAAGATTACAGCAAAGTGACTTGAAACAGAAACCCTTAAACTGATAATCAGGTTTTTTTCCTGCTCTCACACTCAGAAATACACCTGTTGGTACATAAAGGATTTTGTCACAGTTTGGTATTTAGCATCTTCCAGGCATGGACTGTTTCATTTAGTTATTTTTTTTTTTCTTTGACTACTCAGTGTTGAGAACCCTGAGAAAATATTCATGAAAAAGGACATGTTNAGAAGAAAAGTTTGTTAAAAAGATTACAGCAAAGTGACTTGAAACAGAAACCCTTAAACTGATAATCAGGTTTTTTTCCTGCTCTCACACTCAGAAATACACCTGTTGGTACATAAAGGATTTTGTCACAGTTTGGTATTTAGCATCTTCCAGGCATGAACTGTTTCATTTAGTTATTTTTTTTTACTTTGACTACTTAGTGTTGACAACCCTCAGAAAATATTCATGAAATAGGACATGTTTTTACCCCAATTTGCCTATGAGGTTTCAAGAACCAGCCTGATACCTCTATGTTTGCAAAAAAGGACACATATACAGCCATACATACCTAGTTTTGCAGATACATACAGTACAGTAGCACTTATTCCCAATTGCCTTAATATTTTTAATATGAAATTGTGACAATGTTAATGAGCAAAATTTGAAATTATCTGAGTTTTAAATAGCAAAACTGCAGGGTACTTAGGAATTTGCTCGTTTTCTCCTAATATTTACTTTCATTTTCTTGGACTGTGATTTTTGGCACTGATGAACGCTTGTGGTTCACACTGTGTTTGATGATGGTTTGAAAAACCAAGGCAAGGGAGTGCAGAATTTGAGGCTCTTAGGACTTTCTATCACTTTTCTTAGGAACTCTTGGCCCTCACGTATATGCAAAAATACATGTTCTTTAACATTTTGAAGAGGTTATTGTTGTTGCTTTGGCATTTTGTCTGTATTAAAACAACATGAGTCCAGCCTTCTGTCACTCCAGTAACATACCCCACTCCACAGGAGCTGTAGTCACAGAGGTCACTAGATAAGTATAAATATGCCAAGTAATCAAGTTAAAATGGCACAAAATAGATGTTTTGGTGGAAAGAACCTTAACAGAAAGGATATCTGACAAATTCTATGGCTCCAGTAAGAGCTTTGTTTGAAAAATGTTTGAGGAATGGGGTCCTTTGGGGAGCTGGGGGACATTCACTTTATAACACCTTTAGTTGACTGGCTAATCTTCCTAAGGTCTGTCTTTAGTTAAGGTCTGTCTTCAGTTAACACAGTGAAAATACATTTTCACAGTTAAGTGTTCAATGTGAATCAGCTGCTCAGGAGCCATTTACTCATGAAGAGAGACCAGTTATCAGAATCAGTAGTATGAATAGAAGAAAAACAGGCAGTAATTATGTCTTCAGGACAGCGTAGAGATGTGTTTCCCATCATAATGACTCTGATCTACCAATTCCTACAGATATACAACCTATCAACTTTTATCATTACAATGTTGGATGCCTTCTATCAGAGCCTCGTTTGCTTCTTTGTCCCTTACTTGGTAAGTATCAGGGTAATTAATATTCTCATTTTCCTGTTCTCCTTAAAAAAACAGATAAATTCACTTCTGAATTGTCAAGGTTCATCACAGTTTATCTGCCTTTTTTCTAGACCTATGAGGACTCTGACATAGACGTCTTTTCCTTTGGAAACCCCATTAATACCATCTCCCTCCTGACCATTCTCTTGCACCAGGCTCTAGAAATGAAAACATGGGTACGTGTTTGACCTGTCCTGTTCATTTTTACTGTTTTTCTATTGTGAACACAGCATACTGTGTAGACATTGTGTTTTAGAGTCATCTGCCTAAATTCTGGGTCAAAAAAAGTAGGTAGCAGATGCACTATTGGATATACTCTTTCTAATCTGACTTTATACCGTCCTGTGTTATACCCAGAGTCAGTGTCACGAGCATCACTGTCATTTTGCACATTCTGCTTGCAGACCCTGTTCCACTTGGTAACGATGATTGGCAGTGTGGCGTTTTACCTGGTCTTCTCTCTGATCTACAATGCCTCCTGTGTGCTCTGCAACCCTCCTACCAATCCCTACTGGATTATGGAGAAACAGCTTTCAGACCCCACCTTCTATTTGCTGTGTCTTATTACGCCCGTCATGGCACTCTTGCCAAGGTTTGAATGAGGTTTCCTCAAAATTTCCATTTTGTGAATTTGTAGGCATTTGAGTGAAATAACAGTAACTCTGTGTTATAGATATGTGATATGTTGGGCACATGTGTTACACAGGGACGGGTGAGGAGTATGGAAGTCAGATGCCTGGGTTCAGCTTTCCAGTTCATCAATTTATTGTTATACAGCCCTAGAGAATCACTTTATGTCTATTGCTTTTGTTTTCCCACCAGGAAAACCTTTCTTTCTGGGTGCTTAACAAAGTTTACCGATACAAATCTGTTACATAACTGTTCCTTGTCATAAACGCTATGTTGTTGAGCTGATGAAAACTAAGGAGACTTTGAAATAGTCCTATATGCTTTGAAAGTTACAGAATGTATTCTGTTGAAGTATATTATAGGGCATTATTAGACCAAATTAAAAAACATGTTTATATATTAAAGAATTTTCTGCATCCAGAATTTTAGTTTTACTCCATGTGACAAATCAGGTAGGTTAAATATAGCTTTAACTGAGGCTGAATACTATTTGGAGAGGGATAGTTATTTTGATAGGTTGCTGAGAAAGATTGTTTGAAAAAACACAGCAATTCTGTTCTTATATATGTATGTGGTAACTATACTGCTTTTCATACTTAATACTGCAATCATTCTTTAAGCAGATATGCTTTGCCTGAGTTTCACTACTTTTTTAAAACCTGTATTTGTCCTTGGACAGTGACAGAAATGGTTAGTTTCACTATCTTGCTAATGGCCTTCTCATCCTAATTGTCATGGAGTGCAGCACACGGGTATTGGAAGAAACAGGAAAATATTTTTAGCATCTGATTCTGTAAGTGCTTTAAGGCACTAGAATCTGAGCCTTAACTTTGTCTAAAAAGGAACTTTTCAAGACAGGTAATATTTTTCTTCAAATTATTATTTCCCCATCTGAGTTGAGATGCTCTAATGATTACATGTTGCATTATATAACTTCAGGTCAGGATAAACGACACATAGTTCAGTAAGGTCTAATGTCTTCTAGGAAGGGCATCCTTTCCCAGTCTGTTCTGCCCCTGTGTGATTTTTGTTTTCCTATCAGCCCTCATTCACACTGTCATTTTAGACCCTGAGCTTTCTACCAAGATCTATATCAAACACATGGTTGGAGAACTTGTATCTCCATCTTGGGAATTCAGCAAGTTTAAGATTGTTGCTGCCTCAGCAGGATACTGTGCTTAAAGATTTGTATCTTCCTATCTTCAAAGTTGGAGAACTACAGTTTCTTCATGTAGGTACCCCATATTATCTACTGCAGAGTCCTTCAGTTCACAGAACATCTACCCCCAGTTTCTGCTATAATTTAGCTGTGTCAGCATATCACAGCAGTAGTGAAACCACCCTTTGTTAAAGTGCACTTAAGTTCACTTTGTTCATCTCACCACACTGCCAGCTCCCTGTCTACTTCAGAAACCTTGGGGTCTTGAGATTCTGGTTTCTTTCTAAGAAGTTTCTAAGAGGTTTTGTTAAAATCCTTGCTCTCGTTGGCTCTCCCTTTTGCTATTGCATCCTGTGCTAGCTGACACTTCTGAGACAGTGCAGGCGCCCCGTGGGAGTTTGCCTGTGCCCTCCCTGCACACAGGCTTTTCCTGGAGCACTTTGCAGTGCATCCTTCATGCATCCACATCTCAAAGCCGCCTGTGAACTTTATTTTGGGACACAAGCTGCACTGTGCTAGGTACCAAATTCCTCAAGCCTGAGAAGAAAGGGATCTGAATATCATGTTCATTCACTGGCAAGGGAAGGCACTGTGTCTCTGGAGGATTTCAACATATGCACCAGATCTATTTCTCCAGCTATGGAAGGCAGGCTGTGTCTGCCAGGAAGCACTGCAAAGGCCTGACAGGTAACTGGGTCTCACACTCTGCAGGGCTGGGGGAAGGACAGAAGCAAATGAAAGCAGTTCATGGGATAAAATACGCAGTTCTCCTTCCCTTCTTTGTCTTCTGGTTCATCTACAGTTTGCACAGAAGATACAGAGGACAGCTTGAGGGGAAAGAGGACAATATGATCCACACCAGATCTGCACAGCCAGACCTGGTCTCTCTGTGGCTATGCTCTTACCCGCTCAACTCTAATTAGCAATTGAACAGTTCCCAGTCCTGAGATGCTATAGGATTAACAAGCCTGAGCCCAGGCACATCAGATATATGTTTATCCACTCCTACTTGTGCAGATAGGACTGAGAAAACCATTGCCTTAAAAGTCTTTTCTGTACTTTGTTTGGCTTCTTAGGTTTTTAATCTTGTTATACTTATTTATGCATACATTTAGCAGCAGGATGTGAGGACAGCAGTTTTCTTAACACAGTTTCAAAGAGTCCCCATGCTTGTTGTAAAATGCGTATCGAGGCCATCTATGTAAAGGTCAAATTCTATTAAAAAGATGCTTTGAAAGAGACTGGTTTTCAGACAAAACTGACACGACATGGAGAGAGGCTGTGTGCTTTCTCACTGCTCACGATATATGCTTATGTAAGTTCTCTGTTCTGCAAAGGGGAGGTAGGACACTTTCTGGTTTTTACTGTCTCCTGAGCAAATACATAAGCCGAGGTTCTTAAATTTCTGGGTTCATGATATATATCAAATCAAGATCCCTTCTTTAGCCTTTTTTAGCAGTACAAATATAACCCCACCTCTTCAAATACTGCATCTCTTGGTAAGTTTCTGTGCATTGTTCTCACAGTGCTCATTAATCAGGTGGTTTTATTATAAGTTATTTAGTATATATATGCATGTAGTTGACTTGACAGGTCAAGGTAGGTGTAAACTTACATGCTGCATTAAGATCCAGGTATAAGGTGTCTACTGGATGCCTGTAGAGCAATGAAAAATTAGCAACTGGATCCATGTTCTGTGATGCAGATTGTGGAAGGAACCCTCTAGTAAAATAATCCATTCTTTTCCTGTTTCATCAGGTTCTTTATTTTTGCTCTGCGAGGAACTGTTGGAACACCTCTGATTCTGAAAGCACAGCAACTAGATAAACTTCCTAAAGGGCAACAGGATCTTGAAATCCAGAAATTGAGATCAGGAAAACAACCTACTTCTGCTGCACCTGTAACATCACCTACATCTAGTGATGATCTTGACCAAAACATCAGCCACTTATGTGTGTCACCATTTTTACATCCAGCAGCAGCAGCAGTGTCTCACAGGGACACAGAAAGTCAGAGACTTTCAGCCTCCAAAGTGAATCATCTCAGGAAACAGGCTCCTGAGGAAGGCTACTATTTCTTCAATAGGTGGACAGAGGAAGAATCTACTGCTACAGACCCTTCAGCAAGACCTTTCTCTGGCTGTTACCCCCTTGTACCCAGCAGGGTAACAACTCCTGGACAGGACAGTGGCAAACTGACTAAAGGTAATGAGAACAGTTTTAACCATGGAAGTCATCGGCGATCTGTTAGTGCAGTCACACTCTGAAGAAACATTCAGAAATGGGATACACAGTCCATGTGGAGACGGATACTATAAGAAAAATAAAAAGTCTATTTATACTTAACCATGATGCCTGCTACAAAAGAAGAGAGACGTGAGAAGTAGTACAATAACATCTCTAATATGTGACTTTTCCTAAGCGTGCATGTAGTTTGTCATTACATGGCTTCTTGATCTTCCTGGTTTTGTCTCATTAGAGGAATGTTAAATGAGAATCACACAGTTTCTGAGAAATGCACAATTACTTTTATTTCATCAAGGGATGTTTTTCTTTCACAGTAATTTGGAGTAATTGTACTAGTAATGTTTCAATGTTATTATGCTATTGAGGTAATAGAAAGAGAATCCATTCTATATTAAGTCTTAGAGCAACACATCCTGCTCTAGCTTTTACTATCAAAGTCTTAGAAAGACCTTACTAACTTAAATATTACAGTTCTGCCTGGAAAATATGTTACCTCTTGGTACTAAAGGTATTTGCAGAATAACAGCATTGGAAAGAGATGACAGAATGTTCCAGGTTTTAATATATGGAATTCATCAGTATAACAATATCAAATTTATAGGCTGTTTCCCTGAACAGTAAGCTCACTATTTTTATGCAGCCAGTGTTTTGACCCGATACTGTAAGAACAAATGAATTAATGAAGTAGAAAAATGCAAATACTGAACTACAAGAACTGAGAGAATAACTCAGGGATAAGTGGAGTCTACTTCACACCTACAGAAGGAGATAGATATAACAAGTCAAATTCAGGGGTATGTGGTCTAGAATTCTAAAGTTGTCCCTGCTTTTTCATCTAGAAATTCAGTTTCTTCCTTACATTCTCTATATTATTGTGTAGTGTTGCTGCATTCAACCAAGTATAAATTATGTTCCTCCCCACAGTTGGTTGCATTTAGTAGTTGATGGAGATCTCAGTAATGAAGATTTTGACAAGCAATATATGGAGGTCACTAATCACATTGCAGTAAGTAAATAGTGTAGAATGACCAAAATATGCATAATACATTCATCCCTTTCAGTATCTCAGAGCAGCAAGATGGAGGGGGAAGAAAATGTCACCATCATCACTATGTATTGCAATGCAATGAAAGGTGACTGGTATTTCTTATAGAAATGTTGACTACTTAAGACCATTTCCCAAGTTTTTCTTCACAATGTGGTGTGAAATCTGAACTTTTTAAAATTCAAGCCAACTATGCTTTTGTGAATCTACCGCTGCTTCTGACTTGAGTAGGTTTTAAGCCTTTTTTTATACATGCCATATTAATTTGGCTATTTACTATCACAACGTGTGATCTGTTTCATAACCCTATATTTAGAAAATACTAATTTAATTCCTGTATGTTATAATAATTACTGTAACTAAAGTCTTCAAGATGTTACTTTAAAGCAACTCAGGCAAAATTGAGTAGCGTATCTGCCACTGGAATTTCTGGTAGCCAGAGCAAGAGCATACATAGAGCTGTAATTGCTAAAGTATTAACTGTCATCTGTAAAACAATTCAGAAAGAGATATTTTTTTTTTTTTTTGCACAGTATATAAAATGAAGGGAATAGGTATAGCTGAGATTATTGTTAATGGAGTGTGAGATTGCTCAAATGTTTGCTCACTAGCTGGGAATTGACCTTGGGTGACAAAACTTAAGATGAAACCTTCATGATTTACAGCCATGTTCTTATATTAAATGGTCCATTTCCTTTGAGCTTAAAGAAGATACCATTTTCTTATGCATTTTATTACAAAAATGTGAAGTGTTTTTATAATAATAAATGTAAGATGGTCGTGATTTGGTGTGTTGTTAAGAGGACAAAAACAGAGGCAGAAGAGTGGTTTTCCTATGTCACCCCTGAGTGGCAAACTCATGTTTTCAGAGGTCGCTCCTCTATTTTGTAGACCATGCTATAGGAATGCTTATGACAAAAACTAGATAACAAATTTATCTGAATGCACAAAGGGACTTAGCATGTATGGGAAAGGGCTGGACAAGTTATGCCTAAGCAAATCTAAAAGATCTGTAGACATTCCTAAATTCAAAGCACCAATTTGTTCCATGTTTTCTCATTACAGCTTCTGCAAAACTGTTCTACCATGCATTTTAGCCTGACAGCTGGGCTTAGGTTCAGGAATGGCATATAGCTAAAGGAGGGCCCTTTAAGAAGGGAAGTGAAAGAAGAACTGCTTGTGATCTCCTACAAAATCACCCTTAAAAGCTCTATGGTGATGGAGGCCTAACTATATTAAGGGATGAAATAAGTAGAAGACAGTCCTTAAGTTGCCTCCAGACTGTGACCAAAAATAGTTATTTCAGTTAAAGAATCCAGATTTGAATGGCTGCCTTAAGTAATTCTACAGCTAGACCTACACTCTGTTAATTCTGTTGTGGAAGATGATAACAAAACAGTTCAATAGATTCATTTTCTTGAAGATTTTGCAGCATAGAGGAAAAGCATTCTTGATCCTTGAGGAGAGAGAAAGCTGAAGCAACCAGACAAAACAAGGCAGCATCAGGCAAGACCTGGCCTCTGCATCCCAGCTGACTCCACAGCTTTACAAATCTCTCCCCTGATACCCTACTTCCTGGGTGACAGTGCTACCATCCCTCCTCCAAAGCAGATGCTGACATAGTTCTGGACCTATATTCACTCCTAATCAGTATGATCTTTCGTGTACTCTTGGGTAAGCAGTAATCATGACCTATTTCATGTTAAAAAGATGGTGAACAGGCACTTCCCTTTGATCATGAGGTAAATTAGCTGAAACCCCTTTGGGAAGTAGGATCTAGAGCTAAAAAACTTGTGGTTTGTTTTTTTTTTCCAATGAAAGTAAGCCTACAGTAAGAAAGCAAGCCCTCCAAAGGATTTATATACAAGAAGAGAAGTGTATTTACTAAATGGGTTATTTGGACCTAAGTGGAATTCCAAACTAGCTTATTATTATTATTATTTAATATATATTTAAGAATACTGTTAAGATACATGTTCCATTAGTTCTAATGGGAATGAATGCTTCACAACAAGAGTCTCACTTTTTAATGTATCCTCTGGTGATATTCAATATTTCATGTACTTGGACTATAAGACACTAAAATTAATGTGGTTTTTATGAAATTATTGCATGCTCATTTTTTTGGTCTATGTAATTATTATANACTTGTGGTTTGTTTTTTTTTTCCAATGAAAGTAAGCCTACAGTAAGAAAGCAAGCCCTCCAAAGGATTTATATACAAGAAGAGAAGTGTATTTACTAAATGGGTTATTTGGACCTAAGTGGAATTCCAAACTAGCTTATTATTATTATTATTATTTAATATATATTTAAGAATACTGTTAAGATACATGTTCCATTAGTTCTAATGGGAATGAATGCTTCACAACAAGAGTCTCACTTTTTAATGTATCCTCTGGTGATATTCAATATTTCATGTACTTGGACTATAAGACACTAAAATTAATGTGGTTTTTATGAAATTATTGCATGCTCATTTTTTTGGTCTATGTAATTATTATAATAAGAATACTGTATATGCAACAGTGCTTTGAGCTATACAGAGTTATACCTATGCGGCAAACTGAAGGTGGCACCTCATATAGAGGTGAACAGGAGCTGACTTACCACGTCTATTGGCTGACTAACAGATGCAATGACAGGCTGCTTGCAACGATCAGTGAAGAGCCATCCATCGTGTTCTCAACAGAAGTAAGTTGTTCAGGTTTTCATAATACAAGGTACGGGAAATGCATACCTATCTCTATACTTTGTGTCTTAGCACAGCAAGTTGGAGATGTGGCCTTTGAAAGTTACAGTTGATTATCTGCTTGATATGAGTAATAGCTGTTCAGTATAAAATCCAGAATTATTCAGGTGGGTAAAGGGAAGAATCCAGTTTGTTGTTTTTAATTCTATCTCTCAGAAATACAAACTCAGGTTTTAAATTATGTAGAGATATGTTTGCATTGTGCTCTATCACAGAAACCACTTTTCCCAAGGATGAATTACGTGTATTTTGTCACTCTGTTGGCTGATGCTGCAATGTTTAATTCATTTGTTTGATTGCAGTTTGAGGTGGTGTGCCAGTACAGAGCTATTTGCTTTAGGGGCAAGGTGACTGCAGGCAGGATGTGGCATGATTAGGTACTTGCAAGCAGCACTGATGAGTAAAAATACAAACGTGGAGACAAGAGGCTCTTGAAGATAATGATCACAGAGGGTGGGATTTAGAAAGCTGACCAAATAACACTGAAGATCTATAAAGTACTTTTGACATTGCCAGTGATTGGAACTTGCTGCAATTATCAGTACAAGAGAAAACTCTGAGCAGAACTTGCTGCCCTGCTCTTTAATTTAACACCTGATTATTCTCAGCTATGTAAACAAGACTGAGACTGAACAGAGTCTGAATCATTATTTTTCCAAACACATCAGAGGGGTAGTTGTCTGTTTTCTGAAGACATTCAAGGCAGTGGTCATTTATTCTCCACCCCAGTGCAGCTACTGAAATATGCTTCCACCTCCAGGCATACATTGCAGGTTTCTTTCCATGTTAGTGCCCAAAGAACCTGAGTGGTTATTGTGTTCTTCAACAGAAAAGCAGAGCTCTGTAAAGGATCACCGCTGTATAACCAAAAGGTCAGGTTTTGGCTCCATGGAAACTGATTTTGACCTTGACTTTACAGAAATCAAAAGCTGCTACTTAGTTGTTGTCATCCACTAAACACCACAAAGTTGAGTCAAGATCTCTATAGGACTGGGGAGCAATTTTGCTTTCAGCCTTGTTTCTCCGCCCCAGTTCATAGCCCTCATCATGAGGGTGGCACAAGTGCCACAGATAATCTCTTCAACTGCCTCAGATAACCCCGACAAGGAACTTGTCAGAGCTATGTGTTATGCTTTCAGTTGTTCAGATCTTGTTCTCCACTTTGCCTGCAGTCCCCAAAAGAGTTTGAAGCCACCCAGAAAGCAAAGTTGGGCTCTGCAGTTGAATGCATTAGTTTAACAGCCTCTATGCCTATATAGTACCCTGGGCTGTTCCAGGGGATCAGCAGGTACTTCAGTCTTCCTGGGCATTCTATTTTGCCCATGATAGCATCCAAAGAACCTCAAAAGGAAACAATGTATTCCAAGCACTGAAAACAATTTAAAATAAGTAGACAATACATTGGAAGATAAATCCAAACACAGCTGGACCTTCTTTTTGTATGCTGGTATTCCTCCCTGGTTTACTAACATTGCTCTATTTGAACTCAGATCATTTAGGGAACACCTGAACATTTATTTGTTGCATTTAAAAAAACTAACCAAACAAAACCCCACAGCAAACAATAAAAACCACCAAAAATGGACAAACTTGCAGGCAGGCCAATAGAGCTTGTTGTCCTGGGTTCAGCAGTAGCAGTCAATTTTTCTCCATCTTAGTAGCTGGTGCAGCACTGTGTTTTGATTCACCCTGCGAACAGAGCTGATAATACTGATGTTTACTCTGAGCAAGGACTCAGTGAGCCTCATGCTCTGCCAGGGAGGAGGGGAGGCCAGGAGGAAGCAGGGGCAGGACACCTGACCCAAACTGACCAAAGAGATATTCCATACCACAGCACGTCATGCCCAGGATGTAACTGAGAGTTACCCGGAAGGGCAAGAGCTCTGGGGGGTTGGAGGAGGTATCAGCCGCTGCTCAGTCGGGCAGGGTGGGGGTGAGTTATCTGTTGATGGGTGGTGAGATGCTATATTCTCTTCCCTTTTTATTTCCTTTACCATTATTATTATTGGTGGTAGCAGCAGTGATTTGTGTTATACCTCAGTTACTAAACTGTTCTTATCTCAACCTGTGGGAGTTGCATTCTTTTGATTCTTCTCCTATCCCTCTGGGAGCAGGAGGAGGGCAAGAAAGGGGGGTTGACTGAGTGAATGAGATGCGTGGCTGGCTTTAAACCACAACACTTGTTTAGAACCAGCTGGATTTAACAGAAACAGAAATCTAATTAGAGCCTTTCTTGTTTTGTTAATGCTTCTGAAGAATTTTGTCAGGAACAGCTATCATCTATATGTACTCAGTCTGAAGCATTCCTCTTTCATAATGTTTAGCATCTTGAACCCAGTAATGTCATGGTCTAAATCAAGATCTGAAGAGGAAAGCAGATTCTTCATTCTGTTACTGTGTACATGAGACAGGAGATGGACTAATAAGTATGGAATGCACCATTATGATCATAGAATCATAGAATAGTTAGGGTTGGAAGGGACCTTAAGATCATTTAGTTCCAACCCCCCTGCCATAAGCAGGGACACCCCACACTAAACCATGTCACCCAAAGAACAAGTCCAGGGCCTTCTGGAAGTTTCCAAACAAGTTTGTTAAACAACTTTTAGGCATTGTTCAGAGGTCACTCAAGGTTTGAAGTGTCTATCTAACATGTTTTATAAGTAAAACTAGTTAGGTATGAGTCCCTGTGTGCTCTCAGTTAAGTGCGGAAAACTGTGAAGAATGGCCCCACACTTTGTAGTAGGCTAAAATGATTTTGCTTTTAATCTTCTTTCGAGTGGAGGTAATGCTGTAAAGATTCAAATAAGATTTCTCAAAAATTTTGAATGTATATAAATCACGGGAATCTGTTCTTAAGATCCACTGCTGCTTTTTATAATCTTCAGTTTCACAGTAAAGAGGGAATATAGTCCAGAGACATCAAAGAGCCAGAATTGTGCTTGCAGCTACTAGTTCTCTAATAAAAAAAACCAACCCAAAGCTAAAATTTGCAGGCCAAAGGAACATAACTCTCCAGCACCTTTTGATAAAGGAATCCAAGCGCACACCAAATAAATATTTTAAATCCTAATACTGATTCGGAATGCAGCTTATTTAAAAGGAATATTCTGGAAGCATATGTGCATTTCATTTGCATTCATTTAAAATTTAGACTGATTTGCAGTTTTGTGATATTACTCCACATTTGATTATTTGTGATATGTCATATTTTCACAGAAATGTATGACACTTGAGAATCTCAATGGAGAATCTGATCTCTTTGCAGTAAGGAGTTACAGACAATCCACGTCAGCTGTTTGCCCTCCCAGGACTTTATTAACAACAACAAATGAAACTGTGAGAAATGAGATTAGTGGGGCTTGCTTGAAAAGAACCTGCTTATTGGGCTTGCAAAGTTTCATCCACAATCCATCACTGAAATAAAGCTTTACTTCTACTGTATAGAAATACATCACAATAATGGTAGGGATGCAGAGCAAGCTCATACGCTGTGATAAATGACAAGACTTCCATGGTGTTCAAAGCATTATCAGAATCCATTTCATACCTCATCTGTTATTATAAGCATAAAATGTGCAAATGTTCTTCACTGCTGTAAATGTCAGCATGCTGGGGGCAAATGCTTTGATTTTCTATCAGCAAATAATGTTAAATTATATAGTGTTTAATCATGCTTAGTGAAAGTGATGAACTTTAAAGTACGAGTTTCTTTCAAATCACTCCATCTTCAGTTCTCCTGGAAATGGACATCATCATTTATAAAAATCCTGAGGAAACCTTCCCAAGCCTGGGGCCTTCATGGTGGTTCAAGGCTGAAGGTAGAGTTCTAAAATACAAAACTCTTTAGACATCAAAACTTTTTTGATTGAGGCAACCAGGTATTAGAATATAGAATTTCAAAGTTAACTTTGAAAATCAGAACCCTCACATAAAATTATAGAATCATAGAATAGTTAGGGTTGGAAAGGACCTGAAGATCATCTGGTTCCAACCCCCCTGCCATNAAATCCAGAATTATTCAGGTGGGTAAAGGGAAGAATCCAGTTTGTTGTTTTTAATTCTATCTCTCAGAAATACAAACTCAGGTTTTAAATTATGTAGAGATATGTTTGCATTGTGCTCTATCACAGAAACCACTTTTCCCAAGGATGAATTACGTGTATTTTGTCACTCTGTTGGCTGATGCTGCAATGTTTAATTCATTTGTTTGATTGCAGTTTGAGGTGGTGTGCCAGTACAGAGCTATTTGCTTTAGGGGCAAGGTGACTGCAGGCAGGATGTGGCATGATTAGGTACTTGCAAGCAGCACTGATGAGTAAAAATACAAACGTGGAGACAAGAGGCTCTTGAAGATAATGATCACAGAGGGTGGGATTTAGAAAGCTGACCAAATAACACTGAAGATCTATAAAGTACTTTTGACATTGCCAGTGATTGGAACTTGCTGCAATTATCAGTACAAGAGAAAACTCTGAGCAGAACTTGCTGCCCTGCTCTTTAATTTAACACCTGATTATTCTCAGCTATGTAAACAAGACTGAGACTGAACAGAGTCTGAATCATTATTTTTCCAAACACATCAGAGGGGTAGTTGTCTGTTTTCTGAAGACATTCAAGGCAGTGGTCATTTATTCTCCACCCCAGTGCAGCTACTGAAATATGCTTCCACCTCCAGGCATACATTGCAGGTTTCTTTCCATGTTAGTGCCCAAAGAACCTGAGTGGTTATTGTGTTCTTCAACAGAAAAGCAGAGCTCTGTAAAGGATCACCGCTGTATAACCAAAAGGTCAGGTTTTGGCTCCATGGAAACTGATTTTGACCTTGACTTTACAGAAATCAAAAGCTGCTACTTAGTTGTTGTCATCCACTAAACACCACAAAGTTGAGTCAAGATCTCTATAGGACTGGGGAGCAATTTTGCTTTCAGCCTTGTTTCTCCGCCCCAGTTCATAGCCCTCATCATGAGGGTGGCACAAGTGCCACAGATAATCTCTTCAACTGCCTCAGATAACCCCGACAAGGAACTTGTCAGAGCTATGTGTTATGCTTTCAGTTGTTCAGATCTTGTTCTCCACTTTGCCTGCAGTCCCCAAAAGAGTTTGAAGCCACCCAGAAAGCAAAGTTGGGCTCTGCAGTTGAATGCATTAGTTTAACAGCCTCTATGCCTATATAGTACCCTGGGCTGTTCCAGGGGATCAGCAGGTACTTCAGTCTTCCTGGGCATTCTATTTTGCCCATGATAGCATCCAAAGAACCTCAAAAGGAAACAATGTATTCCAAGCACTGAAAACAATTTGAAATAAGTAGACAATACATTGGAAGATAAATCCAAACACAGCTGGACCTTCTTTTTGTATGCTGGTATTCCTCCCTGGTTTACTAACATTGCTCTATTTGAACTCAGATCGTTTAGGGAACACCTGAACATTTATTTGTTGCATTTAAAAAAACTAACCAAGCAAAACCCCACAGCAAACAATAAAAACCACCAAAAATGGACAAACTTGCAGGCAGGCCAATAGAGCTTGTTGTCCTGGGTTCAGCAGTAGCAGTCAATTTTTCTCCATCTTAGTAGCTGGTGCAGCACTGTGTTTTGATTCACCCTGCGAACAGAGCTGATAATACTGATGTTTACTCTGAGCAAGGACTCAGTGAGCCTCATGCTCTGCCAGGGAGGAGGGGAGGCCAGGAGGAAGCAGGGGCAGGACACCTGACCCAAACTGACCAAAGAGATATTCCATACCACAGCACGTCATGCCCAGGATGTAACTGAGAGTTACCCGGAAGGGCAAGAGCTCTGGGGGGTTGGAGGAGGTATCAGCCGCTGCTCAGTCGGGCAGGGTGGGGGTGAGTTATCTGTTGATGGGTGGTGAGATGCTATATTCTCTTCCCTTTTTATTTCCTTTACCATTATTATTATTGGTGGTAGCAGCAGTGATTTGTGTTATACCTCAGTTACTAAACTGTTCTTATCTCAACCTGTGGGAGTTGCATTCTTTTGATTCTTCTCCTATCCCTCTGGGAGCAGGAGGAGGGCAAGAAAGGGGGGTTGACTGAGTGAATGAGATGCGTGGCTGGCTTTAAACCACAACACTTGTTTAGAACCAGCTGGATTTAACAGAAACAGAAATCTAATTAGAGCCTTTCTTGTTTTGTTAATGCTTCTGAAGAATTTTGTCAGGAACAGCTATCATCTATATGTACTCAGTCTGAAGCATTCCTCTTTCATAATGTTTAGCATCTTGAACCCAGTAATGTCATGGTCTAAATCAAGATCTGAAGAGGAAAGCAGATTCTTCATTCTGTTACTGTGTACATGAGACAGGAGATGGACTAATAAGTATGGAATGCACCATTATGATCATAGAATCATAGAATAGTTAGGGTTGGAAGGGACCTTAAGATCATTTAGTTCCAACCCCCCTGCCATAAGCAGGGACACCCCACACTAAACCATGTCACCCAAAGAACAAGTCCAGGGCCTTCTGGAAGTTTCCAAACAAGTTTGTTAAACAACTTTTAGGCATTGTTCAGAGGTCACTCAAGGTTTGAAGTGTCTATCTAACATGTTTTATAAGTAAAACTAGTTAGGTATGAGTCCCTGTGTGCTCTCAGTTAAGTGCGGAAAACTGTGAAGAATGGCCCCACACTTTGTAGTAGGCTAAAATGATTTTGCTTTTAATCTTCTTTCGAGTGGAGGTAATGCTGTAAAGATTCAAATAAGATTTCTCAAAAATTTTGAATGTATATAAATCACGGGAATCTGTTCTTAAGATCCACTGCTGCTTTTTATAATCTTCAGTTTCACAGTAAAGAGGGAATATAGTCCAGAGACATCAAAGAGCCAGAATTGTGCTTGCAGCTACTAGTTCTCTAATAAAAAAAACCAACCCAAAGCTAAAATTTGCAGGCCAAAGGAACATAACTCTCCAGCACCTTTTGATAAAGGAGTCCAAGCGCACACCAAATAAATATTTTAAATCCTAATACTGATTCGGAATGCAGCTTATTTAAAAGGAATATTCTGGAAGCATATGTGCATTTCATTTGCATTCATTTAAAATTTAGACTGATTTGCAGTTTTGTGATATTACTCCACATTTGATTATTTGTGATATGTCATATTTTCACAGAAATGTATGACACTTGAGAATCTCAATGGAGAATCTGATCTCTTTGCAGTAAGGAGTTACAGACAATCCACGTCAGCTGTTTGCCCTCCCAGGACTTTATTAACAACAACAAATGAAACTGTGAGAAATGAGATTAGTGGGGCTTGCTTGAAAAGAACCTGCTTATTGGGCTTGCAAAGTTTCATCCACAATCCATCACTGAAATAAAGCTTTACTTCTACTGTATAGAAATACATCACAATAATGGTAGGGATGCAGAGCAAGCTCATACGCTGTGATAAATGACAAGACTTCCATGGTGTTCAAAGCATTATCAGAATCCATTTCATACCTCATCTGTTATTATAAGCATAAAATGTGCAAATGTTCTTCACTGCTGTAAATGTCAGCATGCTGGGGGCAAATGCTTTGATTTTCTATCAGCAAATAATGTTAAATTATATAGTGTTTAATCATGCTTAGTGAAAGTGATGAACTTTAAAGTACGAGTTTCTTTCAAATCACTCCATCTTCAGTTCTCCTGGAAATGGACATCATCATTTATAAAAATCCTGAGGAAACCTTCCCAAGCCTGGGGCCTTCATGGTGGTTCAAGGCTGAAGGTAGAGTTCTAAAATACAAAACTCTTTAGACATCAAAACTTTTTTGATTGAGGCAACCAGGTATTAGAATATAGAATTTCAAAGTTAACTTTGAAAATCAGAACCCTCACATAAAATTATAGAATCATAGAATAGTTAGGGTTGGAAAGGACCTGAAGATCATCTGGTTCCAACCCCCCTGCCATGGACAGGGACACCTGACATTAAACCATGTCACCCAAGGCTCTGTCCAAACTGGCCTTGAACACTGCCAGGGATGGAGCGTTCACAACTTCCTTGTGCAATCCACTCCAGTGGCTCACCACCCCCACAGTAAAGGACTTCTTCCTTATACCCAATCTAAACTTCCTCTGTTTAAGTTTGAACCTGTTACCCCTTGTCCTGTCACAACAGTCCCTAACGAAGAGCTCCTACCCAGCATCCCTAGAGGCCCCCTTCAGATACTGGAAGGCTGCTA
>NDXB01021339.1:345-53452 GCA_002631895.1 Agapornis roseicollis
GGGGGGGGGAAGAGGAGGGAAGTGAAACTTTTGAAACAAAAACAAAGAAGTTTAAATTCTACAACCAAAGTTTTATTTTCAAATATCTGAAAACCGTAAGAACTTAAGGCATTATGCAAACACAATCTAAAGTACACACAAAATCTGGGTTCTTCTATTGTGTGTGGTTACTAAACATTCCATATATATCCCATTTCCACCCAGCCAATGTATTTACTATCATCCGACATACAATCTGTACTTTTCTATTCAATTCAGTCTTTTAATGAATTCACTTTCTCAGCAATGTTTCTAATTAATAAGGCCACTTTACAGTTTTAAAATGTTCAGGTGTATTCTTTCAGGGAGAGAAGGTAAAAAGGTACTAGGTAAACTCCCAAGTGCACAGATTTGGAGTTACAGGGCGGTTATTTTTCTAATTCCCCCCCNGCCAGTTAATGTGAAATATCTTTGCAGTGAACTAACAATTGCATTTGCTTGTTTACATCCTGCAGTGCAATGGTGTGACTTTAAAGGCAAATAAATAATGCATGTGTGATGTCTTTAAAAAGAGAAACCTAGAGCAAAAACTGTGCCCCAATCTTGTCCTAGGATGGATTCTTTTACCCCATAAATCAAAAATTCCCATTCATGTCTTATTTTTTGGTCACACACCATTCAAAAAGTCAGGGATTTTCAAAGCCTTCTTACTGTGAACAGACTTTATTATTTGTTAAAATATTCCTTTTGGTGCTTAGCTTGCTTTGTCCTCATTTCACATGTGTTCAAGTGACAGCTGCAAGTTTTTACACTTTAAGAAGCAACTTAAATATTAACAGCTTCTCTAACTGAAAGTATTCAAAGCAATGTATTTGGGAGCTCTTTGCACTGTTGCTCATTCATGATTCTGAACAGTCTTATGAAATGTGAATTTCCTGCAGTCATTGGAGACCACAGACACTCTTCTTCATTTGCTTTTATAACATGTATACATGGATGAGTAAGACTTTTCATATGACCAAAACATATTTGCTTCATCCTGGCTCATTCTGCAATATAGCTGTGTTAAGTTTGCAGGCTGTGTTGCAAGTTCGCAAGGTGAATTTATGACTGTGAGTCTAGCACTTCAAAACTTACTCTAATTAATGCTGTTACTATAAGCTGTGTAGGTGCAGAAAGAATAGAGTTCAGCTGGAGTTGACAGTGTTGACTCAGCTTCTCAGTTAAGTGCAATGCTTGAACAGAGAAATATAACTTTTCCTCTCAAAAAGAATTCAGCTCTCTAGTGCAAGGCCTGTCTGGAAAATTTTGGGGGTCATAATTTGAATCAGCTTCTTCCAATGAAAGAACAGCAGAAATTAAAAAGTTACCAAAACAGCCATATTACAGGTATCTCAGAAAATGACAGCATCCAGAAATCCTCACGCCATCTCACAGCCTTCATAAGGCTCTTTTAAATCTGCTGCCTACCACTGGAAGTCCCTGGGAAATCCTCATTTGTCATGAAGCATTAACATTTGCCTTCAGTGATGCTGTTATTTTAGGACTGTTCAAATGCATACTGTTACAGGTTGTATACCTTAATAAGAACAATCCATCTGTGTATATTAAATATTTACATGGATGTGAGTAAGACATCTGCTTTTGCTTCATCACTCCTTTGGAGNAGTGATGCTTGAAAATGTGTGGATTACATGTCTGTTATTTTAGGACTGTTCAAATGCATACTGTTACAGGTTGTATACCTTAATAAGAACAATCCATCTGTGTATATTAAATATTTACATGGATGTGAGTAAGACATCTGCTTTTGCTTCATCACTCCTTTGGAGACATTGCTCAGGTGTTCAGCAGGAGAGATCTCTCCCAGTTCAGTCAGAAGGTTTTGGCTGAAGTGCCATGAGTTAGGAAGTGTTCTGCATGCATGCAGTCTTGCTTCTTACAGGTACCTCCTTGTTTTTCACAGGCTAATTGAATTTTGCATCATATAACTAAGTAACTCACACCAAAGCCACTATGTATAACAGAGCTGATATAAAAGGCTAATTAGGGATTGCAAAGTACCCTATGGAACCAACTCCAGACATGAACTACTATTAGCTAGAAGTAGCTCTGTAAATTATGTGCCTAACCTATTTTCCTGTCTGCTGATAAACTCAGAGTGCTGGAAGTAAACCAGAAGTCTGCCAGGTCTTCTGATCTGTCAGACCTCAGCTTTTGGTTTGCAAATGCCAAAGCTTCACATCGGCTTTCTGCTTGCATTGCTGAAAGCACCAAAGGCTGTCAGTGAAGCCTGTCAGAGAATACTTACAGCAGCTGCAGAGAGAAGACCCAGCAAGCAGAGAAGCAGTTCCTCTGGGAGGCAGAGGAGATAAAATGCTACTGCGTGCATGAGATAACATCCATAAATATTAACATCTGTGAATATTAAGAATGAAAAGCATCAGGACACATTTCATGTTTCTATTTTCTACAGACATAGCCTTGGCTTAACTGAATTCACTATTTTCATAAGAGTGTGGTGTTATATATGGTCAGTAATGACAGAAGCTAAAAAGATTATTGTGGGTTTTGGCTGCACTACTTCCCCTATGCGTCAATGTAATAAAGCAGTTAGAAAAGGTGGGGTTCATCTCACATAACTCCACCACTTAGAGGGAACCAATATATTTTAAACTAATTATTGATCTGCCTCTGTAGAACTGGTGCAAGTAAGGTGCCAGTAATTTACTCATTAAGTTAGAATTAAGGTGGATGACTTACCATCAGGAATGGTGACTGTTGAATTTAGATATTATGTTTAAATTGAACAGATGCTACTTATACTGGTCTAATTTAGGTGAGATAATTCTTCCCCTGCTGCTTCTTCAGTTTGCTTGTCAGGCTCAGTGTAAACAGAAGGAGAGCTTTGTGCTGTGGATCAAACCTGGCTCACACATACGAGTTTGCTGATCAGCTTAGTTCACAGTAGATCCCCTTCTCTTGATTTTCCTGCTTTCAGCATTACAGTCACATGTAGCTTAGATAGAGTTAGATTTACTGTTTTCGGTCAAAGGTGCATGGCAATCCCAAGGACTGAGCATGAAGGAACAGATAAAGTGACTACTACAGTATAGAGTCAGAGGAATGATATTTAAACAGTCTCAGTCTTAAAGGAATACTAGGGCATTCTCATGTGATGTTTTCCCTTTAGAATTTTTATATCTGTATATATTTGTATATCTGTACAGGAGTGGGATTATTTTTGCACAAGTATATCTAGCAAGGAATACAGGCAAATACTCCTTTTTTTTTTAGAAAAAAGCTGGAATTAAAATTATGGCATACTTCTAACCTGTAAATTCAGTAAGGAAAATGTTCATATATTTATAAGGAATATAGTGCTTGTTATCACTAACTGGAATATCCCCTACTTTACCTTAGAGGTTAAGTGTTAAACAGTTAATCAGTAGCAACAGCTATATCCCAAACCATATTGCATCCTAATTTAATTTGTGCAGCATTGTCAGATTGCTCTGGTCATATTCTAATTCCAGAAATAAAGCTGTGTCTCCAACAGATTCCTGGGAAGAGTAATACTCTCAATACTGCAGCTTTTGCTTCAACAGCTTTTGCGTGCTTGCCAAATGATGGCATCGGGCATTTTAATTGCTGAGTTTTCAGCTTTATAGGGACAATCAACCCATAAGCATGAAGTTTCCATGTGGCGTGTGCATGCATGGTAGCCGTCTATTGCAAATACTTGATTGCATTAATGAAGAGGTTGTACAGAGAGTAAGATTTATTCTCAGTGGACCTATTCAATCAAGCAGCGTATTCTGAGTACTGTCTCAGTCAAATAATGAAACTAGAATGCCACCAAACCAGTAAGATCATAGGGATTCTGACACAAATTACTGCTTTTGCAGATTTCTGATTTTGTAACAGTTATGAGAACGGTTCCTCAATAGTCTGCACAAAAATCAAGCTCATATTAAGTGAAGTAGTTTTGAAATCGCATCTACAAAGGCTATATTTAACTTCATCAGTAGTAGATAAAGACATCTGTGGTTGTATAACATGAGTCTTAATAGTGTTTCCATTTCAGGTTTCTGTGGATCTAAAATAGAGGTGGATTGAAGGAACAGAGACAAGGAATGGAAATAGCCAGATTGCAGATGTTTAAGTCATCTGCCCTGTTCCATTAAGGACAGTGGAAAGGTTGCATCTGTCTGCATCATAGGGTATAGTCAACGTGGTGCATTTAATGCAGTCTTCAGTCCAGAGTGGGTCTCTGCATGGCTCATTGATGAAAATCTATTGGTTTTGCTTATATTCTTATCCTCAAAGTTTGATATTCTCAATGTAAAGGGTTAAGAATTTTCCATTTAGGTGAGTTTCTTAGTTTGCAGGTACTATTTTTTTTCTATTTCCTGCCTCTGTTTCTTTGAGTCTTGGTTGAGACAAAATGGCAGTCACTGTTAGCTCATTGTTAAACTGAGTTACTCTTATTTCATCGACATTTGTTTTTACATTGTTCCTCTTCCTGGTCCTCCCATATGCTCCCAGATGTGTCTCTTTAAAGTTCAGAATACTTTATGAGACAGTCTTTGGAAGCCTACATAGCCACTGACCAAGCTGTGTCGTAGAATTGTAGAATCATAGAACAGTTATGGTTGGAAAGGACCTTAAGATCATTAGAAGTCTTCTCTAACACGTATTTCATCCTGTAATTACCATGTCCTTCTTAAAACAGAGAAAAAAATATAAAAATACAATTTCCATTTTTATCAGTGTAATATCCAGAAAAAATCATCAACTCTAAGCATCATTAACATTCTGTGCAGTCAATTAGTAGTCTGTCTGATAGTGGTCCATTAAAAAATACTTAGACTTGAGTTGAGAAAGTCCTACATCAATGTCTCAGGCAGCTTATGTTAAGTGTGCAGCTAAAACATATCCTGCAGCAATGGTCACCTTTGTCCACCGATGATGTTAGGTAGGTGGACTGATTAAAAAAAGCCAGGTACTTGTGTAAGTAAGACTTGCTTTTCATTTATTCCTTACCCTATTTTCATTCATTAATTACCCTGACCTGAAGCTAAGAAGCAAGGAAGTTCCAGGAAGAACTTTACAGAAAACACTAATTAGGGAATATAGCAAGTGAACTAAAACAATGTCATGAAAGGTTGAATGAAATACATAGGCAGAATAGTTTTTATAGATGTAATAGAACAAAACCCAACTTAGTACTGATTCCTTCTACATTTTACAGTGTTAAAGAACATTAGCTAAAGAAATGTTAAAAAAACCCACAGGTAGATGGTCCAGCTGTTCAGGAACCCAAACAAGCATGGGATTCATCCTAGAGGAGCAATGCCTGAATGCACATCCTTTCTAGGGGTTAATATCAAATCGCTAATATAAAGCTCCATTACTACAAATTTAACATGAAAATATAACTGAGTTTTCATCCTGTCTATAGACCAGCTAGATCCAGTCTTTAGTCTAATTTTATACTTTGTGCTACTGAAACAAGCGTGCTCTTTCCCGTGATACCATCTGGAAATAGTTTAGGCCTAAATATGTTTTTTAAACATGATTTATAAGATAACAGAACTCCTATTAAAAGCTTTTAAAAGTCTTTTCACAAACCTATTTGTCTGCTCGCCCTCCTTGGACAGGCTTCACTCTTGTTCCAACTCTAGGAGGAATCTTTTTGTTCTGTGCTTGCCTAGCACCTACTCTTTCAGCTTTGTTCATGACTAGTGCCTGTTGACGCTGTTCAGTTTTCAAAGCCTGAAGTCTGTAATGGGGTCAGCAATCAATATAGAGCAAAACACAGCAAAGAAAAAAGTAAAAGAAAACAGGCAGAACCTTGAGTGTGATCAAAAGAACATCACAAAGAGGCTCAGATAATGAGGAAAGCTGGATTTCCTTGCAAAACAGTGTTCACAAGAATAAAAGCAGTATAAGGAAGGAGTGACATTTTGAGAGTTGAAGGTAGGTAAAAAATTAGAACAAGAAGGCATAGCTTTTCTGTTAGAAAAGAAGGTGAGAAGTGAAGCAGCCATTATTCCCTGCAGTAATGCCTGGAACAGTGGGATAGCATAGTCTTTGAGACGGGACAGAAGCGAATTTCAGTGTCACGATGGACATTTGGCTAAATAAAAAATAAGTACAATGTAAATATGAATGATGAATGAATTGACATCTCCTACTGCCTATGAGAATATGGAAGAATGTTCCTTTCCTGTTAGGGTGGTGAGGCACTGGAATGGGTTGCCCAAGGAAGTTGTGAGTGCTCCATCCCTGGCAGTGTTCAAGGCCAGGCTGGATGAAGCCTTGGGTGGCACGGTTTAGTGTGAGGTGTCCCTACTTATGGCAGGGGGTTGGAACTTGATGATCTTAAGGTTCTTTCCAACCCCAACTATTCTATGATTCTATAGTGAGAAGCTGCCCATCGGACCTGGTGGGCCTGAAACAGGGCAGGTGGCCACACTAACTACACTGCCGTAAAATAAGGTGACCGTATATAACCATATATACACAAACTATATGATTCTATAATCATAGAATAGTTAGGGTTGGAAAGGACCTTAGGATCATGAAGTTCCAGCCCCCCTGCCACAAGCAAGGACACCTCACACTAAACCATGTCACCCAAGGCTTCGTCCAACCTGGCCTTGAACACTGCCAGGGATGGAGCACTCACAACTTCCTTGGCCAACCCATTCCAGTGCCTCACCACCCTAACAGGAAAGGATTTCTTCCTTAGATCCAATCTAAACCTCTCCTGTTTAAGTTTGAACCCGTTACCCCTTGTCCTGTCACTGCAGTCCCCAGTGAAGAGTCCCTCTCCAGCATCCCTATAGGCCCCCTTCAGATACTGGAAGGTTGCTATGACCTTCCCTTCATTTTCTCAGCTGCTGTTGCTTATCCAGCAGTATTTCAGGCAGTGAAACTGGGTGATTGTCAAAGCAGCACATCTTTCACTGTGGAACCAGCTATGAACAAGCTATAGAATTTAAAACTTAAAAGCAAATATAAAAATGGGAAAGTGTGAAGAATTTATGGGACAAAAGCTAAAATGGAAGAGTCAAAGCCTGAGAAACTTTATTTGCGCATGAAAAATTGTAGGGGACTGTTAGGGGTGCCTGTGCAAAAATGTACTTTTTGGAAATTATTAAATGTCAACTCTGATCTTTTTCAGGCAACTGATATTTATATACTTGATTCTATAATATTGTTTCAGGAGTGAAACCCAAGCTATATTAGAAATGGAATAAACCAGGTTTTATACAGATACATCTAGAAGGTCATTTCTCACTGAAATGGATATAACTCTGGCTCTTCTGAGTTATGCTAATTTTCCAACTTTCTTTAAATGAGTTTGAAATTAGGTGGAACCGGGCATGCTTGGCTAAGCAAGGAAAATATCTCTATCTGCTCATTTCAGCAAATATCCCTATCTGTTGATTTCAGTAGTGAGAGATCAAGCCTTTGGAGGAGGGATTTTTTTCTCCGTACTAAATAAGGAAAACCTGCCCCATTTCTCCAGTAATAACAACATTACTTATTTTCTGTTGTAATTTCTTACTGGAATTTACAAGGTGCTGTTGAGTATTTCTTGCATTTGAGAACTGAATTACTTAGACCTCATGTGGCATGACCAACTACAAAGAAACATTGCATTTTAAGTTTTCTTTCAGCTTGAAAGATACGGTAGGATTTAGTGCAGAGTATCTCAGGAACTCGGAATCAACGTTTTTAGAAAGGTAATTTTATTTTAGGGAGGAAAATTGGTTTTATTACAAATTAGTTGCAATCGGGGAGTCTCTGTGGCGCAATCGGTTAGCGCATTTGGCTGTTAACCAAAAGGTTGGTGGTTCGAGCCCACCCGGAGACGGTTGTGCACTTTCCTCTGTGCATGGCGGGGGGGTTGGAACTAGACGGTCTTAAGTCACTTCCAATCCAAATGATTCCATGGAACCTTGGAAAACAAATTATCTGTTAGCCTCAGGCTCACTGAAACATGAGTTTGCTGAAGTATCAGCAATGAATTAAGAGACTGAAATATTTCCATGCATTGTTATTTAAAGATGAAATTGCATAGAAGTAGCTCAATTTAAGAAGAATATCACAGAGTGTTCACACTGCTCTGTCCTTTATTTTTGTCTATATGGTGCTCTGTTGTATTTCTGTGAGCTCCAATGGGTCTATTTACTTTTATGATGTTGAAATGTAAGCATAGATATGCAAAATACCAACATGGACTACTGTGCATCTCATGCTTAGCAAAGATGTGTCATTTAGGAATGAACAGATAGCTGAGTAGTTGTGCCATTTGCAGAAATGTTGTGTTCTGAGCCTGGTGAGTTGGAATCTGCAGGACAGCTGTTATTGTTTGTTTCCAGCTTTAAATTTCCTGTGGATAGCACACTTTAATAATTGCTTCTAATGACAGGCATATGGATCTAATTCTTTGATGTGATGTTCTGCTTATGCTTTAAAAACACTTGCACTGAGAGGCTTAACTAAAAGAATATGACTTTCTCTAGAGCTTAAAACCAGAGCAAAACTATATGCAGTGAAACCGCTGAAGCCCATATCCTTCAGCAGTTGTCTCTTGTTATCAGTTCATGAGTCAGCTCTTCTCTGTCATACTTTAAGCCCACAGTCTCACAGGGAAAACAGATACAAGTCTCTATCCACTGCCCATCTCCCTGTTTTCACAGTGTGTGGAAGAATTTAATCTTTTTGAGATGTCTTCCTTTCTACAGTGCTGGAGCATAAGGGTCTAAATACTAGGAAGGAGGCAATCAAAATGCTGTTTTCAAAGCTGAAAGAAAAATCCCTAGCATACTATTGACATAGAAAGCAGGAAGCAGAGAATTACCTGATAAAGAGGTGAGACAAGAACGGAATATATATACATATAATATATGTATATATGGCCTTGATCTAAGGGAAAAAGAGTACCTGATGCAACCAGAAGAGATCTTTACTCGTTTGTTGGCTTTGACAGAGTGCTTCCTTTCCGCAAATAAGCCTTAAAAACACCTCCTGTTTTTCAGAAGATGGCTCTACGCCCTCAAGGTGGCAGGAGAGTGCAAAGCAGCTTGAAAATGGAAAAGAAGTCCCCGTCGTTTTTCAACACAGTAGATCACATCAGATAATCAGTTTAAATTTGTCATTTTTAGTATCACAGAATCAGAGAACGGCTTGGGTTGGAAGGCACCTTAAACACCATCTGGTTCCGCTCCCCCCCCACCATGGGGACCAGGTTGCTCAAAGCTCTGTCCAACCTGGCCTTGAATACTGCCAGGAATGAGGCAGCCACAGCTTCTCTGGGCAAAGTAATGCTATCATGAGCTTCAGATAATAAAAAGTACGAAATAGTACTGCATGCCTAAAATGACAGAAGTCTATCAAACAGTGGTATCTTTGCACAGAGGCAGGGGAGTTAAGGACAGCATGTTAAAAAAACGTTTGGTTCATTAGCAAGCTCTTAATCAGATGACTTTGCATCTGCTGTTTCTGATTCATAGAACCTGACACCTCGAAGTCTAAATCATTATTGTCTTCTCTACTCTGAGTGAGACTGCAGTTTGTTGCCAGGAGCTTTCCTGGTTTGGATGGCTGTTCTTCTGATAAACTAATATGTTTTCAGGCTGAGCTGTAACACTGATCCGTTGGTCAGCAGGTCAGAAGATTTGGATAGTAACCACGACAGTGAATTCGGGAAAAGACCAACCAGAACAAGAGAAACTCTCTGCAGGAGCCGGTAGGGAGTGGTTAAGTCAATAGGTGGTGCACTAGGCTTGTGGAGAACTGCTTTTGCTGGTCCCCTAAGGGTCTTGAGGATTTGCGTCCTAGAAAACTTGTTTGATTTCACCCACCCAACCAGTTTCAGTAGCTTGAAAGCAGTAAGAGAAAATAAAATATGTGTTTTTAAGACGGTGTTGGTAATTTTTGGAATTAATTACCTGTATTTCAAATGCTTGTGTTCAAAACGGCATTCAAATGTTGCATTTGTTTTGATACTTATATTTGGCTTAATGAGAACCATCATTTGATGATTAGTTGGAGAGTACACTCAAGCATGGAATCACATTTGGGAACTTTTGCTCATGTAATACCTATAGTCAGTCACCCATCTTCCAGGAAAGGCCAAATTTCTTCTAGCCTAAGAATACAGACACACAGTCATTTCTGTGAAGTATCTTAGTTTATGCACCACAGATTGCTATATTATCTCAATGTTTGAAATGCCTTCCAGATTTCTTCTTGTTCTGAATGCAAACTTTAATCTATTTTTAACCCTGTTGTTTAAACTAATTTATGTTAATTTAAACTGGTTGCATTACTGCTGATAAATACCTGGTCATAATTAAATTCTCCAGTGATAATCCTTCTAAGGAGACAGACTACACCTGAGGATAATTAAGCTTACTTTACCAGAAGTTTATTCAACATTTTATATTCCTGAAATTAGTTAATAAGAAGGCTCCTTGCCCTGTCTGCTATCCATCTCAGTTATTTTCAGCTACAAACCGGGAGAGAAAAGACAGTTTCTTCAATATTGTATATAACATAAGCAAACTACTTGATTGTGCAGTACGTTCTGATGTGCTTCAAACCTGCAAACTACACTGAGTATCTTCTTGGTGCTGATAAGTTTAGAAGTTGTGAGGTAGGTGCTATGTATTTTTTGTGGCTTTGTTTCCAAATGAGTCCACTTCTGTGGTGAAGGTGTGAAAACAGAGAAGAATTTGGTAGTTACCAATGACCTGGTAGAAAGCAAGCATTCCCTGCCTGGCAGGACATGCTGTGGAACAGATCAGAGAGAGCAAAGAAGAAATCAGAAGATGACAAAAGAGGGAGCATTTGCCCTTTGCAGTTACCATCTTACTTTCTTTTTAGAACAACATCAAAAATGATATTTTGAAACACTAAGACAATGATAAAAATATTAACGGCTTTAAGAATCACCATGGCCCAATGAATAAATGCAGGTATTTACCTGCAGTATATTCTACTAGTTAATCATGGCAAGTCCCCTTTTACTAATTCAGCACACAGCTGTGGGCACAGAGCAGCTGCACAAAGGGCCACGTTTTTATGTTTGCCCTTTTTTTATTTATACAGTTCATTGCAAGCATGAACGGAAACCTTTCTTAGGAAACAGTTTTTAGTGCTTAAACTTTCTTGCATCATTTGGAGCTGCCTTCAGACTCTCAGCTGCTAACTTTTGATGTAACCTTTGGAGTGGTGCTTTCTTCAGGTTACAGGGAACTCCTGGATATTTTCCTCATGCTTCCATTTGGGGGATCCTGTCTCACTTCTTCCCTTACCTGCTTTTGCTGTTGTCTTCATGGTCCTCTATGTGTTCTCCAATCACCTTCATTGATTCCAGAAACATGGCTGTTGGAACTGCAGTTCATTCAGGGTTTTCAGAAATGCACTGTGTTACAGCAGTCTCTTAAAAGGTCTCAGATTAAGAACAGTCTTTCCTTCTCATGGTGTTTCTGTGGTCATCAGTTATTAAGGTTAGCAACAGCAGATAGTTCTGCGTCTCATACAGAACTGATGGAACTGCAAGGGCCTAACAACTCCTGATCTTCCTGACAAAGTAACTAAATTTAGAGATTCCTTGCATGGCCCTCTGCACATCATTTCAAGAGCACACAGGCACAGGTCTGCTGATTACAGCACAGAGAACACAGCTCTGTCAACAGCCAGCAGCTTCCTGTCTTCAAAGCAGCATAATTTTCTTTCTACACTTAAGTGAGATGATCCTTCTTTCAGCCATTAATCCTGCTTAGCAGTTTGAAAAACAGGAAGGGATGATTTCTGCTCCTGAACTTCTCATAGTATGAGGCATGGAGTTATTGAGTTCCTCGTGGACTTTTCAAAAGGTGGGTTTGAAACAAAGTCAAGTAGACAATCACACCCTTAAGACAGTTGTAGGCAGTCTTCAAATACTCTAAGCAAATGTTTTACAGCAGTGGGCTAAGACAGCTGCAGTAATGCAAATGTACTGTAAATTCTGGGTGTAAATAAATATCTGCATCTAAGCAAGTAACTTAACTCACTAAATAGTTTCTTTTGGAACACTGGACATGCTTTATTTTTTTTTTTTCACAATTTATTTAGACATCTCACATATACAAAATACAGTTTCTTTTCTTGAGAAAGAATGATTTTTTTTAACCCATGTTAGGAGATGGAAATGAGATTCAAAAATGGGAACACCTGATTTCGGAGGAAGAAGACAAAGTTGAGGAAAAAATATCCACATGCTTAAGCTGTGGGTGAGACAGGACATTCTAAGCTTTGAGATAGACTTCAAAAAACCAGAGAAGTGATACTTCAAATGCTACTAGCACCATCAAAGTTCAAGTACTGGAAAGATATTCTGTAATAACACAATTAGCACCATTGTATTTTGAGTGGAACTGGAAGTACCTCAGATCATATGGAGAAGTACCTACAAAAGATATGGATAACACTTGATTTAGTGTATGAGGTAGTTTAAACCTTTGGAAGTCGTGGTTTCAAACTTCCTCCATGGAAGATATTCAAAGGCCACAAGTGGTGCAAACTTTCATGATTTTTTTATTTTGTTTTTTTTTTTTTTTTATTTTACAAAGGTTGACATTTTCCAAAGCAAGGTGTTAAATCTTGAAAGACTTCCAAGTCCTTTTGGGGCTGTATTAAATTTCATTGCACAATGCTCCAATCAATTCTTCTCCTTCTCTTTCGCCCAGAGTTTAAGCAAGTAGATGAACAGAAGAAATGGAAGGAGTCAGCTTTCATTATAAAAAGAAATGACAAGAGAATAATTTGGAAGAGGCTTTAAGTTAATTTTAGTTCATTCATTTGAAACAGACTGGGCCAATGTCCAAACTGAATTCTTGGTCAGCACCGCCAATATCCAAAGGTGCAATGTCAAGGATGGGCAGGCGGGATGGCTTATTTGTTCTGTACTCAATGACTGTTTTGCCCCATTGGTTGTTCTTTCTCTGCAAGAGAAGATTCATTGCAATTGTTATTGTATTGTTCATAGTACTGAGAATTGCTTCACCTGAATGGGTAGTTTCTGAAAGAGCTTCATACTAGTTTTGCTGCCATTGTTTGCAAATTAGATACCCATATCCAAGTATTTAAAGCACTGATACAGAGAAAATGTTTACTTTAATCTTTTGAAGTCACATTTGTGATATTCTACATGAACTACCATATTATTCATAGGTGTTAAATCCTCAGAAAACCCTGACTTCAAGCCTTCAAGATTTTTCAAGGCTTAAAGATCCTGCCCCCTCTTCAGCTTGTGCACTGTTTTCTTATCAATCTTCAGCTTACACAGAATTTGGGTCTAGTCCCTCTGAAAAGCTTTATCTTTTTTGCCACACTGCACAGTACAAGGCAGGATTTGTTTGTACCATAGTCCTCCTCACTTTTTAACCATCTGGAGTAGCTGGTTTTTTGAGCTATCTTCCTTCACTGGGTAAGATTTTGCTGGTTTGACTGATGCTCTAATTGAAATAAATCAAAACCCAACTCTGTCCCCAACTATGTGCTTAAGCGTGGGCAATCATAGTGCCCATTGTTTCTACATTACTTACAGAGCAGCCATCCTCAAGAACACTGAAAGTGAATCTGCTGTTGCCTTCAGCTCGTAGTTCAACATCATTGGATCCCTGCAGTATGACAGCCTTTTTAAGGTTGCCAGTTTCCTCATCCATATAAGCAATGCTGTTCTTGCAGTGGTAGGTGATGTTCTGGGAGGCATGGTTGGCCAGCAGACGCATGAAAGCAAGTTGTGTGGCCATATCCTTTGAGGTCACTCCTTCACTATTGTATTCAAACTGAAAAACAGAAAAGAACCCAGTCAGTAGCACTGCTGTGGAACAGTGGATGTCGATGTCTGTAATGGAAGTATGTGATACTTGCTCTAGGAACATTAAAAATAAACATGTAAGTCTGCAATTGCTTGTCTATTGCAACTCCAAGAGCTAAAGTGCATCAAAAGAACTAGCAGGAACAGGTTGAAAACCAGACACGAGTGGACATTACTGTAGAGCTCTGTTCCAAGATGGGGTTTTAACAGCTTGTGTTGATTCAAAGATAAGATCAGACAAGTTCAAGGAAGAGAAAATATTGGTTCCATAGATATACAGACAATGCCTGTCTCAAGGAAAAACTGAGTTTCTGTTTCTAGTCAAATAGGATAGTGTCTATGGCTATTACAAAAGTTTGCTTCACTCTTGCATTCTTGTANATGCCTGTCTCAAGAAAAAACTGAGTTTCTGTTTCTAGTCAAATAGGATAGTGTCTATGGCTATTACAAAAGTTTGCTTCACTCTTGCATTCTTGTACAGCATCTACTTTTAGCCACTGTAAGAAACAGGACCCTAGACTTTTAGACCCAGTGAGATCAATCTTACATTCTTCTGCCAAAGATCTTGGACGCTGTGTATTCATCAGATCAACTCAATTTAAGAATTCTGGTATTAGGTATCTTTAGCTTTAAAGAAGTTATTTAGTTGCAATTGACTGGTGTCTAATGTATCTAATGTGCAAGTAAATGTATTTCTTGTTTTCAATTACGGTGGCAATTCGGAATGATACAGTGGCATACACTCAGGACCTGTGATGTGCAATATAATCATCTTTTCAGGAACAGTGTCATATATAAAAAAATATTTCAACTAAAGGAATAAGCAAGGATGGTTTTCCTTACTTTTTCAGACAGTTTCTGTGCTGTCTTTATACTGATGTACCATATTCCAGTCCAGGCTTCCCTTGGCAATAGCCATTAGCCATGCCAAAGTGATCATTTGCAGACAAGAAGAAAAAAATAGATACTGAGAAATCTTTTTAACAAACTGTGACCCAAACCAGAACTGGAACTCTGCTCCCCTAGGATAAAAGGTAGTTCCCTTTTTCGTATTTATCCTCTAAAAGTTTAATTTATATGTTTTCTTTCTGAGAGTCAGTGAACTGGGAATTCTTCAGACAGCACTGTAGGAAACAATCATCCTCCCATATATCACTTACCTGGCTGCCACCATTGATAGTTTCACCAAACCAGACATGCTTCTTGTCCTTGGGATTCTTGTTGATGTACCAGTTCTTGGCAGGAATATTGTCAGGGTTGGCATGGATACAAGTCTCACCAGTGGCAAAGTCACAATATGCTCTAATGGCATCCGCAGTGCAGCCTTGGTTAGGATCAATCCAGTAGAAGCCTGCCATGGAGGAAAGAAATGCAAACAATAGTTTGCTCAGCTTAGTGTTTGCATTCAGTTTATATTCACTTGTTTGCTATAGTAACTCAGAGAGGTCACAACTATCACAACTAGATACAATATTAAGGTGGTAACTGAGATAAATGCATATTTTAGATTGTTAATGTCTAACTGTATCTGAAAGCTAAGGTTAAATATTTTTGTATTATTTTGAAAATATTATTGCAATGATCATGCAACAATAGCTATAAAGAGCTTTTGTGAATGTCCCTGTGTCTATTTTCAGTGGAGGCAAAGAAAACTTCTTCATGGGTCCTTTAGTATTTTCACTGGGTGACCAAGGATACCATACATCAAAGACAGCTAATCAGCTGGATGGACTCCCTGAGCCAGAATGGGCAGACACCTGGCAAGAACATACCGCTGCTCCATTCTGGGTGGCTGAGCCTTAGGTCACGGCAGGTGCGAGCCGGGTTCTTTCTGGAGCCTTCTGGGGTCAGCAGGGTCTCAATTTGATTGTTCAGTGTTTTCAGAGTGGCATCAACTTCATAATCCTTGGGTCTGAGAGCAGGCTGATCAGCCCGGTAGTATTCTGCATCAAAGCCAACCTCATATCCACCACCATTGGGACCAGGAGGACCAGGGGGACCAGGAGGACCAGGGGGACCCTACAGTTTTTTCAAAAGCAAAAGCCAAGAAGCATTCTATCAGACATGTTTCTCTCAGTCAAATGCTTCTACACCTGAATAGCCCTACTTAACTCCTAGCACCATTAGCTCTAAGCTGAGCACAGACAGACTTGCCCCATGGTGACAACAGTGGGCTCAAGCAGTGAAAGATGCATAGTTTAGGACTATGACATCTTATTTGTGTATCTGCTCTCTGGCCATAACAAATAAACAAGGGTTAGGCCTATTAGGGAAAAGTTTGATGCTAAAACCACAAAATACATTTGGTTGGTGGTTTGATTTTTTTGTTGGTTTTTTTTTTTTTAATTTTTAATAATAGTTTTGTTTTTAAATAAACAAACCCACATCCTATCCTAAACTGCTAAGCTTTTGAACTGATTTTCTTGTAAATGTGATGTAAATGTGTTAAATCAATAAAAATAGTTATACTTACAGCAGGGCCTTGGCTACCATGAGAACCACGTGCACCAGCAGGGCCAATAGGTCCAGGGAGACCATTGCGACCATCTTTGCCAGGAGGACCAGAAGGACCAGGTGGACCCTGAAAGAAAACTTGAACAGTTTAATGGCAGTAGAAACCCCTACAAATAGAGCTTCATAAAAATGGCAGTGCACATATACAATTGCACAAAAGGAATGTGAGAGTTATTTGGATATACTCTTAAATTCACATACCCTTGGGCCAGCTGGGCCATTGTTACCAGGAGGACCTTGATCACCATGTTGGCCCTATTGGGAAAGACACAAGCATAGTCATTAAAAAAAAAAAAGCAGTGGCACACATTTGGTTTTGCATGATTCAAGGAGCTGTAGTTTGCATGTGTATTTGTGGTCAGAGAATGGGAATGTAGGGCTAATGGCATTTATTAGTGGAGTTGAGGTATAAAAGGCCTGTTTGGGGAGGGGAGGAGAGAGGACATGAAGAGGTATTTAAGGTGATAATGTATAAAACTGTTTGTATTGTTTCTTCAGATTTTCAGAAAAAGCTTTAAAATAGAAGTCAGAATTCCTACAGGGGATACCAGGATTTAAGGGGAAGAAAATCCACAAATTATTTCTCTGTGATGCACAGGCTATACAATTTCTGGCCAAAATAAGAAATAATATTAAAAGAAAGGCAGAGCTTTTTGAATTCTGTGCTAGCCAAATGTAGTTGATCTTCAGGGCAACTAATGGATAGTAAATCAAACTATCAACAGCAATCAAAATTTCATATTAAAGACTGTTTAAAGAGAATCTTACAGCCTTTGAAAGATNTACAATTTCTGGCCAAAACAAGAAATAATATTAAAAGAAAGGCAGAGCTTTAATTCTGTGCTAGCCAAATGTAGTTGATCTTCAGGGCAACTAATGGATAGTAAATCAAACTATCAACAGCAATCAAAATTTCATATTAAAGACTGTTTAAAGAGAATCTTACAGCCTTTGAAAGATGATGCTGAGTGGAGCAAGTGGTACCAAACTGCTGGGTTGTGCATATTTACTGTTTTTTTTTGCTCTTTATATTAAAAATCTTGAAAAGCATTTACTTACAGCAAGACCAGGAAGACCCTGCAATCCATTGTGTCCCTTCAAGCCAGGCAGACCTCTATGCCCCTTGTCACCAGGTTCACCCTTCTCACCACGTGGACCTTGTGGGCCCTAGGAAAGGATATAGGTGTCAGAGGAATAAAACAGAGGCTTCAAGCACATACTACTGTCAAAGCAAGGATTAAGGATGAACATTCTGTGTTATGCCTAGGGCTTCCCCTCATATATATATATATGTGTACATCCTGTTAACACACCCAGAAGAGTGTCAATCCCAAAAGCTTTGGAAACAGTCCCATAAACAAATGCTGATTGAGATTCTAGGTCTGTAAATATTTACAGCTCCTTAAGCACTACTTTATGGGCCCATAGCTTGAGCATGGTTGTGAGTCCTTAATTAATAAAGCATGTTTTCTTGCAATCAGTGTGGTAATGGATTTAAAAATCAGACTTACAGCAAGACCTCTTGGACCAAAAGCACCAGCAGGACCAACAGCGCCAGCAGGACCCTGAAACAGGAATAGAGGATTATGTTACTGCTCTATACTATACCTAATAAAGGTTCCATCTCTGCAGAAAGCAAAGTAATTACTCACATATTGCAGAGGTTTGGTGTATAATGTATATATATCAGGTAGACAAAGGTTAGTCCTGGGTCAATCAAAAAAATTAAGGTTGCGTCAACTTACAGGTTCACCACGGTTGCCAGGCTTTCCAGAAGGACCAACTTGGCCATGAGGACCAGGAGCACCCACAGAACCACTGGGACCAGGGTTACCCGGAGCACCACGCTCGCCCTGGGAACAAAGGAATGGAAAAGGAGAGACAGTGTGTTACTACTGATTGACACATTGCAATATTTCTTCCATGATTATCAAATAAAGAAAAGACCAAGTTACCTTGAAACCAGGAGCACCGTCACGGCCTGGAGGACCATCGTTTCCAGGATTGCCCTATTAAAACACCATGAAAAAGTACCACTGAAGTCAATCAACCTTCATCTCAGAGAACTGTGTGCCAGTCTAACTGTCCCAGTGAGAGTATGATGATATTGAGATGGGATAGCATAAATCTTGAAGATAGCCAACTCCTCCTCAGTCTCAAATCCCTTAAATAATATTAATCTTAGAAAAATATGATGGTATTCAAATATTTCAGGTTTTACAAGTTCAGTATAGAAGAAAATTACTGTGTTTTGCTATATTTCTCTAAAAGAAAAGGTCAGGACTATAGTGATCTTGCACTCTTTTAAAACTGAGACCTACTTTTTAGGTGAAAAATACCAGTGGTGAGAAAAGGATTTAAACAGCAGTCACAGCCAAACTACTTTGTTGTGGTAGTTCACAAACTTAAATGGTGCCCCCTGTGAATGTGAACTTCACTTCAACCATTTCACTGTGTGCACTATCAAAACTCTTCCTCCAGAAAATTCCCACAGAACAGAACGTTTTTTTGGGTTTAATTACTATTTTCTGATCTCTTTGAAACCCTGTAAGTCTCAGGACTTGCAGGAGTCCTCCATCAAGAGTGCTTCAGGCTATCAAATAAGATTCCTTGATAAGGCTCAGAGAAAGCCTGATACAGTTATCCTAACAGGAGACAAGACAGTGTGTTAACATTTTACTTTAACTGTTCATAAAGTGCAAGTCATGTATAATCACTACTTGGATGCCCTTATTCAAGGTGAACTACTACCTTGGATGGTTCAATTGGATAGATAAATTTATTTCCTGCTCTATGAAGAGCTAAGAGCAGGGCCCTGTCCTCCAAGTAATCAACCATGAGGCAGAGCATTAAATAAAGCAGTTTGTTTTGCTCGTGTTCCCACATTCCCCCTTCAGCACAGCACAGGTCTTCCACTGTGTCCTAACCTGCAAGGATCTGTGCAGTTCAGCAGTGCCTGCCACACAGGCATGTTTTTAGCCTGAAGACATACTTTACATCTTGTGGTGAGGGAATGCACATTGGGAAACACTGCGTAGCTCATCCACAGTGTTAAAGAGCATCTGTTTTGTTATCACTCTAAAACAGTGCTAAGTGTTGCACAAATTCAGTAACTGAATGAAAACATTTTGTGTAATCTTTATATGCCCTTCAAGTGGGCCTTAAATTAAAAACCATTTTGTTTTCGATAGCACAGTTCACTAGATCCCTTAAGTAAATGTGACTACAATTTTCATATTTACCTGAAAGACATGTATGTTGCATCTGACATGATGTGTAAGAGAATTTGCTAGCAACAAGCTTTCCTATATTATTATTCTCTATAGCCCAAACCTTATCCTCTGGGATGTACTTCTTTTTCCTCCAGCTCCAACAACGAGTTAATCTTTTCTCCACTCCATCCTTATTGGCAATTAAGTAAAAATTCAAAAGATTCTGACAGTGACTCCAGGAAGTATTTCAGATACAATTTGTTCCTGGAAGAATTTTTCCAGTAGCTGGAGACAGGGAGGGGAATCCATCTCTATAATAATCCTGCTATAACTTTCCCTGAGGACACCACAAGGTACAGGTTTGCTAGCAGAACAGCCTCCAGTTGCATCCATTTTTAGCATGTATTTGTCTTTGGCTCAGAATAAAACAAAAGCAATCCTGAAAAGGAAATAAGACTTTGCTTACATCACGACCAGCTTCACCAGGAGCACCATTTGGACCAGGAGAACCCACAGGACCGGAGGGACCACGGGCACCAGGAGGACCAGAAACACCCAGGGGACCAGGTTCACCCTAATACAGGAACAGTGGAAAAAAAATGTGACATTATAACACAACACAAAATCAGTCTTACAGAACTTTTGGCTTCTATCTAAGAGAAACATTTATCTGCAATCAATTCTGAAGTGAAAAAGAACCAGGCCACAAGATACCTAAACTACACCACATATTACGTTCATTCTCAATTTTCTACCTTTTCTTTCAGAAACCTCTGATGCCATTCAAACATATGCTCACGTCTGCTGACACAAATCTTGTCTGTCTTAAGCAAGCAATAATTTCTTTCACTGCCTTGTTAAGTCCATATCCTCTGTCTGCAGCAGCAATGGGAACAGCAGAATCTACATTTCCTTTCCTCTGGCTTCCAATAAGAGGACACCTCAACTTTTTTCTTTACACATATCTGTTTAAAGTAGTTAGCTAGTTGTATACTCACTGTTGCTCCAGAGATGCCTGGAAGACCACGTTCTCCCCGAGAGCCTGGCAGACCAAGGATACCAGGAGCACCAAGAATACCCTGAGGACCTGGGGTACCAGGAGGACCCTATGACATGAAGAGAATATTAGTTATGTTAATAGAGAAACATTAATTTTTATTGCCCTGCATATTTCTTATTTCCAAGGATCTCAGTGCGTGTCTGTGATAGTTCCTGCATGGAAGAATTTGATACCAAGCCATAAGACTTTAAACTCCGAGGCTAAAGGTCCATAACAAGGTAATGCCGGTCCTACTCCCCTCACAACTATTTCCAGTGAAAACGCTGTTTCTGAACAACACTACACACATGCTTTTTCCTTTCTCATTCAGTAACAATGGGTAATGCATGAAAACTGGAGTATTCAGCAAAAGAAGATGACTATGTGAGGGCATCTCATACAGACTAATAATCTGAGACTGATCGTGAGACAGCCTTACAAGATATCTAGGTATTACCTGACATCTCCAGACAACCCTTAGAGCTTCCTAATGACCATTTGAAAGGTAAAATTTAAGTGACTTTTCCTTTTCCTTGCAATTTGAGCACTAAATGTAATCAGGTTGAGTAATCAGCCTAACAGACTGCCCTATATTATTATCCTAACTTTCAGACCTATTGACTGTAAGTTTTCATAATTCAAACTGAATTAGAATGTCAAAAAATAGAAGATGAATTACTTTATGCTGGACATTTGAGGGCAAGCTTTCAATTGTCACCTACAATATTTTAACATCTGTGCATGACAATGACACTGAAGATCTCATTCTTAGCTGAAACTTCTGCAGATCCCAGAAGAACTTCCTATAATTCATTATTGAGAACTAATAGAGTGGTAATTCACACAAGTCCATACTTCCATAAAACAGGAATGTGTCTGACTTTTCAAACACCAGTACTTCTGGATGTGCAAGCTTGAAGACACTAAAAACTAATTATTTGCACGATTATAAGCCAGAAAACTGGGGCCAGACAACTTTAACTTTGTGATTTCCACAAATTAAAGCTTTCGATGCAGAAATGACTTGGGATTGCTCTAAATGGATGTTCACATGTTTCTTATTTTGCTCAATTCAGAGCTGGAGATTCTGCTTCCCTTCCACAGACTAAGTAGTAATTTCTTCTGTCATTACCCTTGATGCATTTGTTTGGGCTACTTGCTGGGAAAGATGCAACAGATTAAAACCTGACCCACAAATCAGGTTCACATTTTATGGCATGTTTGTCAAGCATGTCTACAAACAATTCCTTGAGCCTCAAGGGGAGCTTCTATTTAAAAGCTTTGCTACATTTGTGGATAAAAGAGAATTCATGAATACCAGAAGCATCTCAGAAGCCATTGCACTTACAAGAAGAGACACGTTTTTAACAAGGTGTGATACTCAGTAACTTACAGCAGCACCAGCCTCTCCAGATGGGCCTTTCTCACCAGCAAAACCAGGTGGGCCAGCAATACCTTGTTCACCAGTACGGCCGACTGGACCAACATCACCACGTAGACCTCTAGGACCATCTTTGCCAGCTGGGCCAGGAGGACCAGGAGGACCAGTGATGCCCTAGGATTGAGCATGGATATGATATTACTACAATATAGACCCATTAACTGGGAGAACTTTTTTTATGTTTATTATCATATTATCCTTAGCCATGCAAATTGTGACATCTCTCATTAGAACATCCTTATTAGTTACTTACAGCGGGGCCAGGAGGACCAACTCTTCCAGCAGCACCAGGGAAACCAGTCATACCCTAAAAATAACAGTTAAGAGGAAGACTTGGTTTAAAGGAAACAATGACCTCATGAAAAGCAACAATATCAGTGCCAAAAGCCTGAAGACTTACAGGAGGACCAGCATCACCACGAGGGCCAGCAGGACCAGCAGCTCCAGCGGGACCCTATGTATGAAGGATTGAAAAGACAGATGAACCAGGCCAAGTGTTAATGTCCCCTATCTAGAATAGGGCCTCAGACTCACTCTCATGAAAGTTAAAGGCAATTTTGCTTTTTATTTTAACAGAATGACTGGGACCAAAGCCACAATTCCTGTCCTGATATTATGGTAGTGAAGTCTCACTGACATTTTGTGTCAGTATTCTAATGTCTGACAAGAGCTGCATATGGCATTTATGTTTCAAGTGAATTCACCTTGCAGATGTTAGACACATCTAAACATATCTGCAAGTCAAAATGCAAAAGACATAGAAAGACAAAGAGCAGCAAGTCCTCTGCACTGCAGGAATAATACAGCCATGTAGTGCAAGGGCCTCTTCTCCCTATGGGAATCATACAATAAGAACCCCAAGCCATGTTATCCTGATACACTTTGAAGTATTTGAAATACCAGGGCATGGCTTTCTGCATCATTTCAACTAGCTCCCCAGTAACAGGCTGCACGCATGTGAAGTAGAACCTCTGTTCCACAAAGCCGTTAGCACATGAAGAGCCTGTGTGCAAGTGGGTGCACAAAAAAATTTCCACATATATTTGAGGATGACTGGGTCTGAAAATCAGACTGTGACAGCACATCATGCCTTTGAGAGGAAGGCGTCAACATCCTCAGCTCAAAACTTACCCACAACCATCCCCTGAATCGTCCAAGACAGACAGATTTTGCTGATCTTCAGGGCAAGTTTAACTATTTTTCTCTTCATTTCAGTTCCTGACTCATGATCTGAGCCCACATAAATAGATTGGCAAAGCTTATACAATGTGTGAAGATCAGCATGCTGACTTTCCTCACACACCAGTTTTGTTTCTTCTTTTAATTACCTTTTCAAAACTCAAGGTCTTCAGGCTAGCATATTGCTTGCATAGCACAGTTAAGAACGATGCATTTCATAAAGACACAGTTCACTTACTGGTGGTCCAGAGGCACCAATTGGACCAATAGCACCTGTTGGCCCACTTTCACCCTTAGGTCCTTTAGGCCCACGCTCGCCTTTAGCACCGGGCTGACCAGCGGCACCCTATGGGCAGAATAACACACAGAATGAGAAGTTGCAGAGGAAACAGAGGAATGGCCTGGCATCAATAAGGGTAAAGAGCAAACAATACTCACAGGAGGTCCAGCAAATCCATTAGGTCCTACGGGACCAGGCTCACCACGTTCACCCTAAAGAGAGTGCGAAGAAGAGAGGACTGGTCGGAAAGGACTTTAAAAAGGCATTTTTCAGAACATCATGTCTTTGACACAGGAATAGCTGTAGGAACTGTGACTTACAGGGATACCACGGGCACCAGCAGGACCAGCTGGACCAGCAGGACCTCCTTCACCCTAAAAGGAATGGAAGAAAACATTATGACACTGTGGAGGAAGTCCTCACTGCAGTCAGGACAGCAGCGGTCTTTGGTACAGACACATATAGCAAGTATCTCCCAATGGAGAGGGTGTTACTGAAGATGCTTCTGATTTGACCCACCCTGTATGAATAATTGCTAATGATACTCAGACAGAATAAAGAATCATTTGAGCTAACACGTGGTTGTACAAGACCGTATCAAAACTACTTCTCACAGTGTAAGGACTGTGCAAATTAGCCGCAATTGGGAAGAATTCAGACAAAACCTAAATCAGAATCTTCTCCCCATATAACCCAGTGCCACATAGATGTGCACCCCTTCCCTGCCCTTCCAGGTAACCTTGCCTTTTCAGGTGGCAAGCTTCACTGAATAGTTCTATAGTCCCAATAACTCTCACATCCCAAATCTGAAAAGCTTGTAGAATGCCTGCACGCTAGAAAGATGTAATTACTTTTCTGGAACTTCTCATCTTAAATATACATGAGTGGATAAACTGTATAAAGACAAGACACTTTTTCATTAGAAAAGTAGACTTACCCGTTCACCAGCACCACCAGCAGGGCCAGGAGCACCAATAGCACCAGGGAGACCCTATAGACCAAGAGACAGGACACCATTTCTAACAACATGTAATTATAGTTTTGTGTTGCTTTGCTGGCTGCCTTCAGAGGTAGCTGTCTGGGCTGGGGACAATGTCACACTGAACAACTGTCATTTCTCTTGCTTGTGTTAACGAAAAGTGATCACTTTTTTCTCTCTCCCCCCAAATTCAAACATCCCTGGACAAGGAGAAACAAAATCATACTGCATTGTATCAAAAGTGAGCAGATATAAAGAGAAATAGGAAATTTGAGTCCTGAACATCCCTTTCAGTCACTTAAGTTCAGAGGTATAGCAAGGTAAACTCAAGCAGAACCAAAAGATACTTACACGGGCACCATCTCTTCCAGTTGCACCAGTATCACCTCTCAGACCTGGGGGACCCTAGAATACACAGAGGAAAAAAAAGCCTTATATTGGTAACAAACACAAAAGTTTGCATGAAAGAAATCTTGAACTGTTTGTGGAGTACCCATGTATTACTTGCATGTAATATGAGATGCTTACTGTGTTAGGTTTTTTGGGGAATGGACTTTAGTATTTCATTCTCATTGCTGAGCATATACTGACTTGCAAAATGAGAATTCACAAACAAAGGGGCCTGACCTGCTTTCCAGAATTATAAGCCTGCTTCCTTCATGGGAAACCTACTCCAGGTGGCAAGAATTTTGAATGTAGTAAAAACCTCAAACCCAAGATGATGTATGTTCCAAATTATGAATGTAAATTCCCACCCAAAATCCCTTTTATTTTGGTCAAGAAATAAGCAAAAATCCTTTTGAGTATTCATGTTAAACTTTCTATTTGAAGCAGGAAAACTACTGTTAAAAATGATGTTGTATGAGTGGTCACATAAATGCGTAACAAGAAATTCTATGCAGGCTATGACTAGTGTCAAGAGATGAGACCAGCACTCTGTTCTATCTTTTTTTTTTAACACATCCTACTCTTGTGCATTTATCTGCATGTCAGTAAAACAGTGTCTTATAAAAAGTTGCAAGCAATTTTCATCTTAACTTCCTTACAACTCCATTTATGCCATGGATTTTTTTCAGTCAACCCAAATAAAACAGTTCTAGAAATCTCAGTTTAAATAATGAACAGAAGAGAATATGGGATGAGATGTACATAACAAGATAAAAATCAATTTTATAGATAATGGATTAAGCAGAGGTGGCAACAGGACTTGCAAACAGACTTCACAGCTTTATATAAGGGTTTAGATTGGCTAAAGCGATAGAAAACTGATATAATCATGAAAATTCTGTAACTTGTATTTACTGGTTTCATAGTCAAGTTTCATACTTGTTTACTTGTATCAGAGTCACTGCACCCAGAGCAGTCACAGATCTGATCAGAGACTCAGTCCTCTGTGATCAGCAGGCCCATGCCTACTATAAAGGCTGCACTCAAAGACAGCTTTAGTATTTCTCTGGTAAAGATAAGCTCATTGTTAACCAATCCTGCAAAGAACTAGCTGCCACTTAAACCAACTCCAAATGTTGAGCAAAGACCAAAATACAATCTTAGGAAAGACTGTCAGTCTGTTAGACTAACAAACTCTCTACTTACTGACTACTGAGTAATACAGTTTCACAGTAAATAAAAGCTGCACTGGGGTAACCTGCAGGGCTTTTAAGTTAATGAAATTTGAGCATCTTCCAAACCCGTGCCTGCAGTAACAAATCAGGTTGTCCACTTTACCTTTTCACCCTTGCCTCCTGGAACACCAGCAACACCTCTCTCTCCAGGGATTCCACCAGGGCCAGCAGGACCAGGGCCACCAGCAGGACCAACATTGCCAGGCTCACCCTAGCAGCAACAGCATAGTATGTAAATCAGTCAAATCATCCACTTAATTTGGAACAAACTTCTGTCATTACTACTTTGCTCATCATTCTGCTTGCCTGTATTTTTTCAGCTAGTGAACAGGCATGAACACTCTCTCTGATTCTGTGGGTCCTGAGGTTTTAGGGTGCCCCATAATCCAAACTAAACTTCTGTAGGACTACCCATGAAAATCTTGAAAACTAAGACTAATTCAGCTAGCATCAAGCAAATGTTATTTTGTTAGACGACTGCTCATTATTGAGCTATTATTTTGGGGGAAATGTTGCTTACAAGACACAAGAACTTCCTGTGTGTAAGTAGAGGTGGGTACACACATAAATCAGTATGAATTCTGGCCAAAATCTCAGATCCTATCTCAAAACAGAATAGTATACCCAGCTGACAAGCTGTATTCAGAGTCCAAACTGGAATTCCCCTTCTATCATCTATAGTGTTAAACATAAGAATCTTCAGTACTAGTGTGGACTATCTGGGATGGGGCTTTACCACTTGAAGAAATGACCCACAAGCTATGGTATATAGGTAGCTGCCGATTACCAGTAATTATTTATGCTCTTAGGAATTCAGTAGTAAGGCAATGGCAGCTGGTAAAGGCATACCTTGTTACCATCAGGGCCTGGTGGGCCAGCTGGACCACGGCTTCCAATGGGACCAGCAGGACCAACAGCACCGCTTTCACCAGGAGGACCACGTTCACCCTGCAGGAGACAGTCTGATTTGAGTTCTGCCTTGAACTGTTCTGAGGCTTAGAGGTTTAAAAGCACTGACTAGGAGTAATAACAAAGGAATACATTTTTATCTGAACAAACCATTAAGACCTGTATTAGACTTGTGCAGATATTAACTGAATTGGTTACAAGAATTGGCTCTGGCTTTTGACACACACATAGCAAAGTGAAAAATTAAAGTCTAAAGGATGATGATAACAGTTGACAATTAAAGTATGAGTACTTCCTGAACATGGATTTTTGGGTGCTGCACTCACTCTGGTAACACTGTCTTGCATCCTATTGTCAAATGGAGCTTCTGATACCAGTTAGAAGGCAGATAACACATTTTAGTGAAATTAGAGCCATAGTAATTGGCAAATAATTGTTTTTACAGTGGCAAATGCCTGGTGAATATTGGAGAATAAAGGTGACAGCTAAAACCTGCTGATGTGACCTGCATATTATAACAGATATAAGGACAAATTCTGAAACACATGCCATCTGTAGACATGGAAGTAGCCAGAAAATAGGCTTAAATGAACAATAGATCTATCAAAGATAGAAATATCAGATTAGCTGTCCTTGTTTGGGCTGGGATAGAGTTCATTTTCTTCCTTAACTAAAGACGTATCAAATTATCCCACTGTGATAAAGCTGGACAACAGTGAATAATCTGATAAGGCATAATGCATGTTTTTAATTATGATGGGGAATCTGGGAATTTTTTTGAGAATCTAAAATGTAGTCAAAGAACTGACTCAAAGAGAGATAGCACACTACTAGAAAGCACCAACGATGCAGAAAGCTAATTTAAAGTGTAGTGATGCTCCCCAATTGACAGATCTTTGAATTACTTTTACATACATTTTGTTAGTGACAGAGGCAGAAAAGGAAGAAACATATTTATGAAATATGCAGATTATCACAAAGGTGGAAGCTCTGGTCATCAGGAAGAAGCCTTCCAGTATCTGAAAGGGGCCTACAAGGATGTTGGAGAGGGACTCTTCACTGGGGACTGTAGTGACAGGACAAGGGGTAATGGGTTAAAACTTAGCGAGGGGAAGTTTAGATTGAATATAAAGAAGAAATTCTTTCCTGTGAGGGTGCTGAGGCACTGGAATGGGTTGGCCAGGGAGGTTGTGAGTGCTCCATCCCTGGCAGTGTTCAAGGCCAGGTTGGATGAAGCCTTGGGTGCCATGGTTTAGTGTGAGGTGTCCCTGCTTATGGCAGGGCGTTGGAGCTAAATGATCTTAAGGTCTTTTCCAACCCTAACTATTCTATGATTCTATAAGGGTTGGCATATTTGTTTATCTTGAGAAACATGGAAAATTACACAGCTACTATCATCATGGAACACATTAAGAAAGTCTGTACTAGATTTTAAACAAGTTACTCACTCTTGGGCCAGCAGGACCAGGGACACCAAATTCACCATGAAGACCCTAGAAGAGAGCAGACACACTGACAAAGCTTATTTCTAAAGCAAACTTATCAGCTTAAATTGTGCTCTGTTTCCTAGCAGTAAATAGAAATACTTCTCAAATTGCAGTAGCATATTGAAAAACCTTCAGACTAAACCCAGTCTTTTAGATACACAGCAATAGACCCTTTTCATATAGCTGCACAATATTTCAAAGCACATGAGATAATTTCTCATCTGAAGAAAGAGTTAGCTATTAAATTTCAAGCTCATTTTTCAGGTTCATGCAATGTAAACTCTTGTACAGGGACGTAGATATAACTATAAGGGTTAAAGGTGGTTATGACATAGGATTCACAATTTGCAGATTACATCACCCACTCAGAGCAGAACTTAGAGGCTAACTTGCCATAGAACTATCCAAGTTGTACACCATTGTCAATTCACTGAAATCAACTGAGGTGCAAAAGCATACAACTGGAGTAACACAGGTTAAACTGAACCTTGAAGATTTCAAAAGAAATTTGAAGTTAAACATTTTTCATGTGCTATCTTGTCTTTCAGAGGAGGAGGAGGCATATTTTAGGCCTGAAAAGGACTGGCTTTGCTCAGTTTCATACCAGAACTTTGATAAAAGAAGTGTGTTGTAAATTCCAATGGACCTTGATCATTTCTGGCTAGCTTTAACAAAGGGGACTACTAAATTTTGCATACAACATGGGTTGCTTAGCTTTGGCAAATGGATACAACAGGCACATATGCAATTGTAAACATAATGCTTATGCAATGCCTGCCCCTACTTGTGGAATACTGTATCTGGCACTCACCCTTTCGCCTGGTTTACCAGCTTCACCAGCTGGACCTGAGGGACCTGGCAGACCCTAAGTGTAAAGAAACAAGAATAAGGTAAAGTTAAAGCAGAAGCTCTTAAGATGCTTGGTAAACCATAGATAAGTTGAGCAGAGCACATAGTTACTTACCTGGAAGCCAGGAGGGCCAGCGGGACCTTGTTCACCCTTTCCACCTTGGTTGCCCTGGATTGAATGAAAACCAAGTGATTAACTTGGAAGGAAAAATACAGGAAAACAGATTCTAAAACTGGAAGTCTAATTAATGAAAAGTAACTCACAGATTGGATCTGTGCAGAAGCTGTTACTTACAGTGACTCCAGGAGGACCTTGAGCACCGTTATTTCCCTCTGGACCAGGAGCACCCTAAATGTGTTCAAGTAGAAAGCTGTTATCAAGGCTTTGATTTGTTATCAATAGCATCCTCTAAAGTGATTCTGTGCTGAAATTAAAGGTTTCTGGCTGTGTATTTTGAACATAACCATTTAATTGTAAGAGCTTCACTGTCAAAAGGTACTTAAGGTGCTTATAATTTTAAATTCTGGTGATTTATTTAGTTATTGTAGCATGATCATCCTTAAGGAAACTTCTTTTAGAATTACAGATTATGGGAACCCTGCTGATAGCATTATTCCTATAACAGACCAATTATTTGGTCCCTTAAATGGAAAAATTGGTAACTTTCAACTGTAAGAAGTTGGAAATTTCAGTGGGAAACAGGGTGAATTAGAAACCATACACTGTCCTTCAAAATCTGCACAGGGAGTGCTATTTTTTCCTCTTCATAGAAAGCTAATATTTGATAATTTATTACCCAATTAATACCCAAGAAGGGTAGTTTTTATTTATCCCTTAAGTAATTGTTCCAACTGGTAGGAAGCTAGACAAATGCATTCCCAAGTGCTTTTGTATTTCATCACCTATTCATGCTCACAGAAGACATTGCTATCTTATTACAGAGGTTTTGAAAATCTACTTCCTTATCTCCAGAGGTTGATAGAGGAAACATATCTACATACCCGTGGGCCAGCAAGACCAACATTGCCTTTTTCACCAGGTTTGCCAGGTTCACCCTGAAGTTGAAAGAGAAAGATACAAAAGTTTACCAAGACTTCAAGTTAGATTCAGTTTAAGCTACTAAAGAGACACTGATCCACTCCTTGCTAGGACATTCATTGTAATATTTCTTTAACCCTAATTAAAACACCCACAAGTTCCATCTGCCTTGTGGAATAGCTCAGCTTTCAAAACTCCATTCCTTTATTTTTTGAGATCATAACTGATGTCACTCTGCACAGTACACCATGCAGTACACAATGTATGTGTGTATATGTATAGCAACACCACAAATCCAGGAGATTATTACTGTTATATGTGGCCTCTGTGTGACATGTCAAGAGCCCACTGCACAGGCAGCTTTTCTTCTAAATTAAGTGAGCTTTAAGAGTGCTCCATACATAACAATGCTCTGAAACTGAAACTTAAGCTTGGTGGCTAACCTTTATAGAACTTTTACTGGAGTGTATATACAGAACTGATAAAACAGACATGCAGAAACTGTAATACACATATATATTATTCTAATAATTTCAATGTCCAAATATTCCTAAACTAATATAATTGGTTGTCATTTGTTGTTTCATTGTTAATCATATTTTAGAAAACTGGAAAATAATGTAAACCAGAATTCTTCGATGCCATCCAGTAAGCAGTGCAGGAGAGCACAGGGGGATTTGATTGTTACAGTTGGGGACCTACAGATTAGTCTGGAAATAGTAACTGAAAGTAATAGAAAGTTTCTGTATTGTACTTACAGTGGGACCTTTTGGTCCAGGGAATCCAATGTTGCCAGGCTCACCTCTATTACCAGCTGGACCAATTGGTCCAACCCTACCATCTGCTCCAGGGAAACCCTAGGAAAAGAAATGATACTATTAAATGGCTGGGGTATTTTGAGTTCAGTCTAATGAGAAATGTGTACTGACAGGAGGCAAATGCCATTTAACTTTTAAACACTGTTCATACATTGCATTCTCATGCATTTCTCCATTTTTGTCCTTTCTATAGAACTGTGTATTTCTTCTTCCAGGACACAGACTTGATCTGAGACCACAGAAATGAATGGAAAGTTTCTCACTGATCTTGTGAGTAATATGATGGTAAAACCTTGCTGTTTTACAAAGGGTTGTTTTAGAGCTCATTGCTAAGATCTCTGCTTTTTAAAATCTCAGTTTATGTCAATGTTTTACATGCAATGGGGAAACAGAATGAAAACCAAAGTACTTACAACAGGACCTTCCTTGCCAGCAGGGCCTGGGCTTCCAGGCTGACCTGGGAGACCCTGAGAAAGGAAAAGTTTCATGTTTTCAGAAGGAAAAAACTCACTCAACGATTAACCAAGGTTTTTTCTACATTTGTGCATACACACAGAAGTTATCAGTATACGCTGTGGAAACAGGGCTGTACATCTCATCAAGTTTACATCCAATCAAGTTTAATTTGGTAGTGTGCTCTCCCATGCCAGTTGAAAATCAGTGCAGGTAAATGCCTTTTTCACTCAGAAAGTAATTTAGGCTGTTAGCAGAGAATGTGCTAGTGTTTGTAGATGCCTAATAGTTCACATGTACATTGAAAACTTGCTTCATGAGGTGAGGTAGAAGAGAAAGAATACATTGAACAGGATAAAGGACAATGGCATGGACATAACATGATTGCAGCCACCACCACTAAAATTGGATGGTTGTTTTCAGTGAAATAATTTACAAACTAAAACTGAAATAACTGAAATCAGCCATCTCACATCATTTTTGTAGGGTTTGCTTTTCTTTTAGTTAAAGAGGACACACACATACTTCAGCTGCAGTCTCAATGATCATACCCTGTAAACAATCATGAGTGGAACCCCTCCCAGAAGTCAATGCAGTATCCAGTACAAGGGGCCTCTGCTCCATGACAAGGCAATCAAATGCCATCACACACAAAACTTATTTCAAGAAAAATTTTGATGTCTCTTCACCATTTCCTCATGGATGCTTTCTCAATAGAGTGGTGGAAGTGCCCTGTCATTAGCACAGACTGAATTTTTGCAGTTGGATTTCTGAATAACTTTGCCCCTAAATTGTAAGTAATTTTCTTTTTGCACAGTTCAAACTTACATCACATAGTTCAAACTTACTCTTGGACCCATAAGACCAGGCTCACCAGGACGGCCAGCATCACCATTAGGACCCTTAGCACCAACAGGACCAGTAGCACCACGGTTACCAGCAGGTCCCTACCAAAATAAATACATGAAATTAGGCAGGGGTAGCAAAAAAGCATCATAGATCTGTGTATAAAAGAAGATGATATAGAAATAGTGACGCAGACAAAAATCTTACCATAACACCAGCTCTGCCATCAGCTCCAGGGAGACCACGAGATCCAGGCACACCCTGCAAGTGAACACAATACACATCTAGAAAGGGAAAGAAATAAATCTGTTCCTGTGGAGTGTATAGTGCTTACTAAATTTCAGCCTTCCAAGCAGGTCCTGCACTTGAGCTAAGTGCAGGCCTAAGCACACACACCTCAGTGTAAATGTATATTGTGAAAAAATACACTTCCTTTAGATTTCTCCAAATTCTAACCTGCTTGTATCAGAGCATTTTCAGTGTTCATTGCAATCTAATAATGGCCCTAGCAAGCAGCTAGGATCCCACAACCTGGCCCACACAGACTCATGTTCACTTCTCTGTAGGGAATTACTGGCTTCTCTGTGACTCTGTAAACCCTACCTGAGGTGCAACACTGAATCTTTATCTCTACAACAAAAAAAATATGGTGGGAACACTGTCATTTTCCCCATTATTTTCCTGTAAATTCCTTCCATGTATGAAACCACACACATCCTGAAGCCCATGGAGTGGTTTTATCACCGAGAACGTTACTAGGCACACTTGAATTGAAACGTTTTGCCTCACATTATGTGTGAGCCAATTATCTATTTTAAGCTGTTAAACCCATCTCAAAGCTTTAAGANTGGAGTGGTTTCATCACCAACTGAGAACGTTACTAGGCACACTTGAATTGAAACGTTTTGCCTCACATTATGTGTGAGCCAATTATCTATTTTAAGCTGTTAAACCCATCTCAAAGCTTTAAGAGTAATCAAAAGATAATTCACTATTATACAGTGGATAAATCAAAGCAACNTATCACCGAGAACGTTACTAGGCACACTTGAATTGAAACGTTTTGCCTCACATTATGTGTGAGCCAATTATCTATTTTAAGCTGTTAAACCCATCTCAAAGCTTTAAGAGTAATCAAAAGATAATTCACTATTATACAGTGGATAAATCAAAGCAACCTCTCATTACTTCAAGGATAAGATAATGAATGTCATTAATACAAAGCAAAAATAGGTTAGGCCCCAACTAATCAAAATGCTCAAAACTGCAAACAATCTTTGCTTAATAGCATTAATGTAAATTAAATTACTCATAATTACTTAATTTGCCTTTGTGGTTGTAGCTATATTTCCTTTCTGCTTCTACTTTTGGAACATAAAAAGAAAACCTACCCTTAGACCAGCAGGGCCTGGGGGACCAGCAGAGCCAGGTTCACCATTGCTGCCTCTCTTGCCTTCCTCACCACTAGGACCAGGAGGGCCAGCGGGTCCAGCAGCACCCTATTTCAGGCAAAGAGAAAAAGAAGAAATCAGATGCTTTGTTACAGACATTATCAGGCTTTTTCATTGAAAAAACTTCACATGTTGCCATACTTACAGGCTCACCCTTGTTACCACTTTCTCCCTTGGGACCAGCAGGGCCTGGTTCACCCTAGAGTCCAAACCAAAAAGAGATCATAGAATTAAGCATAATTTCAAAAATCTCTCTTCTATCCCTACAGCTTTTCATGAATCCAACAGCTTCTTAATCATCTAATGCCATATCTTCCTCTATTGTCACACACGGTCAGTGAACATAAACTGTGCTTTGGTTTATCAGGCATGAAAAAAGGCATGTTAAAAGATGGTTAGAAATGAGAGTAATTCACACATTCAAGGTTGGTCCCTATACTGAGGATACCCATTAAGGGCCTGTTTGTCAGACCGCTGGCACATCTGTCTTGATACTACCAACATGGACAGAGCTTAACAACCCTTGCGCTCAAAGTGAGTGCAGTGTGAACCTCTTCAGTCTCAGCATTTGAAGCAAGCAGCAAGGCACAGAAGTGAACTGCAATGTTTAGTTATAGTGCAGCAAGAAAGAATGCCTGCATTTAATAGAAAAATATATCCAGAGGAAATCTTTTACAGCAAAGGACACTGTGACCACTTTTCAAATAAAGACATACAATACACAAAGAAACTTACCACAAGTCCTCTAGCACCACTAGGACCAGCAGGGCCAGGAGGACCAGGAATACCACGGGGACCAGGCAGACCAGGAGCTCCAGCAACACCAGGAAGACCCTGTCCAGGAGAGGGGAAAAAGGTATTGTGATGCCATTGTCTTTTCTGTTACATTAACTGAATTAATTTTTTTTAGAGCAAACAAGTGTGAGTATGGCTGTACTTACAGCTGCACCTTTAGCCCCTGGGAGACCATTAGCACCAGGGTTCCCCTATTAAAAAAGATAACAATAATGGTTATTTCAGAGTCTCAAGTGCACCCATCTGACAATAGATGAAGTCTGGCAAGTTACTCACTGGAGGGCCGACAGGACCACTGGAGCCAGGAAGTCCAATCTCTCCTCTTGGGCCAGCAGGACCACTAGGACCAACATGACCAGCAGGTCCAATTTCACCCTGTTTGTGAGGAGGACAGAGCCCTCTGTCAGTGCACACAGTATTAGGGGTGTTAGGGCAATAGTGGAGCAATCCTATATTATCCTGACGTCAAGAAGATAAACATATATATGTATATAAATTCCCACTTCAGAGGCCATGAAATCAAGAGGCCAAGAGCTTTTACTGGATTTTAAAGTCACCAAAGCCAAGATACCTAGCTAGGTTCCATCAGGGCTGATGGCTAACACAGGAACAACAGATGCTCAGCGTACCTGAAAAGCTTCATTATTGACAAGGTTTACAAAGAAGGTTGATCTAGAAAATTCAGAATTAAGATTCTGGTCTTATCTGCAGCCATGTGCTTCCAGCATTGGCCTGAGATGCCTCATAGTGTAGGAGACCTAACTGACCATTATCTTGCACCTTAAATGCATTTGCACTAATGCAAAATGATGCCTGATCAGAGAGCTATAGGATGGTATTCACAGTGGAGTAAATTACAGGAAAAGGCTCTTGATTTTACTCTCAGAAGCTTGTATTCATTAGATCTACTACAACCCTCCTGAATATTATGAAAACATCTCTTCTGCAATTCTGTAAGTAGTCAGAATTCACCCTAGACACATAGGCAGCCTTCTCTTGAAGTTACATGCTGTAACAACACTCACATCTACATCAGAGAAGACATCATGCTTTCCAAAAGTCTTGCCTTTTGACAAGAATAACCAGAATGGGATCTCAATTTTCTCATCTTCCCTGCAGTTAATACTAAGAGATCTAGCAAATAACACTCTATTTTCTTCTACAGGTGGATCAAGGCAAGAGTTTCATCTGCTGTAGCAGGGAATTCATGTACCTGTGTGAGGGTGAAAAACTATCACACTATCTCTGTGTGCCTTCAGCTCTGAGCTTCCTGGCAAATGGTCAGTGACATTTGTAAATGCAGTATATGGAATAATCTCACCCCAAATCCTCTGTCCTTCTCTGGACAAAAAGATCAAATAATGAGACTCTTAACCAGGTAAAAATGCTAAGATCCGGGCAATAAACTGAATTATCTAAGTCACATTCTGTACGAGCAAAACCGGTACTGCCCTAAACCTGAAAAGTTTCAATGCGATTTCTTCACTTGCAATTTCAAGAACCTGGGATGGAAGGAGCCTGATACTTGACTGCAGCTTCTCGGTCCTCCACTACTTCTCTGAAGTGATGTAAACTGCTACTTTGCTTATTTATTATGATCCGTGTCACCCTTCGAAAGTGTGCACAACTGCACCACATAGGAAGCAGTAAGGAAAAGGAAGAGGTTATGTGTTGTCCTGAGCCTGCCTGAAGATAGTTTTCAGCTGTGGAATAACTGCTGTATTGTAAACTAGTGCTCATAGAAAGACTTCCCCAAATACTGCAGGGATTCATCCTCATCCTGATCTGAAACTAATAAGGAAGCATTCCTCTTACAGAGAGGATGTGTTTTTGCTACCTAGCAATACTAGTTACTATATTTCATCTTCACTACCAAACGTACCAGTAGAATTGGATGTTCATACCTTAGCACCAGGAGCACCTGGGAAGCCTGGAGGACCAGCAGCGCCAATAGGACCCTAGGGAATTAAAGGGAAGCAGTTAGGTAAAGGTATTCAGTGATGACAGGAACACCTTGCTTGCTGAAGTAACATTAAAAAGGCACATTTCCACACACTACCATCTCGGAATATCAGTTGCCTTTTGCAACTCCAAACTGACAAATTTGGTTCACTACAAACCGTTAAGAACAGTTTTAGAAGAGTGTGAATTAAACGACTATTTGTAAAACTTTGGCTTGGGGCCAAACACCCAAGTGAGAATAAAGAGAGAATGGGCAGAGGCAGACAAGGTGTCTTGCTGCACAGTCCCACGCTGAATGAAGAGGAGCACTGCATCTTGCAAATATAAATCTCAGGTGGCTGTTTCCAGCACATTTACTGTGCAAGAGTAACTGTTCATGCTTTCAGACCAGTAGTCCCTCTGCACTACTGGAAACACACAAGAGCCCTGGATTGATGATAGACTTTGTCCTTCTTCACCCATGGGCAGAGGGTTGGTGAGATCTCTCACCACTTTACAAGCCAGTGCTTTGCACAACTTGTATTTAGGTCAGTACTAGGAAGTGGATCAGGCTTAGCAGCAGCTTAGGACAGGAACTGATTCTAACATGCAAATGGATTTGAAATCTTGATCCATGCCTAGATCATACATTTTAAGGCAGTAAACACACACAACTCCAATGCTTGTTCATTATATTGTGTGGGGTTGAGTTTTCTTTAATGTTAAAAGGAATGAATGGCATGTCAGCTTGAACAGGGACTTCTACTGATCCTGCTATATCTAGCTGTTGCTGTGAGATATGTAACTATGATGGGACAAGCTTCCTAATGTACAGAACCCAGACATCATAAGAGAAGATACACTGGTGGATTCATAGCCTTTGTTATTCTTTAATGCATACAAAGGGATGGTTTTTACTCAATTATTAATGAATTATTCAATGCATTCACAGCCATTGGGGATTCATACCTACTTCTTTGTAAGCTAACATATTTCAATTATAAATACTATTATAAAACTGCTTTGCAAATACAAGAGAATTTAATGGGTTAGTTGCTACAGCAAAGAGGAATTGGCTTCCAAAATTCTATAATCTACTCTTACGAACTGAGTACCTGGAATTCTCACTGGTTTTGCATAAACAGATTAAAAAAGATCAAATGCCCTTTAAGATACGTATGTAAATATATACTACAAGAATTTCCACTGCAGTGACTCTTTCTATGTTTTAAATTCCCAGTGGCAAGGAGAATAAAACATTATTTGTTTTGTTGTTTTAAAAAGAGTGCTAGTAAGTGCTATGCAGAATGTTTACAGCATCATATCCTAAGTATGTGTAAAATAACTTTAGCCTGGCATAGGCACTGGGACCTAATGCAACTCCCTGCTCCTGCCCATTCCCAGCAACACCTCTGCAATCAGCAGCTCCTGAATACTTTTCCTGTAGTAACTCAATTGCCTTCAAGATAGCTAAAAGGCTTTGGTTCCACTACAAACTGTAACATCAGATCTCAGCTATAAGGTCTCTGTTTGCCTGCAATTTAAATGCCTAACCACATATTTTTTAAATATCCCATATGGGAGAAATGAAGTGAAATTAGTACCCATGCTAACATTCTACTATAGTAAAGTATAACAGATGTTTCAAGTGACGAGGAGTTAGCAAAGTTAACAGAACCAAGTACAGCTTCATCACTCATTTAAAGTTTGAAAGCAGGAAGGAAAAACTATTCTGGTCTATTCCTGACCTTTTTCTTTTTTAAGCTTCAAAAATATACCCTTGTACACACACTTATTTCACCAAAACAAATGAGATTTACTGAAGTCAGTGGTATGCTGAGGTGACAGTAATTTCTATTAAAGGGACAAACTGCACTGGATTAGCACTTATTTGTATAGTTACTGTTTACGACTCAGATCAGGACAGCTGGATCTTACTGGCCTTCCATACTAGATTACCTAATTCAGGTATCAGGTGGTAAATGAAACACGTTAGATCCTGTTAGTCAGACAATGCTGTAGATGCAAAGCTGAGTCCTGGACTGCATATAATAGTTTAAGGGTGTATATAATTATAGTCATCTGCAACATGTGCATGGTATATATCTGCTAAAAGTATCTTCAGGTTTGGGATGAGAACTGTTCTGTTAGACTGTTGGAAATCACAATTGTGATCACTGTTTCCCTATGAACTCATCAGTGCAAATGACAGAATATTTGGTTCCTTTGATACAGATGCATTTTCTATAAAACCTGAAGCTCTCAAGATACTGTCTGCAAAAGGTTTATGTTCTATCAGTTCTTTTTGGATGAAGCAACAAAGTACTGTGTTAAGAATGTCCACACAGTCAACTCCTCAGAAGCCTGGGAAATACTCTTACCAACAGAAAGAGACACGAGGCCTAAAGGAACCAGACTGCCAAAGATCAAGAATGAAACTTACAGCAGGTCCAGTGGGGCCAGCACTGCCATCACTTCCACGAGCACCCTGTGAGGGCAGAACATCATAAAAGAGTTTAAAGAGAGATTTGAAGATCAGAGAATGCCACAGTAAATGGCTGGTCATGATGATCGGCAGATGGGAAGCTACTTACAGCTGGTCCAGGGGCTCCTATTCTTCCTCTCTCACCAGGGAGACCACGAGCACCCTGAAAGTAAAATTAAATTGACTCATTTAATCTGTTCACTGAACAAAGATATATAGATTTGCAGCCAGGCAATTCTGTTCTAAATATTCACATGCTATTACATTAGAGTATCTAGCTAGCTAGAGTGTCACTGATGGCAAAAACTGATCAAATGCTGGCTGAACCGTATCTATCAGATTATCATTTTCCACAGCAGCAGTAAACACTTACAGGTTGTCCTGGGGTACCATTTTCACCAGGGGCACCAGGTTCTCCCTGTGAAAAACAAAGTTTGCAGGTTTGAATTTCTTAAAAGATGCTTTAGACAGACAGCACACCACCATCTAGAGACATATTCAACTGCGGGATACTATCTTTGTTTTCTGTAGCACCTGAACCACAGTATAAAATAACTGCACATCAAATCCTGAGGATGCAGAGACTGTGACTGTCCCTGCACATATTGCAACATGACCAGCTGGAATCTTCTTAGAAGAGGAGGGCCAGAGCAAGTCACCTACCCATTTTAGCTACCTTTGCCCCCTTTCTTTATTCTGATACTTAATCTGTAGCACATGCTTAAGAGATAGGGCCTGGATAGTCAACTATCAGTTCAGACCAATCAGCAGCTGGTTTTTAACTAGAGCAGAAGCAGAATAATGCTTTACTTTGGCCTTAGGTTAAGGTGACAAAGCTCCTGTTAAATGGCTGGAAATTAGGATCTGCCTCAGGTATTTTTAATGTAGGACCAATAATACTGAAGTATGATTGACTGCCATTAAAACAGGACTCCTGTCCCTTTAGTACTAAGTGCTCTGAACAAGACTGCAGTTGGTCTAGGCTGGTCTATAGTGACAAACTAAGCCTTAAGACCCTTGAATCCTGAACATATCTGAATACATGTAGTCTTAAATGCTGCAAACAGCACAAGTGTTTGCCTTCATCACTGCTTTCAGCATAGTTACATCATGAGTGACCTTCATTGATTATGTTTGTGTTTTGCAGTCAGATTAGCACTCTTACTAATAACAGTTCTTTACTTAATTGTTTTATCTGCCCTTAATCTCCAATACTGGCAGACTGAGCATTTACTGTCTCTTGACCAAACATTTTCCTGAAGGTTAACAACTTGCAGTGATATTGCAGAATGCTATCTTGTAATTAGTAACTCTATGAGGAAGTACTGCTAAGCTTTTAGAAACAAGCAAGAGGGAGGATTAGTATTTGAGTTTCTCACTGTTATATCAAAAGCTCTTGAATATAAATCTCCTGTGAATAAGTCACTAGCATTAAAATTTACTACAACCCAGTATTGTGGTAGTGTTTGAGAAAACTGCTATTAGGTACTGACGAGGAACGGGAGAAAAAACCAAGAGAGGAGGAGTTTGACAGAGACGTTTCTAGACCATATGTAAAAACTTTTTTTTAAGGATGGTGTTCAAATGTGCACTAATCCAAAGAAAGTGAAGTGGGAAAAAGACTGTGAAGATCAAATAGCCTTAACTCAGAAGAGCACTGCACCAATCCAGATTTTTAGCAGACTGGAGCAGTCTCTCACATGGCAGAGTTTTATAGAAAGATTAGATGTTTTTCATTTTAGTGTGCCTTAAAACACCACCAAAATGCAAAACACAATCCATAAAGAGAGACAGCAAAATCAGTCTTAAGCGCTGCTGGGTACTCAACCATTAGGAGCTCAGTTCTGCAGCTCTTACTCAACAGGAAGTATAAACTTTAATAAGAACTCATGAATAAGACCCCAGGAATGATTTCTCACGTTAAGGTGCCCATATTTGCTATACATAAACCCACTGACGTCTAGATTATTGCAGCTGGGCAATATTTAATGACAACATGGAAGACTGATTGGAGGGGACTTTATATGTCTTTTGCTAGGAAAAGCCACAGATGCATCCTACATTTTCAGATGTCATCTTTACCTTGTTGCCAGGAGTTCCAGGTTGTCCCTTTTGACCATCCAGACCATTGTGTCCCTATATTAAGTAGAAAAATAGATATTAATATATATTTTCCCACAAATGGCTATACATAAACTCCTAGTCTTGTAAGGCAAAGCCTTCTTTCTATACAATATTATTCTGTAATATAATCTTAAGATTTTCTAAAAAAACCCAAATCAGTCTTTCATATCAGGAGATAGTAAAAACTTCAAAGAGGTTCACACACTCTTAACTTTGAGGGTATTCCCAGGGGTTTTCAGCATGCTGAAGTGCTGTCAATCATAACTAATCAGGGAAAGTATACACCTACTCACCCTAATTCCCTTAAAGCCAGGCAGACCAGGAGTTCCAGGGAAACCACGAGCACCCTAAAGACACATGATGCATGAATGATTGTCTCTCATATTATATAATGCAGTTAAAGAGAAAGAAAAAAACTCAAGTCTTTCAATAACATTAATTGGTAGATCTGGGCTGTGATACTTCAAGTGAGGAACGCAGTCCATTCCCTAACCTTCCAGGACCAGGCTTGTTCCAAGACTAACAGTAATCAACTCGATTTTCCAGTTCTGACTCTCAGAAATTTCATGTATTAACATGTGATAGCACAGCTGTTTTAGCTTTCTATACCAAGGTGCCTCCTCATCTGCGCCTATGTAACTCATCACTACGTCAATTCTGTTACTATTTACACTAGCTTTATTTGGGGAGGGGGAACACAAAACGAATACATAATTATACGATATCCCCAAAGGTACAAACTGAATTTTGATTAATCCATATTAGAAATATTACTAGATAGTTAATGGTGCAATTCAGGTTTCACTGATAGAACTGTTTTGCATTGTCTACAGCAAGCTGCTACATACCTGAGGGCCAGCAACACCCCTCTCACCAGGTCTTCCAGGTTTGCCGGGGTGGCCCTACAAAAACGCAGTAAAAATGCACTAAGAACAAAAGCTTATTTAATAAAATAACAACATAAACCATTCTTAAAAAGACACTGTTGAAGTTGTTCACATTTTCAATAATTACAGAGAGCTTGTTAGCTTTCATGTTTCCTTCTCCCTGTACTCAGGAAGCTAGTAATTTATTTGAAAAGGTTTTAAAGTTATCCATTTTTCTGTACATCTCCAACGTACAGCATCTCTTGTATTGTAAAATAATTATTTCAAGGAGTTATTTACTCTATTCAGTATTATAGTGCAAAAAATAATGGCAAATTGAAAGCTTTGCTTAACAATGATTTAATGTTAGAGTTGAGTCACAGCCCCAAAAGAAATGAGAAACATTCAGTAATCACTTACATCTTCACCAGCCTTTCCTGGAGGACCAGGAGGACCACGAGGACCCTGGGGACCCTGTTAAACATAGACTGAGGATTACTTCAAGCATCAGGTTTTGAGATAAATCTTTTCACTGGTTTCTGACTTGAGCTGGGGCACAGGTGGAGCATAAATGACTGTGCACGTTATGACTCTAGTCTGAAGGAGTCTGAATCTGAGTGTTCAGCTCTGCTTCTGTAACAGGAACAACCAGGAATATTCAATTGAAACATTCAAGGACATGCATATGGATAGGAGAAAGGGGCCTAAGCATTACAAGCCTACTTTGTTGTCCTGTTTCTAACAGTGTCTGTATGTGAAACCTGTACTTACTGTTTGACCAGGTTCACCAGGCTCACCAGGAACACCTTGAAAACCAGGAGGACCCTACAGAAGGAGGGAGATTTTGTTAGTGTTTGAACAAGCTATTTGTGATTTTCCAGATATGTCAATGTTTATTAATCTGTAGGAGAGCTGAGACTGTACTTACAGGGGGTCCAGATGCTCCAGGTGGGCCTCTAGGTCCCATTAATCCCTAGGGGAGAAAAATTACAGAAGATATTTTTTTTAAACCACCATTATATAAACACATCCTGTTACTCCTAGAATATTGGCAAACCTCAGTTTTCAGTGTGCAATGTCCAAATCATGTTAGAGGAAGTTAAGAGTTTTGCATGAATTTGCACACACAGTCCAAGTGCAAAGAGATCTTCTAATGGACGAATTAGCACAGAGGTGATGAGGAACATACAATTATGGCTGGGAACCGTGTGATCTATTCTAGCTTGTCAGTAAGCACGCTGGTTCATTCTTCTATGTGCCTTCTCCCTTCCCATAAGCTAAATGCAGAGCTTAAAGATGAGGGTCATAACAACAGATTAAGAAAGACTATATTTTTGGGCCTGTCAATTTTATCATAACTTTCAAGAAGAGATGTTAGAGAAAAAGATCACTAAAATTGTAGAGATGTAAAAGGGAAAAACAAAGATATATAAATGGCAGTATTACCATGAATTGGCAGGTTCACATGCAACTTCGGAAAGAAATCAAACAACTCTTGGACATATTATGTCCAATCTATTTCAAATATCTATATCTATTTCAAATATCTATATCTATTTCAAATATCTATATCTATTTCAAATATCTATATCTATTTCAAATATCTATATCTATTTCAGATAATGACCCATTTCTATTTAAATATTTCATTGTTTTCTATTTTCTATTAAATTCTCTTCATTTCACCTACAAAGTCAGTCACTAACATACTCTTCTGGACTGAATTCAGAATTTACATACATCTTGAAAAAAGGATCAAAAATCTCTCTTAAAAGGAAATTTCCATGGATTACTGCGCTTTCTTAATGGCTGTCTTCAGCTTTACTAAGCAAGCAACTTTTAGTGAAATTTAATTTAGGCTCCTATTGTCCACGTGAATGTTTTATGAGATGTGACAACAGAAACTGCTATAAAAATATGCAGTAATTCTAGGAAAAATAACTAATTCTGAACAGTCTGAATCCCATGTGCTGCATAAGCCCTGTGCATCTCTTCACAAATTATATTCCATAATGGTTTTCCCCTCCCTTTCTAAATTCCCAATCTCTCACTTTTTCTTATGGAATTTAAAAATTCCTCACAGTAGGTAGATTCTATCGCTGTTCCTGCCAGGTGAACCTTAACTGGTTCAAAAGTTGAAACTTAGAAATTGTGACACCCCAACTAAATCCTCACCTACATGTTCATATTGTCAGGCACTGAGGGCAGAACTTGATTTAAGATAGTCCCGTTTTCCTATATTTAGTACCTAAGTGGATGCCAAAATCTTTTAAAAGATTCATTTAATATTACAATATTTGTGAGAAGGCAAACAAGCACTTGACCCAGAATAAACCTGAGCACCCTTCATCTTGCTGCTCACCCATCAGATGCATTGTCTGTGATGTTGAATGGTGTGTGGTGAATTTAACCCATAATCTGCTGTCTATGCGCACTGAAAATATCTGCTAACATCAGGAAGGGTTAGAAATCCATGTAGAGAGGCAACAGGCTTCTTAAATGTCCATGTGAACATAGCACGCAGTAACTGATATAGTTTTCTCCTGAGAAACAGCTTGGTAGCAAGTATTAACATTCAGTTTTGGAGAACCAAACGTGGTGGCCAATTTCCTACTGAGCCTGTGCAATCCAAGTATATCAAAAGGGTTTAACAGCCATGTGAGAAAAATGGTCACCAACGGGAGCCAAGCTATTGAGTTATTTTCTAGGCCAATGTCTGCTTTAGACAGCAGCTTTATAATTTATCTCATTCATAAAACACAATCTGCCTCATTATGGGTAAAGTAATACTGTATCAAAGTACATGTTATCTGACATCAAATTATAAGATTCACTTATTCATAAAAGTGTGGTCAACTGACAGAATTAAAGCAGAAAGGCCCATAAGTGCTCTATTCAAGTTAAATATACAGTCCCAAGACCACATTTCAAGTCCTAGGGCTAGATTTCAAACACTTTACATTGTCCTACATCAAAGAATCGGTTCACAGTTTGACTCGCTATATGATGGAAACACTAATTTTAACACTATGCTTAGTATTATTACAGCTGGATTAGACTCAAAGGAAAATAGCAAATGTGTTGTCTATGCAAGTTAGCAAGTGCTAAATCATATACCTACCATAGGTCCAGGGCCAAAATCAGCTGCTTTAGATGGATCGTATTGAGCAGCGAAGTTCTGTGGGTGATAAAAAGTTGGAAATTAACATACTACAAATTTTACTTTAAAAATGTTGATAATTATCATGCTACATTTAAGTACCATCAGACTTGCTATACACTATGTTGAAGGAGAATATGTAAAACTCAGTAAACATGGTCCTATCATAAATACATTTCTGCTCACTTTCAAGTTTCCAGAAAAGATTTGGTTTTACTAGGAAAGCCCTTTCACATAGTGAATAGCATGAACTGAGAATTAGGAATGTAAACTCAGTACTCATTGAAAATGGAAAACGTTCTTGAAACCCTCAAATCATTCTACCTAATTTCCAATGAGGGAAGTTACGCATATGTTTTTCACTGCATTGCTTAAGTAAAATCCTTGTACCAGCCCTCATGGGCTACCGGATAAGGTGGGGCTTCCACCTTCAAAAAGGTCTGAGGAGCCTCAGAAACTCTGCACTGGATTTTTGATCTTCAATCCATGTAAGTTTTGTAGGCAAATATGCATCTAGGACATATTCTCTCTCCACTAAGATGAAAAAAAGTTCTATACAACACAGTCAAAAATCCTTTTCTTGTTTTATTAGCATATTAAAACTAGAAACCAGTGAAAGCAGTTTGGGGTTTGCTAACAGGGATATAAATTGTTGTTATTCATATTGGAGGCAAGAGAGTATTCTTCCATGCAGGAGGATTTACCAAATTTGAACAATAAGACACTATGTCTTCGTGCTTCCTGTGAGCTAATGGCAAGCAAAGAGTTAAAGCCAGCATTCTGCAGAGAATGCATGATAGACACTTCTGCAAAAAGCATGTATGCAACACAGTCCACTTAGGTTTTGCAGCATAAATACAGATAGAAATGAAAAATTCTAAAGGAAGATACGCTAAAATCCCAAAGGACTTTCAAGTATGAACTTTCAGCTTAAGGATAGTCTTCAGCCTATTCCAATACAGTTGCTGTCTCTTGAACCCACAAAGTGTTGTTTCTTTTCTGTATCTGTTTAACAGCACAGGTTTCGCTTACTTGACTTGTAATCCATACCCATTACAGCTGTATAAATTTAATGATAATTAACATGGTTGATTTGCTCCCGTGCATAAGCCCCTGATGAATACAGAACCCAAATTTGCCACAGCAAATATACATCCCAAGGAGACTGGGACCATTGGAACTGGGACCATCAATTTTTTGCCGATCGTGAGAAAATGTTTCCTCTACTTTCCTCCAAGGCAACTTCAGTGTTTTCCAGCAGATGTACATTTAGTCTAAATCACAAAGCACAGATTATCGATTTCAGTAATAGAAGGTTTGGATGCCTTACTCCGCCAAGACCTGGAGGACCAGGGGGACCTGGAGGACCTGGTAGACCATCTTCACCATCTCTGCCTGGTGGACCTGGTGGACCCTAGAGTCAAAAAAAGGATTATAAAGTGAACATTAGAAGTGGCTAAAGAAATATCTGAAGTGATAAATTCATTAACAGCCAGGCACCTACAGCACATAATACAGCAGTACTATATAGGCACTTTCAATAGTGAGAAAATGAGCATAGCCTGAATTTACATTGTCTTGTCACATCTTAAATCGGATACTAACTGTAGTTTCATATTTGAGATTTATGGGGGCAATACTGAACCTATGCTACCAAAGAGTGATCTCCAAATTGGGAAATTTCACTTTAAGCAATCAAATTTTGGACACATAAACCCCAAGTGACCCACGTGGACCCAAAAAGCCTGTCAGATTCTGCTAGCAAGAGCCTAGATTTGACCAAAAGGACTGACAGAAGTCAGCCCTACTGGTATGAACTAACATAGATCCAGAGTAAGTTGAGAACCAGTTTTTAATCAGTCTATACTATTTGCTGGTACAATTGCAAATTCAATGACAATAAAGCAGTGCTCTTCTACGTATCTTTGATGCTATCACTCTGCTACCACTGTCGGAATTTCTTTTATAACAACCTGAAATTATATGCATGCAGCAACATTTGCCCATATATACTTTCATCCTTGATGCACAAAGATGTTCAAGTTTTGCCATCATGACAAGGAGGCAAGGTATATTATTTTGTCTGTATTTTGGACCCAGTTCAGTGCTAGATAAAATCCGTAATAAAAGCCTTACAGATTTCTAAAGGAGCAAGATCAGCCTTGCTGCCTTCAGGACAAAGCATGTATCTCACTTCATGAAACAAATTTAGGTAGCAGTAGACTAAAGCAAATATCCAGTTGACCACACGGATACACTCTTCCTAATAGTTCCCATTAAGTTTGTCAGCATATTATGACCTAACAAATCTTTAAGAGCTACCAATCACTACTACGGCATTTTCATTTTCGAGATACAAAAAAGACGCATGATAATTACAGACTGCTGGGTAAGGATGTGAATTTCAGAACACCACTTTAAAAAAAGCAGCAATAATGCAGAAGCAGATCAGAAAAGCAGCCGTCAGCAAAATGAATGAACATTACAATTAAATTATTCAACTGTCCTTATTTATGGTTACTTTACAGTAGCCTTTAACAGTCCAGTATCTGCTTTGACTAATAGAAGGGAGACGACAAACAACTAACTGGCAAGAAAAGAGCTTTTTCAAGCCATCTTTGGAGGCACAGAAAATGAATGATCCTTGAAACTAGCTTTGTCTATTCAGGTTTGATGTAGAGAGCTTATCCACATACCATACTATTCAAAGGCTACATCATTACGTGTCAACTCTCCTTTCTGCATTTTCATGCACAATTTCCACTGTGGGCAGTGGAAAAACGTTTTTCAAACCACTGCTTGGAGTTCTAGGCTGCTGTCTGAATTCAACCACATCTGCTCAGCCACAATGACCACAATAGTTTGGTGAGGTATTGCCAGGGCAGAATTTGGTACATAGGTAACTTCATTTCTTTGTAATGAAATTGTACAGGGAAACTTCTATGGGTACATTAATTTACTCACATCAATGCCTAAACTTAGTTTTTTCCTACTGGTCTTCCATCAACTGCTGTTCAAAGATCACAAACAAATGAACACCAATCTAATTCCTTACCCTTTCTCCCTGTGGCCCTTTGTCTCCTCTAGGGCCCTGCCAGAAGAAAATAAAACTTAATGAGTTACCGCAGAAATTTTCCAGGACAACACAGGGAAACGGATACGTTAAAAATAATTAGTGTACACAGAAAAAGGAAAGCAGACTGCACATACACGTCCAATTGCTGCTTCCCACAGGCAGTATATTCTTTTTCCACAGTAAGCTACTGGAAAAACCTAAGTCCCTGTCTCTACATCAGTTAAAAGTATCACTGTACAGTCCACAGAAGTACTTGAAAAGTTGGTTTTAGTCTCTAATGAGTAATTTGCTCTAATTTAACAGTGAATTGCAGATATAAAATAGAATTTACTTAGATTTTTAGACCTGTATGGATATTGCTTGTGTTCCATTAATGTAAATCTTTCCAAAGTAACTCTGGTTGAACAAAAATGTCACTTAGATGCAGTTCAGATCTTGGTAGGCTTAGTTCTGCTCTTGGGTAAAGCAGCTTAAATCCAATATTTGAATTTACTCTGGTGTTAAGATGCTGTGCCTATTGTTCCCCTCCTTTTTAGTTCATACTCATGTCAGTTCTACTGCTACAGCTAACACTGAAAATAATGAATGTGGTCAGTTTTCCTTTCATCCCATATTCAACCAAATATTAATCTGCCTAAGAATATCTGCTATCCCCTCCATTCCCACACAAGAAAAATAAATATGCTTACCTTCCGCCCTGCAGTTCCCTGGAAAAAATAAAGAAGAGAATTAAAAAAAGCATACAGTTTCTCTCAATATTTTATACTAAAATAAAATATAAACTTGGACTCATCTTCTTACTCATTTTTTCACTGTACAGTATATTTCAGTATACCCTATGGTTTTACAGTACTTCTTATAATAATTTAGGAGTAATTTAGCTAGGAGTTTATTATCTAGCAAAGACACACGTAACTATGCTGTTGAAGACTGACAATTCTATATGTATTACAGCCTATAAAACTGGCATAAAAAAAGCGCCACACCTGAGTTCTTTCATAATCCTTCTGTGCAATGAAATTTAGACTATAAGACTGGCTTTAAAGTAGAGCTATCTCCAATCCAAGCCAGCAGGTATAATGTCCAAACACCACTGCTCTGTTACTTTCTCATCATGGCCTTTACACCTATGAAGGCAGTCTCTTAAAAAGGCCGTCCCACTTGAGAAATTGGGGTGGGTACCTTTCCAGGCAGTCCCTTCAGGATTTAATTGGTATCTTTCCATGACCATCTTGGGCATTAACCTTAATAAATAACACTGCCACGAAAGAGAAGTCTAGCCTGATAGCTGAAGATGAGTGTACATAGGAGATAGAAAAAATAGTTATACTGACCTCACTCACATCTGGAAAAAGAAGGGAAAGAAAAAAAACCAAAACAGATGATTAGAGCATGGACTCGGTTATTTTCACAAGCTTTACATTTCAATGCTTTTAAGTCAAATGGCAAATTTACATCTCTTAATGCAAGGAACGTATTCTTAATGTAATTTCTCATTTTTAAGGTGATTATCTTAAACTGTAAATACTCGCAGAGGAGACTGCCAAACTCAAAACTGACTTGTTAATGAAATTAGAACAAGGAATATGTTTGATACCGTAAAAAGCCAGACACCCCCTGTATGCCTGCTCTAAATATGCTTGAAAGTATCTCCATGGAAAAAAAAATGCACATACATATTTTCACATGTGTCTGCGTGCAACAAATGAATGAACCCAGACAGGCCGACATGTAAAGATATTAAATTGCAGAGTAATCTTAAACTTGAATGTAAATGGCCCCATCTCACTTTTTATGGGGCATGGTCCTATCCAAACATAGCTATTTCCACAATTTCCTGTAAAACATCAGCATGTGTAACAGAGCAGTTTGTATTCATTAAACACCAAATAGGAAATAACTTTCTTCCCGCATGCTATTTGCTATTAAGTATGCTCTTGTTAATCAGTTGGAGATTCTAATTTTCAAAAATCTCTTTTCTAAATTTCAAGCAACCTGTTGATCGAATTAAATTTAAATTAAAAATCTATCCTTGGGTTGAAACTTACCATGGCATGAATGTCTCACACCACACTCTAATGCCAGCAATTCGACCACTAGCTAACAGGCTTTCGGGTGTTTTCCCACAAAGTGTCACTTTGGCGATGTATGATCACACTAAATTCAGATGATTCATGCAGGCCAGCAGAAAGGTAACAACACCTGAAGTGCTGAACGCCACAAAGCACTGAAATACCACGGCAGAACACCGATCGCCACTACTAGCTCCGCTTTAAAACCACTACTGCCCCCAGGTGATGGTGACACTGGCGACTACGAGGTCTTATTTCGGGAAAACCGGGGTTGGTGGGTGCGAGGAAATGCCCACGCCAACAGCTCCGTCCCGGGTGTCCCCGGGGGGGAGCGGCTGCGGTGTGCTGGGACAGGCCTCAGTCCAGCCGGCCCTTCCGAACGGCCCCAACACGGCCGGCGGGGCACGGGGGACATCTTCATGGGAGCCCCCAGGAGAGGGCAACGCGCGGCTGCGCCCTCCCTCCTCCACCCAGGAACGCAGCCAAACCCCAGCTCAAAGCTAGTCCCGCGGAGGAACAGCGGCGAGGGGCTGAGGGGTCTGCACAGGATGCTGCCGGCAGGGAAGACGGGGAACGCTTCGGTTCACCAGTCAAGTGCACGGGGCGCGGTTCTCCCCCTCCACATTATGTGTGTGGAGAGCTGCGCTTCCCCCTCATGGAGGAACGGGGACTAAATCCGCTTCCTTGCACTGTTCCTTCCCTGCCTCCATCCTGCTGCCTCGTACAGGCTTTTCCTCTACGGATACCCCCGTGAGGCCGGGCTCAATGTGTTCCCACCAGGAGAGCCCCCGACGGCTTTTCCCGGCCGAGCCGGAGGGCGCACAACCAGGGATTCCGTTGCGCCGCCAGGCGGCGCCGCTGTGAGCGGCGGGACGGTGGCGGCAGCGGCAGCGGCGGGCGCGGGTGCCGCACCGCGCCTCCCGGCCTCCCCTCGGAGGGAAGCGGCAAGGCACCGCTCTCTCTCTCCACCCGGCTCCCCGCTCCCGGAGCCGTGCCTCAAGTCTCACAAAAGCATAGTCTGGATGCAGCCTGGGCTCTTCCACTCGCGGCACACTCTCCTCCTAGCCCTTAAGCAGCTGCGCTTGTATTAGGGCTTTGCATTCTCCTTTGGATACAAGCCCATCTGGTTTTTTGGGGGGTTTGGGTGACGAGGGGGTGTCCTCGTTGGCCTTTTGCCACCCTTTTCTATTTCTGAGGGAAAAACAGCTGGATTCTGATCCGGGACAGAGGTGGTGGCAGTTGTAAGAGCTGGTCTCTACAGTTTGGGAAGCGGCAGCTCCCCGCAGGCTACCATCCGTGGGGAAAGAGGTCTGGACAGAGCGCACAGGGTCAGCCCCTCCTGACCGGGACAGCCATCCCTTGACACCCCCCATGCCACGAGCAAGCTAAAAGCACTTACGTTGGCCTGTTGCTAGGTATGAAGTTACTGCAAGCAGCAACACAATCCGTGTATCCACAAAGCTGAGCATGTCTAGTTGCAAGACATGCAGACTCCTTGTGGTGCAGAGCCCCCGGGTCGGTGGTTAGCTATTACCTATGGGGCGCAGGCATGCAGTCTTGAGTAACTCCAACGCTAGCGGAAACCTGCTGCCCGGGATGCTAAATTAATCAAGACCCGCTCCGCCCTATTTATACCGCAGGAGGGTCCCGGGGCCGACAGTCACCGGCGCCCGCGCAGCCAATGGGAGCGCGGGGCCTGCGCGGCTCCCAGGCCGTCACGTGCCCCGTGTCTCCGGCCCGGCGCGGCCGCCTTGGCAGCGGAGGGGATGGGGCGGAGGGGAGGATGGTTGGGGAAGGGGGGGGGGGAGAGGCGGCGGCCGTAAATTGGTTCCATGCTTTGAGGACGTGGACACTTTGAGGCTTTCGGGAGGAAAATCTGACTCCTCGTCCCGTTTTTTTTTTATTTAAGGGTTTTTTTGGGATTTTGGTTTTTTTCCCCAGCGTTCCCCCTCCCGGCTTTTCAGGGCTGCGCGGCCCCGAGCCTCGCCGGGCAGCCGGTTGGCAGCGGCCGGGAGCGCGCTGCCACCGCTTTCAAAGCAGGAGCTGTCCAGGGCCTGCGGACCCAACCGCCCCGCGCCCGGTGGCGGCGGAGAAGCGCCCTGGGGAGCCGGGAGGGAGCTGGGTCCTCTGCTCAGGCAGAGCATAAGGCAACCGAAGGCAGAAAGACACTCTCGCCCTCCCCGGAGGTGCCGAGGAGCCTTTAGCACGGGGGTCGGGCAGCCCGTCACCCCGGCCCCTCGCGTTTCCCGGTTGGGACCAGCGGCCCGTGGGGAGCAGCAGAACCCTTATCGCCTGCTCGCAGCCCGGAGGTTCGCTCTCCCCAGGGAGGCCTTTCCTGCCGGCGCAGCGAGTGTTTCCCACTACTTCGCGGCCGCTGGGGTAGCGTGAACGTGTGAGGGGCAGCCCGGGGAGTCCCTGCAGCCGGCTGTCCAGCGTGCTCCCGGCCTCCCGGCCCGTTCAGCGCAGGGAGGAGGAAGGGCACTCACGGCAACTCCCTGTCCCTCCTGCCACCCGCGCACCCCGCCAAGGGGAAAGCTGGAGGGGTTGCTTGCCACGTCTGTCTGGCAACCGGCTTCCCTGTGTCGGGGGGGGGGGGGGGGGGGGGG
>NDXB01021340.1:3019-14603 GCA_002631895.1 Agapornis roseicollis
CCCCCCCCCCCAGGTAAAACCAGAGAGGCCCCATAACAACACCCGGACACACCGCGCACAGCACCGGACCCCAGCAGCAGAGCAGCCCCTGCCCACTGCAGGGTGAAGGCAGTGATCAGAAGGTACAACACAAGCTAAAGGGCTCAGGTTTGCCCCAAAAGCAGATGTTAAAAGACTCCTTGGGTTTAGATTGCTCAGAGGGCAAAGGGAACGCAGGTACCTGATGACAGCTTGGGAAGACCGGGAATTCGCTGTTTGGTTTTGGATGCCTGCTTCTCATTTATTCTGACATGGCAAAACAAAAGTCCCTTTAGAGATCTCTGTACTTTCAGCACTAGGAAAATTCAGATAGACCTTTTCAATATAGATATTTATATATATTTATGTATATATATATACACACATACACATATATACACAAGGATGCATTTCGAAGTTACTATTTCCTCGGTGATTACAAGATCGTTCTCTACATCTCCTGCTCTTGAAATGATCATGACTTGATGCCACTGCTAAAAATACTTTGTGCTGTGCGCGAGGAATGCCAACACGCACCGCCAGGCATTCCAGGCTGGAACGCTGCTCTTGCCTTTTCTGCATCATTCTCCAGGCTCCAAACCGACAGAATCAGACAGTTTTGCAGAGGATTAAGTCCAAGCTGCCGGGTGTCGTTGTGCAAGGGCAACGTGACATTTGAGCTCAAGAGAAGGTTTGCCTCCATCTCCCGAAAGGAAAAGGATGACAAATCCTCATGAACCTCAGCAGTTTGGGGTTTCAGGTGGCTCCAGGATTTCAAACTCGGTGTTTGGGGGATGAAGGAGATGGATCCCGTTTCCTCTTCCCAGCATGGAGCAGGTCACCATCCAGCGATGGGCAAGGGCAGCATCGAGCTGGTGCCCGCAGGTCCTGGCTCCCCTCACTTCACCTGTGCCACGATGAAGCCAGGCTCCCTCATGCTCTCATAGTACTCAATGGCCAAGGCGAAGTCGAACTCACTGCTGGCCGGCCCGTCAATGGCGATCTTCATGAGGTCCGAGAGCCCCTCGTCCTTCCCATGCCGCAGCCGCCCGCGCTGCAGCAGCTCCCGGCCCCGGTTGATCTTCTCGGCCAGGACCGAGCCCAATGGCAAAGCCAAGGCGATGGCTGCGAGCACGGCAAAGTCCGGGAAGAGCTCGTGCATCTCGGAGCTGCTGTAGACCAGCTTGACACAGAGGTCCCTGAAGGAGAGCTGGCTGAGGCTGAAGACGATGCGCTTGAAGAGGGGGAAGTCGCTCAGGGCTCTTTCGCTCACCACCACCCGGGAGTAAGCCTGCAGAAGGAAATTGAGTTCGCTGACCCCATAGGTACCAATGTCCTCCAAAGACTGGGGGTAGCACTTGGGGTTGAAGATGGCCGAGAAGGAGCTGATGGTCTCCAGGACACTGCTGGGGAACCAGTCCAGCAGGATGCCCCGGACGCTCTCCAGGTAGCTCTCCTTCAGGTGCTCAAAGTGCTTCAGATGCACCTTGGAGCAGTTGGCCAGCTCAACACCCTTGTAGTAGAGGCGGCTTTCACCCTCCCGGTCATCCCGGGGATGCTCATTCATCTCACTGAGGAACTCCTGCAGGTTCTGGCCACTGGTGCTCTTCTGGGCTTGCAGGGTGGTGGCCGTGGCGGAGATGATGGGCTTCAGGATGGAGAGGTCAAAGTCCTCGATCTGGAAGAAGCACCCGAGTTTCTGGAAGATGGGGAGGACATCCAGGAGGATCTTGGTGAAGGCCACAAACTGGAACTTCTTGAGCTCTTCGCAGAGACCGTGGGCCACGGGGGACCTCTCCGCCTCGCTTTCCAGCAGCAGCACCAGCGTGGGCCATGAGGAATCGATGGCTTCCACAGCTGGGAATATGGAAGTCCAGTGGACGGCTCTGGGGCTCCCAAGGTCTATCTCACAGAGGTCCAGGACACTCCGCAGCTCCTGCAGACCATTGCCTTCCCCCCTGAAGCTGGAGTAGAGCCTGTACACAGCATCCACAGTGGTCTCGTACTTCCGGAGGTACTCGATGCTGCCGATGCTGTTGGCCGGCAGCAGGGAGCTCCCATGGGACAAGCAGTGCATCTCCATGAGGAGCGGGCAGAGGGAGGTGAGCGCGGTGCCTGCCCCGCTCAGCCGCTCGGCCACCAGCGAGGCGCTGTCGGCGCGGAGCCACGTCAGCTTCATGGTGGGGATGCCGGAGGAGAGCATCACCTCGGCCACCTTCCCTGCCACCGGCGAGGCCCCTCCGGCGGGCAGCTCGAAGCTGCCCAGGAAGGTGGCAGAGGTCTGCCCGCTGCAGGGGGACACGGTGGTGGTGAACACGGCCAGGCTGCGCTGCTCCAGGACATCCACTGTCTCGTCCACCACCAGCCCCACGAACGGCGAGGCTTTGATCCGGTGCCTGTCCTCGTTGTGCAGGACTTGGGCGATCGCTGCCTGAGCCCGTTCAAGGGATGCACGGGGATGGAGGGAAAGAGAAACACAAATGAGCTTGAGAAGCCTGCGGGAGATGGTGCAGCATCCGAGCTCCTGCCCTCGATGGCCCCCAAAGTGGCCCCATGGCTCCAGCAGCACCGAACACCCCATGGGCAGCACCAACGCTGACAACCACCACCTCCATCCAAGCTCCAGCAGTTACACTCGTGCTCTACAAGGCCAGCATGGGTGGGAGCAGCAGGAAAACCCTGCAGCAGCTTTTCCTTCCCTCCTCCGTTTCCCCCATTGCAGGCAAACAGCCCGGTTTGAAGGGGAAACTGCCTCGGTGTGTGTGAACGCTGCGAGTAGCACTTCAGGCTGAGAAGTTTAATTAGTGGGTTTGGTCTATCCACAGCAAAACCCGGCTCTTTGGAGACCGAAAAGGGCTGGAAAATGGCCAAGACTCACTAAAAAATTAATCTGATTTGAACAGGCATGAACCATTTGTGAAATTAAGAGAATCCCTTCTGAACTCTCCGGCTCCTTGATCTTTCTGATCACTCGGTTTAGGGCAAAAGAGGAAAAACCCACAGTGCTCGTGTGCTAATTGAGCTCCTGAGCTTTCATCCTTCAAGCAGCCTGGCAGGCTCCGAGAGGAAAGGATGCTCCTGCACTCCCTGAAACACACCCGTGACCATGAGGCTCAAGCTCCCTCAATAGAGCCACCACCTTCTGGTTTGCCAGATGAGGGAGTGATGCTGAGAAAGTGCCACCTTGATGTTTAATGAGGAGGAACCTTCAGTCTCCACTGGAACTCCTGGAGAGCAGCAGCACCTCCCAGCTCTCCCATGGGACAACCTGGTTTGAGGTCCCAAGCTTATCACAGATGTGCCCTGGTGCCATGGGGCACATTTACCTGTGCAAGGACCAGGACGGAGATCTACCCATCAGCAAACACAGTCAACCCTGCTGTACCTGTGAGCCAGGGACCCCAGCTCCTGCCTGGCTTCCTGCCCTTGCTCCCACCTCCATCCCTCCTGAGCCCCCATCTCCAGGAGGATCCAGTGGCCCCACTGCAAAGTCAGGGCACCCAACCCATGCTGCTGAGTATGCTGGGTGCAGGTGGCCACACGGCACTGTCTGGCCTGAAGCAGCATGAAATCATAGAATCATAGGGATGGAACATTCACCACTTCTCTGGGTATCCTGTGCCAGCACCTTGATACCCTTGCAGGGAAGAACTTCTTCCTTACATCTAACCTGAATCCTGGTTCGAGTCTGAACCCATCACCCCTTCTCCTATCACCTCAGACCCTGATGAAGAGCCCCTCTCTGCATCCTCATAGCCGCTGCGGGTGCAGAGCCTCAGCCATACCCACCTGCATCTCCCTGGCGCTGCCGGGCTGGTAGAACTGGCTGTGCTCCGAGGCCAGCAGCGCCTGGCACAGGTTGAACTTCTGCAGGTCGAGCAGAGAGGAGCACTTCTCCCACGGGACATCCTCCTTGGCCATCCAATAGACAGTGGTGAGCACGGCCACCTTCGCCGGGTTCACCTCCGCCTTGAGCACCGAGCGCAGCTCCGGGGGCACGCGGCTCTCGAACGCCAACTGCTCCCTGTTGACGGCCAGCGCCTGGCGATGCGCGCCCGACGTGACGTGCCGCAGCAGCGCGTGGCGCTGGAAGTTGTCCGTGCCCACGGTAAAGGCGTTCTCGGCTTTACCGTGCTTGTTCTTCACTAGCGCCTGCCGACACTCTAGGCAAAACATGAGTTTCCGCTCATGGTCAAACTCCAGCCAGGTAAATTCCTCCTTCCAGTGCTCATTGAAATAGCGCTTACACTTTTTATTGGAATTGGAAGTTTCCCCAGCTGGCTTTTTCCCTGGAGGCACCATATTGCTGGGGCTGGGAAATCAAACGCTACGGATGAACTGAACCGTGCCTTGGAGGAGCAGCCTCTACCTTTAATTTTAGTAAGAAGGTCTATTACAACTCTCCTGGTCCGACTGGAGACGAAAGAGACACAAGGGAAAGGGATTAGGGCCCTACAAACCTCAGCCTGCGCTCATCGTTTATTCCTGGCTGCTAACGCAGTGGCAGGGCCCCACCGGCAGCCTCAGTGGTGCCACTGGGAGCTCGTGGTGTCAGCGGTGGCACTGGCACCTCACACGCTCTCCGTGACCACAGGGACACCCAACCACGCTCCCCATCACGCCAAACCTCTGCGCTGCAGCTGATGCCGGGAAGGGTCAAAGCTGGCTTTGGACCAAGCACCTCAAAAGAAGCCCCACAGAGGGCTGGCAGCGAGTGCCAGAGCCCCGGAACTGCACGAGGGTGACTTGGAGGCCGGCAGAAACACGAGCTCAAGGGTGTTCTCATTCCTCCCTTGCTTTGTCTCTACCCCATAAACTGCCCAAGTCACATCTGGTGGCAGCAGGGCCATGCTCTGCACAGTCAGTGCCCTGGACCTGCTCCAGCCAGGGCTCCAAACACCTCCTAGAGCCCAGAGGCTGCAAGCACTTACATACTGAAAGCAGGTAGCTGGAGTATTTAAGTATCCACTTAAATGCCTCCCTGTGCTCAAGCCCCACTCACTCCAGTCCTTGCATTCCTCCATGAACTGGATTGAAAACCAACACTGAACCCTGATAAAAGGGGTGGGAAGAGGAAGAGGAGGAACCCAGCAGAGGGTGGGGAAGGGGAGAACCAAAGCAGAGAGGGAAACAGAGGCAAACGAGGCCATTCAGCAGCAGCACAGGGCAGAGCAGGGCTGAGAAACCCAGGAGGAACTTGGGGTTTGTCTCAGGAATGAGCCCCAAGAAGCAGAGCTGCTCCCACAGCCCCTTGGCAAGGGGAACCCCTCCTGACTGAGGTCTCAGAGCTGCCAACACCCATCCCCATGGAGCAGGGGCTCCCCTCGGGCTGCCCTGGGCACTGCAGCCAGCCCAGGTCACAGTCGGGCTTTGTTAACCCAAAACTCAGCTCTAACCACAGTCAGCAGCGAAAGCTTCTGCAGAAGCAGAGAGAACCCCCGGGACACGGCCCTGATGGGGGTTTCCTTCCTCCCCCAGGGAGCACAGGACTCCCAAAGCTCACAACAGGCACACGGGTTCCCTCTGCATCCTGCTCTTGGTCCATTTAACGCGGGTTCCTTTGCTTCGCACACCTCGCACAGTGCAGCCAGGAGCACCCAGGGAACGATTCCCACAGCTCCCAACAAAGCTGCCTCCTCCTCCTTGTCCATCCCAGAGCTGCCGAGCACCGGCCAAAGCAGCGTGTCCTCAGAAGCACGTTAATTGGGATCTGCAATGGACTTGCCAAGGAGAGCCCAAGCCCAGCCCCGTCCTGCTGAACGCTTCCCCTGCACTTGCCAGCACCCATCAGACATTCCCCAGGGACACGGGCTCTGCAGGGCTGGGACTGCTGCAGTGCTCCTGCTGTGCCTCGAGAGCTTTGGGGCTCACCCCCGAGCAGGCACAGCCTCACTCATGGCTCATGAGCACAACCTGCCCCAGACCCACTACCCCAATCCCTGCACGGGGCAGGCATTGAGCTCAGGGTCCACTCGCACAGCCCAAAGGGGCTGATTCCTCCATTCCCTCCCTGTCCCAGACCCCATTCACTCCCAAACTTGTCCCTGCCTACCCCAGCACTGGCCCCAGCAAACAGCTTGGGAAGGAAAAACCCCAAACAGCACTGAGGGTCTGTGGGGAGAGCTGGGGATGGAATATCCCTGCCCACAGCACCCTCTGCACACCGGCACCAGCGATGGCTCCTTCACTGCACCGTGCGCATCGCTCCCGGGCTACTGTTGGCCACAGGGAGCAGCAGCAGCATCAGCGCAGGAGGGGGTGACACCAGGTACCCCCATCCCGCTGGACCCCCCGCAGGGCACAGCACTGTCTGCGGGGAAGTTGGGGCAGGAGCAGGATTCACTTGCAGGACCACGAGCCCTCATCAGCCCTCACCTAAGGCGCGACCCCGGCACCCAGCCCCGCGCATCCTTGCATACGTACCATGTAAAGGCTGCCATAAGCTTTGGGGTGAGGGGGGGGGTGGAGGGGGAGCCTCGCAAACTTCCCAGGTTTGGGGTTCTTAAATCGGCAAAAAAAAAACAAAAACCACCCCAAAATGAGATCTAATCACAAAGCCCGGCCCCGACCCAACAGCGCGAAGCCAACGGGACCATAACGGCTCCGAGCCGCATCCGCAGGGATGGAGCGGCCGCGCGTTGCGGCTGCGGAACAAAGCCTCGGCGGCCGCCGCCGCGCTCACGGGCGCACGGGAGCTGCCATCTTGCTGCGGGGACTCTCTGGCTCCGCCGATGCTCCCGGCAGCCCACGGCGGCAGTGGCCACTAGCGGTGACCGGGGATGGGGAAGGCCGAGCGGTGTGACCGGGGCTTGGCCTTGGGGATGCGGTGGCCGGGTGACCTCGGGAGGATGCGCTCTGTGCGTGCCCCCATCCCTTGAGATCCAAGGAGGACAAAGGCGATGGGACCCCCCCCCGCACAAGCAGCAATAGCGTTTGCATCAGCCAGGATGGGTGCCCCAGGGGGGCTGCAGAGCCAGCACCAGAAAAGCAGGTCCCAGCCCAGGCCACCGGTGATGGGCTTTGGCAAAATCCAGGTTCGAGCCCCTGAGGACCCCACCACAGTGGGGCACGGACCCAGCTCCCGCTCAAACCCCATTTAACAGCGCTGCTGGTCCAAAGCTGTGAGCCTGACACCCACCTCTCACACTGAGGCTCCCCACTGAGCGTTGCGGCTCCTCTCATGCCAAACAAAACTCCTTTTAGCACCAAACGCAGTGAAGTTTAGAGCCCCTCAACTACACCACCTCTGCTTCCCCCAAACACGGCTCCTGAGCACACCGGAATCCCGCAGGATGGGGATACCCCCCCTGCTCCCCAGCCTGCACACGGTGTCTGGCGCTGGGGGATGCTCCCGCTGCAGAGCTGCGGCCCCACGGTAAGAACCAGGCTTAGGGGCTCCTTTGTACCTGGCTCAGGCTGGCTCCGCACCAGGGAGGGGATGGGGCCCCCGAGTGAATTCCTCTGTTTAGGCTCCCCCGCATGTCCCGAGGCTCTTCCTGCTCTCAGGACATTCCTGCCCTGCACCTCAGCCCTGGGTTAATGCTAACAGGAGCTGGGTGAAACCAGAGACGGGGCTCCCAGGGCTGAAAATATACACTATTTATCCTTGTGCTAATGCAGGCAAGAAAAGGGGACTTAGGCGTTTCTAATGAGTTTTCAGGCTGGAGGCTGCCCCATCCTCTGTTTCCCAGCATCCGGAGCAGGATTGCCGGGAGAGGCACCCAAACCCAGAGCAGAGGGATAGGGAGCACCAAGGACCCCCATCCAAGCCCTGGAAAACAGGTGGGTTTGGCAAAAGCACTCCCTTGCCACCTTCCCCTCTGCTTTCACCACACCAGTGACAAGTTATCAGGAGCCAAAGGGAGCCAGGCAGGGAAAATCCACAGCAGGGAAACAAAAGAAGCAACAGGGACCAGGCAGGCACCAAAAACCCCACCGGGTAAATCAACCACAGCAGCGCCCAGCTCCTCACCCAGCACGGTCACAGCTCCAGGGCCCCTGTGCTCCCAACATCCACCTTTCTACTGGGGGGCTCCAGCTCGAGCAGGGATGTGGGGCAGCGCTTGCAGGACGCCCCTGCCCTCACATCCCCGCAGGATGCCGGCCGTCATTCCCAAAGGAACCGACACGGGAACGCTGCTGTTGGCCCCCGTGCAGCAACAGAGCCTGGGTTGGCTCCATCGGGGCTATTTTCCCTTCGGTGACAGGCGGGCGGGCAGGTGCCCGGCTGCACGAGTGCATTCATCATCAGCGCGGCTGCTGCCATGAGCCACACTTTCCATGTGGACCAAACCCGGGCACGCAGCATCCAACGGCGCTGCCAAAGGGATGGATCCTGGCGCACACACACAACCCCTCCCGTGCTCCAGCCCCACGGCCGCGTTCCCGAGGGTTTGTCCTTGTGCCTACGAGAAGTTGGACAGAAGAGATTGAGATCCCAGCCACGTTATCCCAAGGGTATTAAATCCCTGAGTTCAAACACATTCGTGGGATTTTGGTTGCCTTCTCTGCTTTGAGCCATCTCAGCCTCCGGGGAATGACCGCGCTTTTCCAGCAGGGAACAGCAGCTCCTGATGCTCCGAAGCTGCAAACCCCAGCGAGCCCCATCCCCTCACAGCACCCAGCTCCAGCGGCCACCCTCCTGCCACCCATCACACACAGGGTCAGCGCTGCACTGGGGCTCTGCTCTAGGGGGGCAGCGGAGCGGGGACCGCGGGGTGTTGCTGATGGAGCCCCCCCCTCCCCCCCAACCCGTCATTACCAGCTCGCAGGACGCTGCCTCCCTCCTCCCTCCCCTTGTCACAACCGACTCGACCTGACGGGGATCAGCCCTGAAACCAACTCAAACGACATCTGCGAACTCCGGGGCATGGCCACAGACCGGGCACCTTGGCCAGGCGGGGGGGGGGCAGTGTTTATTGTGCCCCCCCCCCAGCCACCCCGGCTCCGTGCTGATGCTCTTCCGAGCAGAGACGGGGCAGTGCTCACCCCATGCCTTTTTGTCAAGGAGCAAGAGCATTAAACAAGGAGGTTTCCCTCCCTCCCCATTGATCCTTGTCCTCAAAAGGCACCTCAGCTGCATCCAGCATCCCAGGAGCTGCCCCAAGCCATAACCCTGCACAACTGAAGTACTAAACCCTGTCTAAGGGGCAAAACTGGATGGAGGTCTTGCTCTATCCAGCCTCTTTTCCTCCCCCATGTCCGCAAGCATCCAGCCCACCTCTCTTTGCATCATAATTCCCAGATCTCCCCATCTGAAAAATCAGCATTTAGCAATGAGCGACCATCCAGCCCCAACCCTTCAGCATCCCCTGCATCCTGCTGGGACCAGTACCAAGGAGCTCGGGAGGTAGCTGGGCTCATCCTGACCTGGGCCAGGAACAGGAAGGAGACAGCGAGTATTGAACCAATTCGGGCTCTGCTCCCCCAAAACCCTGTCCTCCCCCCCATCACCACCTCCTCTGGGGTGCTCAGGGGGGAGACTGGAGCCCTGGGTAGTTCGGTCTTTCTCTAGGGCATCGTTTAAGTCAGAATGATTACGGGTGAGTCCACTTCATTCTGGCCAGGGAGCAAGTGACAGAAATGAAGAGGGAAAAACCCGATAACTCCAACTGCTGCTTTCTCACCATTCCAGTAAAATACCCAATTGGGAACAAAGGAAGGGGGCCCTGTCTCTGCCAGCCTCTTGCAGCCAACACAGTTTTCACTGTGAGCAGTGAAAATGAACGATTTCTGTTACTGAAACACCTGAAGCTCATGGGGTTACAAAAGGAATCATCCCCCTTGCAGGGGTCCCACTGGCTCTCAGTTCAGGGCTGTAAGTCCTGGGGGTCTAAGGGGACTTTCAAACCCCAATCCATTTACAGGCTCACCCCAAGGGCAAAGCCCCTTTGCCTCCCCCTGCTCCCAGTACTGTTTTCTGGGAGCTCAGCATCCATCACGTTAGTGCTGACAGCTCAGATGTGCACAGACCCCCCCTGGTCCTGCCAGGGTCGGACGATGACAACACATCTGTCATTATGTTTTCATTAGGTTTTTCTTTCCCACTGCTGGTATTTCATTGTCATTTCCGCCACTCCCACCCAGGCCGTGCCAACAGCATCACTTGGGAGCGGAGGGGGCACCGCAGCCCACTCCTGCTGCCATCCTGCATCCCATGTGCTGCATTCCCAGCCCCTGCGATCATCGGGGGACACGAGGCGGGTGCAGGTAGGGACCTTCAAAGCCCCGGTGCCAGCAGCAGAAGCTTCAGCCAAGTCCGGGTTGGTTTAAAGCCTCGTTCGCAGCTCGTTGCTCCAGGTGAGGTATCATTACAAACCACCTAAAAAGCCAATGGTGAACGATCCCCTTGGCCAGCGCTGTGATATTTTCTAACCCACATCATACTGGAGGTCGAGATTAGATGACAGCTTGGTCTAAAAATACTGCGAAGGGGAGGCTGAGGCTGTCGGAGTAGCTCAGAGCCCCCGCTGGGTGAGCTCAGGGTTGAAACCAGGAGACTGATGCTCTCCCCAGGCCATCCCTTGGTTCGAGCCCCTGGCAATAAAACCAGCGCTGCAAGTACAGGCAAACCCACCCAGAGCGACCCCAGTCCCACCACCCGATGGAGGAGCCCCAAACCAACCCCAGTTTGAGTGGGGACAGGCTCCCATCCCCATTCCCCCCCCACACACAGCGGCAGAGAGGAGCGTCATGAAGCAGGCAGTTAACAGGAGCAAACCCAGAGCAGCACCAGGGCCCAGGCACGGGCCCAGCCTGCGCTGCAGCACCGAGCGGAGCCGCGAACCCACTTGGTTCTTCAGGGGTGTTTAAATCACAGCGGGGAGAGGACGCGGAGCGCTCGCAGGGAGCAGCCACAGCACAAACACCTTCCAACCACCGCGTTTCTCCTCTACCCAGGGCTGCGGCACAGACATCACCAGCGAGAGCCTGGTTCAGAGCTGAAGCTTTAAGCGGCTTTCCAACACTTCAGACATGTTTGAGACCACGAAGCTCGAAACAAGTTTGGGTTGGGGTTATTTTTGTTGCTGGTCTTCGGGTTCGTTTGTTTTAAACCTGCTTTGCCTGACAAGCATCCCAGATAAACATCCTGAGCAGCACCACACGCTCCAGAGGTACAGCCAAAGGGCAGCTCGCAGAGGAAAGGCTGTTTCAAACTACCAGGACAATCCAAAGGACGCCAGGAGCCAGCCGAGGGGTAAAGCTGGAGGAAGGGCAGAGCAGGCACCCCGGAGGAGCCCCATCCACCGTGCCAGCCCCGTACCGACAAGCCCACACCAGTGAGAGGGCATTCGTTTTGCCTCCGGTGCCTGGAAGCATGCAGACACGCACATGCATGCCTACACGTATGTGCACCCCACATACACATGGACGTGCGTGGAGAGAACCAGCACCGCTGCCCGCAGGGACCCACCGGAATGCCCAGCCCTGGCTCTGGGCATGGAATGGGTCCTAGTGCAACACCACGCTCTATCTGCGGCCACAGCTCACCGAGCCCACGGCAGCACCCCCAAGTCCCCCCCTCCCCAACACCCTTTTCCCCCCCCCAGAGGCGCTGCCTCCCCCC
>NDXB01021340.1:34030-48044 GCA_002631895.1 Agapornis roseicollis
GGGGGGGGGGGGGGGGGGTTGTTTCGACACCACCACCCCCGAATCAAACCCAAGCACCACGTGTAACAGGGCAGCGTCTCCTCCGGCACAAAGCTGGCTTCTGACCCCCCAGCACCCATGGATGGGGTGACACTCTACATGGCTTTGCTATTGAGGTCCCTGTATGCACCTTCCCTCGTGTGCTGCTGGGGGTACCCCCTGCCCTGATCCCAACCCTGCCCTCACCACAGCTATTTCCTCTTGGACAACACAATAAAGAGAACCACATCGTGCCACAGGGAGGGATGTGAGCCCCGGCAGCACCTCAGCTCCCCTCGCTGAAGCTGCACAACCAAGCTCCTGAAGAAGGCAATTCACCACATGTGCAGGGCCCAGATAATCACATTAAACATCAAACATCCCAATTCAGAGAGCGGCAGCCAGTGCTGCTGCCGCTACGGAGCCAGGCTGAATGAATGCCCTTGGAGCTGGGAGGGCAGAGGTGGGGGACAGTGCCCATGCCAAGGGAGAGTGATGAGCTGGGGGCACAGCACAGACCCGCAGTGAACGCAACATCCAGCCCCCTCATACCCACATCTGCATCAGGAGCTTTAGGGGAGGGCAGAAAGGGGCTTTTGAGTGTGGTTGTGGATAGCTGCTGGCTGACACAGGAGACCTTCCATTTAAGCCAGGGCTCTTGCAGGCTACTGTATTACAGCCTAAATTAAATATTTCATAGTGCTAAGCAAGTGACATTTGAAATGCAGTCATTGCAGCGGTATCAAATAAAGATATTTGCAACAGGAGCTGTTTAAATCCATGTCGCGCTTTGGGTTGCTCCATCAAAGTAAGCCCAGTGCTTTATTAAAATCCAAGGTCCCAAACACCCAACTGGAGGAGGCTCCAGAGCCCCTGCGGGGGGTCAGTAAATAAGTAAATGCCAACCATGGAGCACAGCTCTGAAAGCTGTTTTCATTAAGAAGTTAAGGCTGGCAGGACACTTTGCATTACTTGTGCCTTCTGAAGCTCCCATGACCATATGCCGCAGGTATTTTAACCACCGGGATCAAAACACCCATGTCCTGACAGCAGCTCTCTCTGCTGTCACTCAGAAGAGCTTTAGCTCCAGAGGGAGCTGAATCAAACACCACAGAAGCCAAACCAATTTCACCCCTCACATGAAACAGCACATCAGGACCTACCAGGGCATCACACGGGCCAGGCTGGCAGAGGGCAAATGGATCCCTGTATGGGGATGGATACCAGGATACAGAGACACCAAGCAGAACATCCCTCCCAAACCCCTACAGCCCTGCCCTTCCCCTTCTTATAGCCCTGCCAGACTGATCCCACCTGGAGCTGCCCTGTGGCTCATATGCCACAGCTGTGAACACTGAGGTTCCCTGGAGCAGGGAGGGGAAAAGCATCAAAACACACACACACACCCAGCCCCAAATCAAGCTTGTTGTCAGGCAGGTCTCTCCAATAGGTGTGACAGGAATCACTGCAAGGTTGCTCCCTTCTGACCTGAGTGACTTCCCTACCGGAGCATGAAAACACCCTAAGAATGAGTTTGTCACAATACAACAAACTCCCTGCCAGTAACTTCCCTAGAGAACGGCTGGAGGAGGCTTTCCTGCATTAGTCCCAGCAGGTGGGACACAGGCAGCAGGATCGGACTTGAGGATGGTGATGATGGATTGAGGGTAAATACAGGGAGGATTTTCTGACCAGCTCAGTGGGAACGCAAGGTTCCCTTGAGTGCTTCAGCGCTGGGGCTGCTGCCAGGTCTGCCCTGCACATGGGAGGCAAAGGGATGCAGAGGGAAAACTGGATTGCCCCTAGCGAGGAGCTGCCTGAGCAGCGCGCTCTGCCCCAGCTCTGCAGCACTTGGTGTGGTGCTGAAGTTCCCAAAGCTCCCGACTGCTGGGAAGAGCTTGGAAAGGCGCCTCCAGCTGAGAGCAGGTGACAAAGCAAAAGGAGCCCGCGTTTATTGTTTCCTTAGGATTTAGAGTGGGAGGAAGGAAAATGGGACGAGCCATGATTTTTTAATGCCTGCGGTTGGCAGTTCCATATTTAACGTGACAGCATCCCTTTAAGAGCAGCGCGTTCATATACAGGAAAGAGAATGGATTGGCAACGCAATTTGCTTTCAGGCCAGCCTGACAATTCCCTGCACAAACACTTTGCTGCAGCCTTGGTTGAGCCGCAGCGACCGGCTGGGCAATGTCTGATCGAAGAGTTTAAGGATGCTCCCCTGGTTGATAAACCCATCTGCTAATACTGGAGGAGGTAACTGACCCCAGAGATGGTCCAAAGAAAGAGTGGAGGAAATAATTCGTTGTGAGACGAGGAGGAGACACGTTGTCGTGTTATCCTGCTGACAACCCCACAACACAAACACGGATGCTTGTTACAGAGCCTGAGCCCAGCATGATCAAAAGGGTTTCTTAATTTGGGGTAGGAGGGATGAAAGAGAAGAGAAAGGAAGAAAGGAGCAGGAGTAAATCAAAGCCTGTGCTTTTAGCATGGCTTAGGAAAGAAACTTGGGAGGAAGGCTTCCTTCAGAGCAACTGGTAACCAGGGTCTGAGGTGAGCGGGGAGGATGCGTCTGAGGAAGGCAGTGGAACTGGATGGATGGAACAATGGAACTGGAGCTACAAGAAGGGCCAGAAACCAGGGTCCAAAACCATCCCTTGCTCTGCATCAGCCCCAGCCTCATGCCTGGGCTAGAGAGGAGCCTCACAGCCAGCATTTAGCTATGGGAATGCCCCATCTGCAGCTTCCTTTTTGGAACCCTTTATTCGCTATGGCAATGTTGAGGTGTCCCCAAACCCCTCCAGAGCTCCCTGCAGCAGCAGAGGCCAAGGGAGCAGTCACATCCAGCCCATCACCACCAACAGGGCACACGTTGACATTTGGGAGCGCTTGGGGTCCTTCCAGTCACCAAACCCAAACAGCCTCCAGCCCACAGCCCAGGGACCCCAAGAGCAATGGGGGTACAAGGGTCCCATCGCAGGGCCACAGCAGCAGGAGCTGCACTGCAGGAGCGCTGGCTCCCTGCCTCAGCTCCCATCCTCAGACACTGGCCTGGGAACCGCTGGGAAGCCGTCTCTGACAGGCAGGGAAATTAAACAGGACACATGATAATTAATTGTCCATGTCTCTCAGTGTCTCCTGGATATGGCCTAATGAAGTCCTGTGCTGCTTGCTGGCTAGAGGACAGAAGGAAAAGCGTTTTAGAGCTCGGGTCTAATCAGTTCAGTGCTAAGCGTGGCCTCATTTCATCACCTCCTTCCTGCATCCTGCTTTGAGCTCTCCCGTATCTCCAGACTCACTCCCGGCTTTTCAGTACCGGGATGCTGCTGCAGGAACCCAGTCACCGCAGTGGGAGCATCCTGAGCTATGGCAGAGGCTGGAGTGCCGGGAGAGCTGCACGTGTGCCCAGTTAAACCCAGGGACCTTTGCTCTGAGAAGGGCAGAAGGCAGCGAGTGTTGGCAGCGCAGGAGGCAGCTCGAGTGTTTGTCTGGGCAGCACCATCAGCGGTATTTAATGAGCAGCTTCCCTGTTCCAAAGGAATTCCTACATGGACTCGTTAAACATTGCTTGTCTCCCGGCCATAGAAAACCCATGGACACATGGAAACACCATGGACACAGGCGCAGAGCCCTGCAGGGTACGTGCTGCAGATGGTCCATGGCACAGAGGGGCTCCAGGTGGGTTTGTAGCAGCACAAGGCTCAGGTCCCACCTCAGGCTGGGCTGGTGCTGGAGGAGGGACTGGTGATGGGATGTGCCCCAGCACTCCATGAAATTCTGCCCATCTCCTTTCCCACTTCAGCCCTGGGTGCTCTGGGTCCCAAAGGGGACAAGGAGCCCATCATAGCCTCATAGCCAGGGTCCCCGAGCTGCTGGGGGTGCCGGCAAGAGCCTCGCTCAGCCCCATACAAGCCACAGCACCAGGCTCCTGCCACCCTCCTGCATTGGCACTGAATGGGAAAGATCTTCCTCCTCCCTCCTCTACCTCCCACACTGCGTGGCACGGGTGACGCGGGGTCACTGCAGCGCTGTAACTGCATGGTGCCTGACACAGAGGGGTGGCAGGGCTGGGCACAGAGGGGGCAGCTGATGAACCATGGCTGGAGGAGAGGCCAGTTCTTCCACATGGGCATTCCCAGGGCAAAGCTTGGGAGCTGCTGCTCCTCCAATAGGCTGTGTCCAGCGCTGCCCGCCAGCAAATTCCAGACAATGGGAAATGCGGTGGCAAGGTGGCCTGGGCAGAGGTGCTGCCAAGTTCACCTCCCGGGATGCACAACACAGCCCATCCATGCCAAGGGTCTGAGCACGTCCATGGTGGCACAGTGCCACCATCACAGACGGGGCTGCTGGAAGAGCCAAGGCACGGTCCTGAGGCTGCCTCTGGGCCATGTGCTGGGACCGCATCCCAACAGGAAGCCCAGCAGCCAGCTAGCCCATTGCCAGAGCTGCTCCCGGATGGATGGAGGAGCCAGAGGGGCAGGAGAAGGGCTCCTCGCTTCACCCCTGCACACATGCCCTGTGCTGGCCCAGCCCTGTGGCCCTGCTTGGATGCTCACTAAGCCAGGAGCACCACACAGTATGCCAGCCCTGTGCCATGCATCCATCCCCATGCCATGCATCCATCCCCGTGCCATGCAGCCAGCCTTGTGCCTTGCAGCCAGCCCTGTGCCATGAATCCATCCCCGTGCCGTGCATCCATCCCCATGCCATGCAGTGAGCCCTGTGCCATGCATCCATCCCCACACCATGCAGTGAGCCCTGTGCCATGCATCCATCCCCACACCATGCAGCCAGCCCTGTGCTATGCATCCATCCCTGTGCCCTGCATCCATCCCCACACCATGCAAGCATCCCCACATCATGCAGCCAGCCCTGTCCCATGCATCCATCCCTGTGCCATGCATCAATCCTTGTGCCATGCATCCATCCCCACGCCATGCAGCCAGTGGGCTGCAGTGGGCCTGCAGTGCCCATGCCCCATGCCCACCCCACTGAGCCCAGCACTGACCACAGCCACACAGAGCCCCTGTACATGGGGATGCAAGCGGAGGACAGCAGCGAAAGGCTCGTCTCTGCTGGCAGCTGGCGAGAGGTGGAGGCGTTGCTGCTATGAAAACATGCGAGGGCTGCGTCTGAAAACATTGCGAGGAGCCAGCGACATAAATAGGCCCTTTATGGCTCCTTCCTGCTCTGAGACAGGCCCTTTCACAGGCACTTGGCTCTGGCACGGTGGTTCCTTGGCTAAAAGAGCCCCTCGGGTTGGGCGCGGGGAGAGGCTCAGAACTGCCTGGGATGGGGAGAGCGCTGGTGTGCAGCAGATCAGAGCACAGCAGCGACAGGGACAGCCTGGTCCAGCACTGAGCTAGGCGTGCGGCAGAGACGCCACAGGGTACCCAGCCACGAGCATCCTGTGCCTGCCCTCGCAGTGAGGCCCACTGAGCCAGCCGGTCCTGTCCAGCCCAGGCAGCACCACAGCAGCAGATTAAGAGCCCATCCTTGGCCCAATCCTGTGCTGTTTCACACCAAACCCAGAGAGGCCCCTGCCCCACGCACACAGACTGAGATTTGCAGACTCGGGGCTGCCCCCCAGCTCCTTTCTTGCCTGCAGCAATCACACCCCTGCAAAGAGCCAACCTCTTCCTGGGATGTAGCAGCTGATGCCACGCTCCCACAGGCTCCCTGGAAGCGGGGCTGTGCATGGAGCTATTTCTGTCTGGAAGCTCCAGCAATGTGACGCCCACCCGGCCCCCCCCAGCAGCGCATCCCTCTGCCAGCAACCATGCCTCCATTTGCAGCTGTAAACGTGTGGACACCTGAGCCATAATCCCTCTTTCTCATCCAGGATGCTCTGGGGCAGATGACAGAGTAAAGGGTGCTGGGGCCCACAGGAAAAGGTGCCTGTTGGTACCGGGTAAGAGTGGGATGGAGCAGGAGGGGATGGAACATCCCCAGGCTGCAGCATCCTTGCTTTCCCAAGTCCCAGGATCTTAGATGTGCCTCCACTGTGGTCACCCAACCACAGCTCCAACCTCCGGCACCCCTTCCCAAGCAGGGGGTGCTCCCACCACACCAGCACCCCACGGAGAAGCAGCTCATCCTCAAGCAGGAGCCGCGATGCCTACGGAGAGGGGCAGAGACCAGGATGCGGTGACCCGCGGCTGGCACGGGACACGGGGCAGCGCCTCCATGGGGAGCATCCCTCGCACGCGGGCGCAATGCATCCAAGGTTCCATTAGGAATCATCACTGATTGAGCTGCTCCGGTGGCTGCAGAGCCTCACGATCCAGCTGGTGTCAGCAGCAGCAGCAGCAGCGGCAGCAGCAGCAGCTCTTTCTTTTGGCCACATCCATTTAACGTCATGANAGCAGCAGCAGCAGCAGCAGCAGCAGCAGCAGCAGCTCTTTCTTTTGGCCACATCCATTTAACGTCATGACAAGCCCGTTTATGCCCCCTCAGCAGCCAACGTCCCCCCCGCGTGCGGGAGCTGGTGACTAAAGCAGCGGTGAGTGATTAGTGACTCAGCGGATAATTTTGCTCATCTCGGGGCTTTTTTTAGCGTGGGGCGGATGGAGCTCGAGCAGCAAAACCTTCCCCTGGCACTGCCACCGCTGCCACCTTTGGTGTCAGCACCGGCACCCCCCCTTTGCGAGTGCAGCGCTTGATGCTGTTCTCCCCTGGGGAAACAGGGAGAAGAGATCAGGCAATGCTGCCAAGGGCTTTGGTTTGTCTTGATTCCCCCTTGGATCACTTCCTTTATGACCTGGGAAAAGGAACAGGGAATGCTGCAGCCCCACTTAGGGGGAGGCGCGGGCAGCATTCGCCGCTTGGTTCACGCCACGCTGGAGCTCGCCCGGCAGCAGCTTTTGTCAAGAGCAAAGCACTAAGCTCATGTCTTAGCAGTAACTGATGTTGGAAACACCAGGGGCCAGCTTGAATTAACAAGCGCTTTGAGCTGGGATTCTGCTGCGCAACGAGCAGGGACAACCTCGGCCCGTGCCACCGGCAGCAGCAGCAGCACGGGGACTCCGGCCTGCCCTGGCAGCAGCACCAGGGAGCCCAAGGGCTGCATCCCAGCAGGATGGGGATGGAGACAGGGATGTGTCCGGAATTGCTCGTCCTCGCAGCACATCACAAGCAGCAGCCATCCAAGCACTGAAGCCTGATGTGGAGGGAGCCGGGCACAGCCCCAGGTAGCTCCATGCCTGGTGGTGTCAACACCCGAGGCTGAGATCCTTGTACCACCACTGCACCTACACTGATCCCCCTCCATCCCAGCACTGCCACCCCCAGGTCCCCAGTGCCACCTCTCCAGCACAGGGCCATTGGCCCTGCACCAATGCAACTGGTGCCAGTCGCTCCCATTACCCCTGGGGAGCTGCTGGAGCTCATGGCAGTCACCCAGCATGAAATGGGGCTGGACCCACAGCCCCAGAGCAGCCCTCGGGGGTGGCAGCACCAGGGATGATGGATGGGGAATTGCAGCCTCCCTAAAGCAGCTTCGTTTTCACTTTCTCTTTAATGATTTCCCAGCTGCTTTCCCATTTTAGCTGATAACGGGACTTCAGCATCTATCTGGGTTTGAGAGCTGCTTGCCTTGTTCAAGCTGAAGAAAATCAATTCCCCTCTCACTTAAGTCTTTCCAAGACAGATGAACTGAAGATCGCGCCTGCCTGAGCAAAATATTTATTCAGTCTGAGGACGGATTTACTTCTGAACCTTCTATAAATACAGCCGAGGGCCCTGGTTTAATCCTTCACCAGCAGATCTCACTTCATCCTCCCTTTTCCAATGCCTTGTCAGCAGGTGAAGAAGGCAGGAATCCTGGCCCGTGCCTTGGCATTGGGCAGAGGGCTCTGGGGGTGCCCATGAACTGTCCCACAGCAGGATGGGGCTTGGTGCTGCTGATGAAAGAGACCTGGGGCAGCACTGCCCTGACCCCACAGACCTCGGTGCTGGGGGCTGTTGTTACCTCCATCCCTTCCCATCCAGTGTTACCTCCATCACTCCACATCCAGTGTTGCCTCCATCACTCCACATCCAGTGTTATCTCCATCACTTCACATCCAGCGTTATCTCCATCACTTCACATCCAGCGTTATCTCCATCACTTCACATCCAGCGTTATCTCCATTGCTTCCCATCCAGTGTTACCTCCATCACTCCACATCCAGTGTTACCTCCATCACTCCACATCCAGTGTTATCTCCATCGCTTCCCATCCAGTGTTACCTCCATCACTTCACGTCCAGTGTTACCTCCATCACTTCACATCCAGTGTTATCTCCAGCTGGAGCTGCAAAGAAGTCAGCTCCCTGCTACTGGTGGGGGAAGAGCAAGCTCCTTCATCCAGCAGCAGGGAATGGCCCCTGGATCACTCGGGGGGATTGTGCCTTGTGCCAGCATCTGCACAGTGCAGCCATCGCCTTCCTCAGCAAAGAGGATTTGTCCAAGTCCTCCGGAGTGGGAAAGCTCCCAAGGATGTGGAGAAGCTTCCTCAGTGCTCAGCAGAGGCCAGACCCAGGCAGGCACTGGAGCTGCCAGAGCCCATCTCGTGCTTCCCATGGCTCCAGTGCTGGCATCCCACGAGCACCCTCAGGAGGCTCCATAAATCCCTTTGCTTCACCTGCTGCACCCATCCTGCCCTGCAACGCCACCATCCTGGACCACGAGGTGAGGCATTGGCATGGATCACAGCATCGGGGTACCCATCCCAGGGCCCTCCCCGAGCTCCACAGCAACTCCCAAGCAGGAGAAAGCTCAGGCACAGGCACAGGATGAACAGGCAAAGCCCTGGCTTGGACATGGGAATTGCTGTGCTCCCACTTGAGAAGCTGCTGCCACATTCCTGCCCCATAGAAAGCTCCTCCGAGGGCACAGCATGCCCTGTACCACGACTGGCTTGCTCGTTCCTCACACTCATTACATTGCTTTGCTGCCTGTTGGCTGATTGCCTCCCCTGGAAACAGGAGAGGACAGGACTTTGACATTGAGCTGTGAAACCTCATGGCCAGGGGCTTGGAGCAAGCTGCTCTAGTGGAAGGTGTCTTTGCCCACAGCAGAGGGTTGGGACTGGATGAGCTTTAAGGCCCCTTCATCCCAAAGCAGGCTGGGATGCTGGGCTCTATGAAGATTTGCCGCCTGAGATGCCCAGCGGGTGAGCCAGGGGCTGGAAAGAGCGGCTGCTGCCGTGTCCCTCTCTGCCCCACCAGTCACAGCCCCAGGGAGCACAGAGAGCCCCGGTGAAGCCAGCACCGCATTCCCGGGGCGGCAGCGCTGCCCTTCCCGCACTCGGCGCCTTCCGGAGCCCAGATTAATCCGGGCACGCTTTAATCCGCTCAAGCCCTTTCGTAACAGCGCTGAGAAATAAGCCTGGAGAGTTCCTAATCGTGCTCACAACCTCGGAGCCGGGTTATTTATAGGCTCTGCCCTTGCGTGCGGTGAAAGCGATGGGCAGGACTCTGCTGCCGGGGGGCAGGAGCCAGATCTTGTCGTCGTCCGTCCCCCCCCCCCATCCTGCTCCGTGGCACCCCCGGCTCCTGCCTGCTCCGGAACAAGCTTCCCTTGTGTGGGATGTTGATGGGATTCTTTTCTAAAACCATTTCGGCTCCAGGCCCCGGCGCACAGACGGGCTCTGTGCTGAGGTGCTTCAAAGGGATGCAAAGCAGCAGCGCTCCCGACCAAGAGCAACAGCGGCGCTGGGATGGCTCCGTCCCCTGCAGCACGGGACCAGGGCAGGGTGAGGGGAGCAGCTGACAAACAAGAACAGGACAAGGGACAAACCCCCCCAACCCCCCCCTCCCCCCCCGATCCAGCATGGAGGAACCAGCCCCATTGGGGGGGGTGTTCCTCTTCCCAAACCCAACCATCCCACTGCCATCAGCATCTCCAGTGGGAGCATCACGTCCTCTGCGCCAGCCCTGGCACATCTCTCTGTCCCAGAGCAGGCTTCTTGGTTTTAAAGATAGCAATTCCCAGGCATCATTCCTCGTTTTCCTATCTCTGTGACCTGCAGAGCAGGCAAGGAGGGTGCAGCAGCAGTGGTGGTGCTGGATGAGGGAGCAGCACAAAGCCTTCAGTTATTTCTCCATTAATATGGTAGGAATTCTGGCAGAAAATCCATCCCTAGGAATTACTGCCTGGATTCACCGGGAATTACTGAAGCAGAGTCATGTGGGAACCAAATGCCAAAGCTCTGCACAGTGCTGCCTGGAGCAGAGAGCTTGAATGCTTTGAGACCAGGAACCCCTGTGGATGCTGCACCTCACCCTCCTGCAGCCAGGATCGACCCCCAGGCCAGGACCTGTCCAGCTCCATCCTTCTTCCATAAGCCAAGTGGGCTGGGATCCCACTCTAGAGCACTGGTTTCCAGTAGCCACCATTGCTGGCCATTGGCATCGCTGCCACGTGTCCCTGGGCTTGGCAGGACCTAGGTAGGGAGCCTCTGCCAGAGCAGCAACACCAGCAAGGCCCAGGTCACTGGTGCCACATCCCTCCTGCTCCAACACATAAAGGCAAAAAATCACCCCAACAAGCTCCTGGCCCTTTGCCCCATGGTTCCACAAGGATGTGACCCCCTGCTCCTGCTCAATGGGCTGCAGTGCGCTCCCCAGCTCAAAGGCACCCGAGGTCCTAAACCACTGGGAGCTGAAGGAAGGTGAGAAGCAGCCTCGGATCTTACACTGACAAAACCCACCCCGCATCCAACAGCTCCTTCATCCGCTGCTGGAGCCAGCGACCAGACGTCAGAGCCAGAAATACACAAACTGGAAACCAAGAGCCAAGCGGAGCAAACCCTGGGTTGGTTTAATCCTGCCAGGGTCAGCCCTGTTGGCCCAAGGAGACCAGCACCTTGCCACAGGGATGCTTGGCACCCTGGTACCAGCTGCTGCTGCCTTCACAGGGGTTGGCGCAGCAGGAGCAGGTCTGGGCCTCAGGTAGAGCCAGGCAGGGGTTAGGACTCAACCTCGGGATGTTTCCCCTTGCAATTCCCAAGGGATTTTTGTTATCAGCTGATTAAAACATCTCCATCATTAGGCCAGGGGAAATCACAACTCGGGAGCGCTCCCGATCCAGAGCTGCACGGATCCATTTGTTCTGTGTTGAGGGCTCAGACACACACACACACACACACACACCCCCGTAGCTGAGCTGCTGCCCCAGCCCAGCAGCACTGACTCAGCCCTAGCTCATCCCAGCCGGGTCCTGCAGCCCCAAGAGCTTCAAATCCCAAGGGAAGGGCTTGGTGGTCCCATGGAGCTGCCACCAGCCCCTGGGTACTCGGTCTGGGGAAAGGCCCATGTGACATTGCAAGGGGAAAAGTGATGGGATTCAGGGAAAAGCCCTGACTCCATCCATAAATGGCCCCTCTGAGAGCGGGGGGATGCTCCCCTGCCTGCACCCCCTGCAAAGAAGCCCCATACCCCAACCAGGCCACAGAAGAACATCAAGAGCATCCTAACCCCTCCAAAAGACACAGCCCTGCACCCATGGAGTGCCAGGGGAACACCAGGCGAGCATCCCATGGGAAACCAGGACCCTTCCTGCACATCCTGTGCCAGAGCAGCTCCAGGTTCCCTTTTACAACCTGCACTTGTTGTGGGTCTGCTTAAACCCGAGCCCTTGTTACCATGCAGCCTGGATTTGCTTGAGAGCACAGGTACAGCCCTGGACAGGGGCTTCCTGACACGTAAATTATGACACGGTTTCGGAGGCATTCTCAGACTAAGAAACAGCCTTTGGCCATCACAATATTGTTTGTAAATAGACAAACAGACCCTCCTGGGCTTCATTACTCTGCTCCAGGAGCACAGCTTCTCCCCAGCAATGATTAAAGGGCTGCAGAACCACAGGCTCCGGGATCAGAACATTCAAACACCAGCCCCAATAGAGCTGGGGGACAAGAGAAGCAGCTTGATGGGATGCGTTGCTCAGCAAAGGGATCTCTGTTCCGCTGATGTTTCAGTCTAGCACGTGTTGGAGATTGCCCCATGCTTCCAGTCCTGGAAGTTCAACAGCGTAAAGCAACCCGATTAACGTGTTCAGTGCTTGACTTTGAGAGCATCTGGGCGAAGGCCCGTGTTTGCTCAGTAGCAGACTGACAGTGCACTTGTAGGAAGACGTAGATCAGCCCAGAAATGCCAGATAAAAGCCAGTGCAAGGGGAACATCTCCAGTAAATCCCAGTCCTAGCACCAGGGCTCCTTTACAGCCCCCGACCGATGCTCAAGGATTCTGGGGCTGCGCTTGAGGAGTAGTTTTGGGTTGGAAATGGCTGTGGATGGCCACAGCCGGGTGAGCTCCTGGAACCACTGTGATCCATTGGGAACATCAGCCCCAGCACCAACCCAGAGGGATACACAGAGGGATATACAGCAGGAGGGTGCCAAGGGATGTGCTGGGGCTGGCAAACCTGAGCAGGACTCATGATCACGAGGTAGACTCACCCCACACACACGTTAGCACCAGCCTGGCTCTGAACTCCACTCAGCAGGAGAGGTTCTCCCCAACAGAACCACCCAGGCACCTACCGAGGGACCAGCTCCTCCTGTCCCCATGGAGTTCTCCAGCCAAGAAGCCGATGCTGGGCTGGATGCCCCATTGGAAAACCCCTGCAGCCACTTCCAACACCCCCAAGTCCACAGGGGTGGGTTTGACTTTGTGTTGGCTGCAGGAGCTCTGGCCAGGCTCCAGCGGGGACAGAGCCTCATTTATTCCCGGACACTCACATCCAGCAGCACTGCCCATTGATGCTATTTGCAGGCACCCACATGCAACACAGCAGCTCCCACAGAGCGCCCCAGCTCAGACACCCCTCACAACGACCGTGATGGAGACGACTTTTGCACAGTGCTGAACGCACAATGCCCACTCCTGCCTCGTGTCCCATTGGGAATGCCGAGGGAAGGGGCGCTGCTGGCTCGCACAGGACTCACGGGCACATCCAGCCCTCACAGCACCGCTGTTGATCCCCTTCAAACCAGTGAGTTAACCCCTAACCAATGAAGGAACCCAGAAGCCCCTTCAAGGCTCTGCGAGAGCAAAGCTGAGCCCTGGACCCTTTACCTTCAGGCAGAGCCATGCCCAGGTGCACTTAGGGAAGAGAAGGCTGCGTGGAGACCTCAGAGCAGCTTCCAGGATATGAAGGGAGCCCATAGGGATGCTGGGGAGGGACTCTTCATTAGGGACTGCAGTGACAGGACAAGGGGGAACGGGTTCAAACTGGAGCAGGGGAGGTTTAGATTGGATCTAAGGAAGAAATTCTTTGCTGTGAGGGTGCTGAGGCACTGGAATGGGTTGCCAAGGGAGGTTGTGAGTGCTCCATCCCTGGCAGTGTTCAAGGCCAGATTGGATGAAGCCTTGGGTGCCCTGGTTTAGTGTGAGGTGTCCCTGCTTATGGCAGGGGGGTTGGAACTGGATCATCTTAAGGTCCCTTCCAACCCGACCTATTCTACGACACAAAGCAGCCGCACGTGCCAGGGAGCTCAGATTCCACCCAGGAAGTTGGTTTTGATGGGAGCTCGCAGCCCTGCCGCTGCCGTCAAGGGCAGGCTCAGGCACGTCCTGCTCCCCGGGACCGCCGGGTTTTGCTCTAGCCCTACCCTACCCCGTGCACAACTCCTGAGCCACAACTCGCTGCCGCTCCAAGTTAACAGCGAAGTGCATTGAGGAGCGGAGGTGAGAGCAGGCGGTCCGCAGGGTGAGGATGCTGCCTCTGGATCCAGGGTCACTCCCGATGGGTGCATGCCAGGGGAGGGGGAGCAGGCTGCAGCCACCCCAAGACACAGCCCTCACTGCCCCAGTCACCAACAGAAAGTGCTTTTGTGAGGCTTCAATCAAAGTCTTTTTCTTCCAAAGCCACAAACCGCTTGTGGAGGCAGCCAGGAAGCCTCAGCTCCATTTCCAACACAAACCTCCCCGTGCCTGCACCAAGGCAGGGATGTGAGCAGCCGGGGGGGGGGGGGGGGGGGGGGGCCCGGCGGCCGAGCGGGGGGGCACGC
>NDXB01021341.1:0-34630 GCA_002631895.1 Agapornis roseicollis
TGTGTGATGTAATTTAGGTTACCCTGCTCTCGCAGGTGGGTTGGACTAGATGATCTTTCGAGGCACCTTCCAACCCTTAGGATTCTATGATTCCCCCTGTGCAACACCTTTCAAGGAGGCACACAGCATGCTGAAAGACCACATTGCCTTACCCCAGCTCTGGTTCTGTGATTCAGCTGCAATGATTTAAGAACATATTTTAGCCTGTTCCTAGTATATGCCAGCACATGTTTGGTAGCATATTTGGACCATGTTGCTGTCTTAGCATTATGGGCTAGCCCAATGTGATTTCTATTACTATAACTTCCCTGAAACATTTATGAAAAGAGGAGTACAGATTTGCTTTGATTTTTTTTAGAGAGATTCTAAAAAGTGTGGATGAATAAGGTATTATTACTACAAATATTTTCTTTCTGAGTTCTTCATACCTGCATATACAGAGTGTACGGTATTCTTCATACCTGCATATGCAGAGTGTACGGTAGTAGCTGTATAATTTAACAGAGAATGTTTATTTTGATGCATTACAGTATCTGCAGGACACTTAACAATGAGATCAGTGCACAACGTGTTTGATTTGAGATATCCCATCTCTAGAAAATCTCATATCAACTTAAACCAGCATGTAATAATAGCAATAACATGTAATAATAACAATAACACACATTAAGAAATTCAGTGGATGAAGGAGGTCCTACATGAGGTCTAGGGATCTAAGATGTCTTCTAAAATGTTTTCAGAAGTACATGGTCATTCATTACAACAGCAAACTTCACTGACGTGTAACGGCAATACAAACCAGCCTCCTCACACAATGATGTCAATTTTGGCTGTGGGTTTGGTTTTTTTTTTACCAGAAGATTGAAGCGCAATGATTTACTTAAATTCTTCCTCAAATCCTCAGATGGTTTCTTAGGGAACATCTGAAAATGAGTATGCAAACAGCTTGAGATCCCTTTGTTGTGCTGTCTAATGAACTGTTAAATGTATGCACAAATCTGCACAGTCCTGTTGCCTGAACCTTGTTGCTAAAGTAAACACTCAATGAATCATTGCAAACACATCATTACCACATAGGCTGATGGGTTTCCTATAGGCTGATGGGTTTCCTAAAGTCCCTCTTGTCTTGTTGCCTTCGAATCTTACTGAAAAGGCTTGGAAAAATCTTTGATATTTGTATAAGCTTTGAGTAGAAGAGTAAATTATATGCACGTCACATAACACAGTAACAAAGGCTGAAACCAGGAGTAAGTTCTCCTAAGATCAACATAGTCTGATACAACTTGTATTACTATTATTGCTTTCTTATTTCTCAACTGAAGCTATTTGCCTATCACTTCCAAATGGCTTTTAACTGTGGCATACTAGTTAACAAATGCCTTTGTTTGAATAGAAGTTTGAACTATTGAAGTGCTGCAGTCTTTCATTTTTCTATCACGTGTGCTGAAGATGCTGTTCAAGCATCTGTCCACATTAGCAGGCTCAGCTGCACATTTGCTCTCAGAGAGTCAAGAGAAGGCAGTATTTTCCTGATGACATTCCTAGAGCCATCTAATTGTTTTTCCTCTGTTAAGAGTCTCTCTTGGGAGGTATAAACAGCTTGCAGAGAGGGAAAAAAAACCCTACTCAAGGCACCTTCTGAGATGACAAAGCACAAAAGGTTAGGAGAGACATGGCTTTTTCTCATTTCAACATTTGCAGTTGTAGGGCCTCAGAACCAATGGTTCAGAAAACAAAATCCTTAAAATAATCCAGAAATATTCACAAGAAATTAATGTTTTGCAAATTCTTAGGCTGTGCCATCTCCAGAAAATTCTCTAATGACTGCTCTACTGGAGAAGAGAGCAATGCTTTCATGGAAATATCTCCCTGAAAAATTCCCATCCTCAGCAACAAAGAGTTTGGGTAGGACTGGCCTCTCCTGCTCCTGATGGTGCACCTCTCACCTGGTAGGTTTTTTGGGGTGGCAACCCCTTTATCCATGGAGGACTTTACTCAGGCATCCAGTGGAGGGCTAGTGAGCAGGCACAGTGTAGTGGCTGCTGCTGTCTTCATGTATCATCTCCTTGACACCCCACCCCTTCCGAAGTGGGATGAAGAGGAGAACAAAGCAGTCTCATAGAGGGGGTTCCCTGCAAGGGCTGCCTGTTGCCATGGGAGAGAGTGGCCACACACTCAGTATTCAAAGGCACACACATAGAGAAACTTCTGAGCCAAGAACAAAGCTTGGCTTTGTCATCCCTGTGGGGTCAGGGATGCGATTAGGAGTCTGCTAGTGTGTGACCTGCTAAACTGGATGCTGAGATAAGATAATGTGCTCTCATCCATTTCTGTCAATGAAGGCAGTTTTTGGGATGGTTAATGACAAAATTCTTCCCTCTGAACAAAGCAGTGCATTTTTATGATTCTGATGCTGGCTGTAATTCAGCATTTCTGTGTGTCAGTTGCCAGCAGCTTCCTCAGATGAATCAGTTTCTGTTCCTTAAACTGAGACAGATGTTAACAAAATATCTGTGCAGTACTTAATTCCAGATACTATGAAGAGAACTTTCTTGGATTTACATTCTGTCAAGAGGACTGGTTGAGGCTGTGCAAAAAATTGCATTGGAATCAAAAGGAGCAGTCCCCTTGTTCCCCTTCTGTCCCCTTGTTCCAGCTTGGACAGAAGTCTTTGGGACACTCATATGAACTGTCTGTCTCACACTCTTAAATATCTGTGGGATTGCAACATTTATTTTTGTTCCTGTGTGATTCAGGAAGCATTAAATAAGTTTGCAAATGATCTTTACATGGAAAACTGTAGTGCTGCCCTTTAGCCAGAAGGTGATCAAAGAGCCTTTCGACTCATTTCTAACACACACACACACAAATAATAAACAAAGCTTATCAGCACTTATCATCTATGTTGACCGATTTTGCAAGCATCCCACCAAGAGTGAAATCCTACTAGAATAAGACTGTGCCAGGTTAACTGAATACATTGCAGAGGCCAACATCTGCAAGACCTCTTTTTATTGCTGTGGGATACAGAAAACCTTGGTGCTGGGCATTACATTTGGAAAAGTATCTTGGCTTTTCCATGTAAAGCATACTGCTTTGACACAGATAGCTGGACCAAAGAAAATACACACTGACATTATTTTCATTAACCTTTCAGGGAATCAGAGATGTATGCAAGAGAGCATAAACAATACTGTAGGGGAAACCTGAAGAATTCGGCAGCAGTATGAAATTACACTCTTAGTAGCTGCTTTTCCTGATCATTAGCCTGAAATGGAAACATCCTGGGAATGATTACCCAATCCACTGGATGTACTTTTAATGACAAAGAGAGCTTAAGCCCAACAGAAAAGCAATACCATTTTTATGAATAGAAATATATATATAGTAACGTTTGCTGTATATCAAATACATGCCTACTTATAACAATAAGCCACAATGTATGGATTTCACTTTATGTGTCCTTAAAAAGAACTCAGTGACTATTAAGGAAGTTATTTTTATCCTTAAAATCCCTTGACGGCACAAGGCCAAGCAGCTGGGTGATTCCACACAGGGTAGCTAAGAAACTCCTGCAGTACAGCTGGCATTTGCAGGGCAACCACCTCCAGCTGAACTGCTCACCCTAGCTCCCCTGGAGGGCTGGTAGAGAGGAAGGCATGACCTCCAAAGCACACTTATGGTATGACTCACCCAACCTCTCCTGCAGTCAAAATTGGACCATCAAAATTCAAGCATTGGAACAGGCTACCCAGGGAAATGGTTGAATCACCATATCTGGAGGTATTAAAAAGACACGTACATGTGGCACATAGGGACATAGTTTAGTGATGGGCTTATGAGTGCTAGGTTAATGGTTTGACTCAGTGATCTTAAAGGTCTTCTCCAAACTTCATGTCTCTCCTCTGGCTAAACAAGCCCAACTCTTAGACACTTGTGTCAGGACATGGTGCAGCTCCCACTCCACTCACTGACCGGCATGACCTACATCTCCCTGGAGCAAGGTGAAAAGCCCAGACACAGGTAATGACAGGCAGGGGGTTTAACAGTGTCACTTGTCAACTATACACTTGCAGCTAAAGTTAAACACATACTTAACCCTGGCTGATGAGCAGGGCAGCCCCTCCTCTCACATAGGGCACGTAATGGCAGTGAGCACTGCACTTAGGTACAGTTAACTTAGCATCCATATTCAGACATAAGGCAGGTATCACTGATAGTCTCAAAATTAACCAGCCACTGAGCTGACATTTTGAAAATATCAAAAAGCTCATGTATTAGGAGAATTTTCAGAGAGAAAAAAGGCAAGTGAGGTGTAATGGCAAATTACTGTTGCTTGTGTGACTTGAGTCAAACCGCAGCTGTCATTGCCAGCAGTATGACTACATTCACAAGGTAGGTAGTTTCAAAAATAAAAAGATTTCACCAGAACTGATAAGTGTTGTTTTAAAAATGGCAGATGCTATTTTAGAATTCATATGAGAAATGTTATAAATAGGTAGTTTTGAATATAAAGCGTTTGAGCCACAAAGAAGACACTGTTAGGCTGTTGCTGCCTGGATTATCTGTACTGCAGCTTTGCCTCAGAAGGAATAAGCTTAATCAAGGTTCTTTAACACCAAAGAAGAACAGAAATTATGTTGAATATGAGACAGGGATTGTCCATGGGACCTGCCCTCTCAGGTTCTCTTTAAAGTCATGATGGATGATTCTTATTTTTGTGTGTTTATTACATCATGTTTTACATGAAAGGTGAGCATCAGATAAAACATGCATGGGGAGTAAAACACAAACAGGAACATACTGGGATGCTATTCTGTGGCTGGGCCAGCATTATTTCATTGGATGGCACTAGAAAGAGCCAGGCTTTTCCCAGGAACTCAGAAAGGTACAGGTAGAGTTGTTTCTATATCTTTCTACTTCACTCTGTTTAAAAAGTTTTCTGCTTGAAGTGTTCCATTTTTGGCATTTCAGATTCTTCCCTTTTGGTATGATCACTCTAAGGAATTTAATCTCAAAGCCTTAGTCCATTTGCAACAGGAGAGTCCCTCCTTGCCACAACTCTGAAGAATCCATTGATTGACCTGCACATGAAACCATGCTCGATAATTTAGCAAAAGCATACAGAAACATATAGAGCATGAAACAATGACAGGAAAGCTGGCATATGCTGGGCATCTCATGGGGGATTTCGTTTCTACAAGCAATTTTTTTAATTTTGATTTTCATTGCCAGGGATAAAATTAAATGAACGAAGGCAGTATCTCAGCACTCTGGGACATGCAGGACAAGAGGTGTTGCATATGGGAAAACACATGATGAGAGATTCATGGTGTGCTGGAGCCTTGCAAAGCTTTGCAGTCACAGCCAAGAAAATTCAGATGAGAAGGAATGGGCAAAAGGGAGTCAGTGGCATGAATCATAAGGGTGTAATGAGAAAAAGGTCAGGAGCCAAGATCATGTTAACCAACTGGATAGACTGAATGAGAGCAAAGCAAATCTCAGGGAGGCCAGATTCAATGACAACACAAAGTGAGCTGATGATTTGTAATTTTAATAATGCAAAATTCAGTAAATAAAATGTTAAAATAAGCAACTTTAATAATTCATTGCAACGTTTACTATTTTAGGACTGTTATTCTATAGCATATCTGATTCAATTGCTCAGTGTCATTGTATGTCCTTTGCTTGTAATCATGCCACAACTTAGACATTACAGTGTTTTATAAATGGCCAGCTAACTATAAGGTATTTCTGGTTTTTTTTTTTTTCACTAAAACAAGGTCCCTGTCTTGTCACACTAGAACATCAGCTTTGAACTAGAGTTACAGTCTTGCTCACTGAGGTTTTATATTGCCTCAGGTGGCCTATATGTCTACTGCTTGTACTAAACCAGCAATTTTATGTAGGTTTGACTCCCGTTTAGGACTTCATCACTATGTAAATATTAACTGATTCATACATACCTCCACTTTGATGAAAGATGATTGTTTTAACTGTGGGAGCTAAAAGCCAGAGGCTGCCTCAAAATTTAGAGGTTATGCTGTGCTTATGTTTGTTATAGCTGTAAAAACACTTGTAGGTGCTTTTGGTAGAGCTGAAATTTTTGCATGTAGAAATATATAACCTTCACCAAAATATATCCTTTTTATGATAGTACCTTGTGTTTGATGCTGCACAATGACAGATGTATACATATGAACAGGAGAAGTGTTAATGAGGGGCAAAGGCTCCAAAGATTAAAAGGTATTACCTAGCTGACTGCAAGCTTGTTAGCTTAGCATTGACCCCAAGCAAAATCATGGGAATGATTGACCATGACATACATGTTATTGCTAAAGACTGGTATAAGTACAGTCAGCTGCAAGTATAAGGAACACCAACACGCTTTAATGAAAACAACAGCATCCCTGTTAAATGTAAATTTTTAAATGTTAGCATTTAACACTGAAATATTGCCAGCGTTTTGACAAGCTTAGTTAATGAAAAGTGACAGCTGACATAATACACTAAGATTTCCACAGGTTCTTTTACTTGATCCAGTATGACATCCTGATTAAAAACATTTAACTGAACCACTGAAGCACATACTAAAAAAGATTAAAAATTGGCTAACAGATGGATCTCAGAAAGAAATCATTGATGAGGTCCCTTTTCTAGGCTCAAATATGTTCAGTCTATTTACTGAGGAGTAGAAGCCATCATATTGCTCATACAACCCAGCAAGACCAAGGCTTAGGAGAAGACTAGCTAGCTCAGTTTCTCACTAGCACAGAAAGGATCTCGTGAAGGTCCCTATATTTGTAGTACATGCTATATACTCATATCTACTCTCTTGTTTTTCTTACCCTGGCATTTTTTCAGTATGGTTGATTCAGATTTCACTGCTCTCAGGACAGTCTTCACTCCCGAGTTGGAACCAAATCTTATCTTCGCCAGCATCAGGCTTTCTGTTAAGTTCAGTGGGCTCTGACTGAGGTCCCCAGTATGATATTCAAAAAACAAAAATTCCACCAATTCTTTGTGCCTAAACAGGGGTGAAAGCCAGACTCCCCAGTGAGTCTGAGGACCTCTTCAAAGAAAAACACTAGGCACAGAGATCTGGATGAAAATAAGCCTTCATGTATTACTAGTGCTTGAAGGTAGCTTCCAGCCATAATAACAACAGGTAGAACAACAGTGGAACAGGTACATACGCTTTGCCATGCACAGCAAAATGCTCTGCAAGCTTTGGGTGAAACTAAAAGATTTGGGCATTGTTAGATATATAAAATAGTGCAGTCCCAGGCCCTGTGCATACCGGAGCAAACTACTCCAGAGCCCTGCTGATGGGGTTAATAGCCTCATAGCTACAACAAGTGCACAAACTGAGATGACAGATGCCATGGACACTGAGAATTAATATGCAATTAACATTACATACATGATATATGATTATATTAATTACCAATCTGAATGTTGCACTATATAATCTGAAAAAGAATTGAGGGGGCCTGAGCATAGTGAAAGTGAGGTTTTATGTGGGCAGCAGTAGACAGGAAAAATAAATCAGAAAACCAATGGTGATCACACAATGCTCTGTGAGCCTGTGGCAGAGAAGCGAGAGGTGTGCAATTTATCATGCAGTTAAGAAGGCAGCAGGAACCCAACAATTCCTACTGTGAAGCTGCAGAATTGTCCTGCGGTCAGCATTTTATTCCGAACCATTTTATTAAAATACCTTTCTGTGCTTTGCAATATAACTTCTGTTTGAGACAATAGGTTTGAACTTAGAGTGAGAAGAGTCTCCAGACTGCAGTGGAGAGCTCTGCAAGCTCAAGAGGACAGAGAGCTATTAGCACTCCAGCAGCTCCTCACTGTGGGTAATCATATAATTATATGTTTTCTTCTCCTGTAACTGCTGATAAATACATGTATATATAACAGGTCCAAGATGCATGTTTCTACCATTTCTAAAGCCTGTTTTTTTTTACTGTGGGAATAACTTGTTTTCTGTTTAACACAGGCAAGTAAAGAATTGCTAGAACATGGGCATCTTTCCCAGTCTCTTTAAACATGCTGCCTTTATAGGAGGGATGAGGCTTTAGCTGCTCCCATTACAAACAGCATAAGGAGCTCACTCTGTCCTTTGCTGCACCAAACTTGTTGTGGCTTTCATTTGACAAGATTACATATACGCAAACTTCAGATAGCGCAAATTGTTTTAGCTGGAACTGACATTTATAGCATGACTCTGTCTTGTTGGGTTGGAGTCTAGGGAAGCAGAATCATAAATGGATGCTCCATTTCAAAACTTCTCTACATGCCATTGATCTTTTTTTGAAGAATCCTGGGGAAACGGTAAGGCTCCTATTCAACTGTTACCAAGCCTTTGAAAATACTTCAGATTTTGGCAAAGATTGAGTCAATATGTTTTGGTCCAGTCCTGGAGCTTTTTATGGCATAAAATACCACCCCCGTGAACAAACAAAGTAACATCAAGAGATGGATCTCACAGGAGGTCCTCCAGCCCTTTGTACTTTCTCAGTTATAATGGGTCTTTACAGGAATTTTGAGATCCAGGCCAATAATGCATACCATAATGCAGTGTAACTGGTGTTACTGAGGCAGAGCACAGGTTTGAAGAGCACTGCATTCTATTCTTGATTGTGGCCAGCATGGGATGAATACTAAAATGAGGGAAGCAGGCCTAGTTTTATTTCTCCTGAGTTCTCTCCCTGCCTTCCAGAATTGTAGCTGAGAGATTTCCTGAACAAGAGATGTTGCCTTTCCACTTAATAAATGCCAATGGGTTCTTTTCAATGAATTTTACCTAGTTGTGTTTTTGACACCATGTGAATTCTTAGTATTCACAGCATCCAGAATGAAGGGGCTACACAGATTATCTGCATATTAGGTAAAACCCGTCTCCTTTGTTTTGAACTTTCTGCCTGCTGGTGAAATTACATGTCTCTTAGATCTTGTAATTGGATGTGTTAGAGCCCTCATTCATTCCCCATTAACCCTTTCTGAGCTGCTCCTTATTATATAGATGTCATGCCCTGAAACTATTGTTTCTTAAGGCATATATATCCTCTTTGGAATAAACTTAGATTGCAAGCAGAAGGGCATGTAAAGTTTAGCTTTCTAGCAGGATAGGAAGAAACCATCACTATCTTCAGGCATCCTAACAAAATGAGCCTTGGCCATAAAGCAGTTCAGAAGTTTTTCTGTCTCACTCAGGACAAAATTTTTCTTCCAAACTGTCATATCCTGAGTGATGCAACATTGCTCTTCCAAATTGTGTTCTCCAGCCACAAACACACAGGCTAGTCAACCGAGGACTTCCTCCCACCTTCAGTGTCCTGGGCAGAAATTGCAAAGAGTAAATGGTCTTCACTGATCCATATATATTATCATAATAAGGACTTGTGCAGCAAGTTTTTTACATTGAGACAGTGCTTTAATAGTTTTTCTAAGGCTTTGCTTGCATAAATAAGTTGTCTTTGCTGGGATGGTGGAATAACTACCACATTCCACACAGCAGCAAGTAGTATGAAAAAAAGGCTTAATATACAAATCTTTGATTCATCAGCATTATCTCTCATTTCCATCATTTAAAGGAAATGCACAACTAGGATGTTTCTAAGCATGCTCAGTTGTCCTGGGCCCATTTCAGAACCGATTGATGTCTTATCAAGCCTCTCTCTTTTGAGTAACACAGGGTTGTGATGTGCAGTAATCAAGTATACCTTGAGAACAAAGCATTAAAACAATGCATGCCTTAGCTAGGGAGTTTCTCTCCAAACTAGCTTCAGTACAGCCACAAATTTTTGCTCCCTTCCTGACCACAGCAACATTAGAGATGGATCTTCTGTTCAGCTTCCAATAGCCAGGAGGTGGAGTTGTGAGGCTTCAGCATGGTCATCCTAACTCATAGTCCACCGACCATTTCAGATGATCAGTGTATTAGAGATCTATCTTCTGAAAACAAAAAGATATAAACCTGTGAAGTTTTTAATGGATCATAAAGACCGTGAAGCCCCTGAGCCAGCACATACTTCTGAATTTGCTACACGGACATATTTTGTGTGGTTAGCAGAAGCCAGGACTTCTTGGGGGAAAACATAGTTGGAGAAGTGGTGCAGGGAAAGGAAAACAATACGAAATTGCCTGCAGCCAGCCCTGCTCAGACAATATGGATCTGAATTCCAATTCAGTGTAAACAAGCAGCCCATCTCCGAGTGTGTCAGCAGTTTTAATGTCATGTCATCCAATCAACGCAGGTTGTGTTCTGGGAATCAGAAAACACTTCTGCACTCAAGGGAGAGAAGACTTTTTGTCTTGTTTTACTAATTCCTTCTACAGAATTGTGTCTCATTTAGCATCTTACTGATGGTAAAGATCAGCATTTGCTTTCTTTCTGGCATTGTTGAATACCTCTTTCAACACCACAGCAAGTTCACACATAACTTCCAGACTGCTGTACAGAAAGAAGTAGCAAATCACTCTACGGAGAGTGACATTTCTTGTTCTGTGATGAAGTCTGAGTGTACCACTGGTGAATGCACTTTTTAAGGTGAACTATCTATTTAAAATCACAATTTGCTTGAAAATACTGAGCTAGCTTTTCAGCTGCTGAAGACTGGCAGAGATCCATTTAATTCAATGGAGACATGCTAATTTGAACTAAAGAGCTGACCCTCTATGCCGACCCATATTAAATTATTATTATATTAGACAGATTGCAGATAATTATAATCCTGCATGTTTCAGTTTATTGACACTGTCTCTGGGAGCTCTCTCTTAAAGGAATTAGCCAGTCATCTGCCATTCACTTCAATTGCATAAACACACATACAGGCTCCCAAACTAAATCTGAAAAAACCCCAACACAGAAATAAAAGACCATAAAAACACAGCAACTGGCAGAGAAATTATAAGCCGCTCTAATATTTAATCTGCTTTCAACTCATTGTAGAAACATTGCCTACCAAGCTGGCAAGATTTGAATGACTCTTTAAATGGCAATTCATGATCTTTGTCACGCTACATCATTCTGAACACATAAGACCTGTCCCATTCGGTTCTGGGCCAGGGCTGCTCCCATCACTCTTCAGAGTATAAGCTTTCTTCTTATTTTAATTTCTCAAGAGCAGATGTCTCCTGCCTTACAGCATATTGCTGCCTTTGATCTGTCTGCTCTGGGAGGAGGAGGTGGAGAGCTACAGACTTGCCTCCTGCTTCCCACTGACCTTAGTGCCACCAGCACAGAGCCTTGGCAATGTGGGACAGGGACCCATCATGTTATGGAGGTGCTGCCCTACTGCTATGGTAGCGATGCTGCCTCGCTGCTGCTTTGTGATCCATGATGGAGACTAGCCAGAGGTAATGTTACCTCCTGTCTGGATGTTCCCATGAAAATCAGAAGGGAAAGGGGCTTTATAGTCCGTGTGATTCCTCCTGTGTGCTTGCTGTTTTCCCCCATGTGTTCATTTCACCAGCAAAAAGACTATGAACCTGTTTCAACAGGTAAGTCTAAACCCTCTCTATACTGTAGTTGGTCCTTGTCTGCTTTAGTAATGGAAGGTTTTATATCATCCTGTATTGTTAAATAAAAAGTTGAGAACTACACTGCGCATGTTACCAAGTGTGGTAGGAGAGGTACTACAACCACCTTAGCATGCCATTTATGCAAACAAATTTAACCACACCAAATTTCACTCAAAAGGCAGACCATCTTGTTTCTGGTACCTGAGCTAGCTCAATATATTGCCATACATCTGGGATTAAATGACCCCCTTGCAACAGCACAGATTGGGGTCAGCCATGACTGGTGGTAGAGAGAGGCAGCTAAACCCAAGTCTGCCCTGGGCTCTTGTGGCAGGGAAGGGCAGCCATGTGCTGAGCTGCGTGTGAACAGCACAGTCAGCAGATCAAGGGATGTGCTTGTTCTTTTTTGTGGCACTTGTGAGTACACATCTGGTGTACTGTGTTTAGGTTTGGATACCCCAGTACAGTTAAGACATTAACAAACTGGAGATTCCACAGGAGGAGCATCAAGAAGATTACAGGATGGGAGCACAGATCACAGTGTAAATATGTAAAGAGGCTGGAAGAATTGGATTTGTACAATTTGAAGGTGAGAAGGCTAAGGGAAGATCCTAATGTCTTCTTCAACTACCCCATAGGAAAATATAAAGAAAATGGAGCCAGGCTCTTCTCAGACGTGAGCTGTGAAATGACAACACAAAATGGACACAACTTGCAGCAAGAGAAGTTTACAAGACATTAAGGAAAAGTACCTTCACAGTGAGAGTAAATGATTCTGGAACAAGCTGCACAAAGAATTTCTGGCATTTCCCTCCTTGGAGATACTCAAAAAGCAACTGGGCAGTCAAGAAACCTGGTCTAGCTTTGAAGTTCGTCCTGCTTTGAGCCAGGCTCTGAACCATAGCTGGATCCCCTCCAGCCTTAACCATTCTGTGATGCTCTATGGCACTGCAGAGGAAGAAACAGATGTTTTGGTGGGATGTAGTGTGGTGCAGGTCTCTGGGATGCTCACAGACTCATAAGGTCTTGATGCTACTTCTGAACCTGGCCCCAACATCATGTGTGACTGACCACTCTGAGGCAGTGCAGGCACCGCTGACTCCTGGTGAGCCTGGAGACTACAGAAACACTTGTATTGCGCGAGTCATTACCCACTGCCAAGAGAAAAACATCTAGCCTGCCTAGATTCATCTTTCCAAGCTGAATAGGGATACATGTAGTGAGACAGATTAACTGTATATTTGAAGAATACCTGCTCTATAGCTAATGAGGCCAACAGACAAGAAAGGGAAAACATCTATGAATAACACATACTGACATGCAATACTGCGGAAACCCATCCATTTTTATTCACCAGCTTATCTGGAATGGAAATCAGCCAGGAGGGATTGCAGTTAAGTGGGTAATGTGAAAATACGATTTTAAATGTTTGGTAAGTACTTTTCAAGGCAATATTAACAGCAATAATTCCTGCTGGCATTTGGACCTCCGTTGTCACCCACTCACTTTGGCATCATATCATACATAAAAACTTTTGCCATTTAAGCTAGTTAGTAACGTCCTCCAATATTCCTACAGCACTTAACTTTCAAATTGTCATCATGTAGTGTTCCAAGTTCATCTGTTTGTACAATTTTTAACTACTTCTTCCATATATGGATAATGCCATGTGTTGAAGCGGGCAATATCCAGAAGCATTTACAGCCTATGGAGGTCCAAATTTCACTCGACGGCTCTCTCCGTGAATCTGACTTATGAACTGTAGTACCACCTCTGTTCAGTCCAGGATCTCTATGTCATTTAAAGACAATGCCACCTGCTTCCCTTTGCATGCACTGAAAGTGCTGCTGAAGCCATAGACTTGTGTACACAGGAGGGATCATAAGATTACAGCTTTACAGTGTTCATCCTGTAGTACATAATCATGGCTTAGTGGACATATGTCTATACAGTACACCACAGTGCCACATAGAGGTATCTAAATCAGCTGAAATACTGATAGGGTATTTTGGTGATCCATCAGGATGATCTATCTATTTCTCACCTTTAAAAATAGACTATGTAATATACTCTTGCAATCATGAGAGAGGTACCTCCAGATGCTGATTACTTTGATCTTGGCAAGAAAAGTTCCCAGCAGGCAGTTCAGGAAGGTCAGACTGACTCCAAGACGCTTGAGGTGCCATGGTGTAAGAGAAGTCTTTAAGGGATCACTGACCAATATAAGGAACATGATGAAGCGGCTGTATGAAATGCAGCAGTAGTAATATTCCCAATAAACACCTGGCTTTTCATAGCTGCAAGATTTTGAGCTTATTTTCTAATAAGAATTCTAGTGTAACTCTAGGTCAGGAGTGACCATATCTCTACAAACCCAGAATTAAGAATTAAAATTAACACTATTTAATAGACATAAGCTTTTAAAAAGCACAGAATTTCCTGTTTTGCTGATATATTACCATTATCTTTATTACAAGAAAATGACACAAAATCAGATATATGCCTGGCCTATCTTTATTGTATGTTTAATTTTGATATTTACGTCATCAAATGCATTTTAAGTATATAGGGGGAATTGAGGACAACATGCTTGATGGTGGCGCATGTGCCTTTCCAAGTAACTCGGGTTCAGGAGATGCTGGTTTGCACTGAGACATGAACCCACTCTCCATGTGGTGCTATCCCCTGTAGAAGTGCAGAGGAGCAGATGGCCACTGATGCCACTTACTTCCTGTCCTCCTCTAGAGATGCCTCAGTGGGCCCCCAGGGCCCAGTGTATTGCTTTCAGAGCTGCACTGCAGAAGACAGCCATCCAGCTACAGCAACCAGCCAGCCTCCCGGGCTCTGTCCTTTTAACCCGGAGCATGGGGGAACCTGAAGCAGAGGAAAGGAAGGGCAAAGGGCTGTGGTAGTCTTCATTCTGAGCAGACATTTTTCCAAAACTTTTTTTCTTGCTGGCTGCCATTTGTATGTAAACTGTGTGGGGTACTTCATTGAAGAGGGATTTCATGTGTTGTTATGAGCAGACATCATCCTATACAATTCTTACAGTAGTAGATAATCTACAAATTTATGCTGGCTTAGTTCCTTATGAATGGCTCAAAAGTATATGAAAGATGCAAGTTAAATATATGTATATTTCTTAACACTTCAGAATCAATGAGAAGCTACCATTTAGGGTCTAATATAGAGTGTCAGCCAGAACAATGTGTAGGTCAAAGGGCTTTATCAGCAGTGTGATCGAATGGTCCAGTTTATAGCAAGTACTGAAGGGCTGAGTCTGACTGTTAGTAACATGACAGGCACAAGCAGAAAATCCTGTTAGTCCCACCCCCACAAACACCACATTCAATGTAAAACTAGAAAAGATTAAAAAATATAGATATAAAAAAAGAAGTTATTATTTCAAACAACAACAACAACGAAAAATGCTCATCTCTAGACCTAAAAAAAGGCAGTACTCATATGGGCATACTGAAGATGCTACTTTTCAGGGAAGCATTTTCCTTGCTAACACCCTGTCTATCTGTGAGACAAAAATTACACAAACATGTGAAGATGATAAAATGGGGTTATCCACAGGGGTAAGCACATTCACAAGAGGGGGAGGCTGAAATCTGCATTTGCCAGTTACCCAACACACTATTACTTGGTCTCTCTAAACGGTCAGGCTTGCTCCTCTTCTTACGTTCTTGTTGATGTAGGACTTGTTTTCTCTGACTTAAGACAGGTCCTGGGCCTGGGAGAGGGGGGTCTCCTGATGCTTGCCATTTCTCCCAGTTCCTAAGTGTTCCCATCTGTGTGCATTGAAATTACACCTTCCTTAGGTCAGTTCTTGAGGTTTTTGTAATCATTAATTAATACTTAATACTCATCTCCTCGCAAAGCTCTTGGAGCTGCTGCTTCATTAAAGTCTCATCTTGAATGAAGCATGTTTTCATGCACTCCTCTTAACAAGGAAAACAGAGAATCCACATAAGCAGATCTCTCTTTTCTCAGTGTTATATTCTTTCTCAGTTTGAGGGTACACTGAAGCTTGTGACATACAAGGTCCTCTTCTTCTCACTCTGACTTCCTTTCAATGCAATTTACTGCTCCGCAGCAAACTTTTCCAACACCTTCTGGTGATGAGCTCTCACTTAGGTTTTCAAGCAGTTCCTCCATAAACGCTTTTGCCCTTTCTGTGTCTGTCTCATAAGATAAAATAAAGACATTTATTTTCCCAGTCTGAGCACAAACCACCATCTATATCCCAAGAGTGACAAAGTCTCAGACCAAAAAACATCCAAAGTGGCAACAAAGCACATCTAAATGTCCACCCAGCTTCATAGGCATTGGCCAAAATGTTAATTAGGGAAGTAATAAGCCAGTAAACTTATTACTTCCCTAATTAATTCCCAGGGTTAAGACATGCTGTAACCCTTAAAATACAGCCCACCAGTGTAGGTGGGAGCATTCAGCCTGGACTGTGCATATCCTGGGGTNAAAATGTTAATTAAATAAGCTTACTGGCTTATTACTTCCCTAATTAATTCCCAGGGTTAAGACATGCTGTAACCCTTAAAATACAGCCCACCAGCGTAGGTGGGAGCATTCAGCCTGGACTGTGCATATCCTGGGGTGCTCTGAGTCATGGGCACAATTACTGCAGGTATAGATCTATTTGCGTCAGCTTTGATGTATATAACACAAAGGCCATAACAGCCTGGACCTCTGCACAAGCTGTATAAACCTCTGTGGATTCTTTATAGGTTTTCAGATGGCCAATTCACCGTGAAGTTTGTACCACAATGACTCTAATACTGTGGGTACTTGGAAGGCTGATTTAAAGTGAGCTTGAAATGTCTCAAGCAGTTGTTTTTTTCCCAAGCAAATGCATGCACACTGCACGGTTCCCACTTCTGCTATATCAAGAGTGACAAAGAAAAAGATTATGATATACACAGTTGGTACCAAGTACAGGCACTTGTTTGCTTAATTAAGAATTATGTTTCTATGTCCCATCTTCTGTCCCCGTTGATGAAAAAGCTCCACTCGGTTGCACAGGTCCTGCAGTCCCGTGACAGTTTTCTGCCCTAATCAGTATTGTCAGTGTTACAAAAGCAGGTTTGGTAACAAGCATGATTTTCTGATAGACTGTATCCAGCTTAGCACAGTCACTGCACAGTAATTAAAGATGTCTTTCTATTACATGGAAGCTCTCTTTTTCTCACCAGGCACAAGTCTTTTTGTGCCTAACAATAGACCTCACAAATCAAAGAATTTATCTGTGATCCCAGCTTACACTAAAGAATAGTTATAACATACATTCTCCAGGTCAATTACTCCCACTAAATTGCTCTAAAAATCATAATTTCCTTTTTCTAAATTTCTTGAAGAAATATTTTGCTAATGGAATTATTAACAGTTATTATCTCTGATAAGAATTAGAGCTGTTGAGAGGAAAACAACTGTATGAGAGATGCACGAGGGGTAAACTACTTTTTACTATTAAACTACTTGTCTGGTTTATGGCAAGACTTAGAGTCCCCAGGAGAACCACAGTGTATAAAGCAAGGTAAATGTATGCTATTGGGTTTGCATGGCAAGGTTTTGGTAGCAGGGGGCGGGAGGGGGCTATCAACCCACCATAACAATAAAAAGCACACCAAGTTTTTCGCCTAAATAAGGTAGATGAAAAAGGCTAAAGGAATTCTCATTACATGGCCAAAATGTTTCACAGGACACAAAGGAAAAGAAAAATGATTTGATTTTGTTCATGACCACAGAAGAAATCTACAGTAATATTAAAGTCATCCACCCCTCACTAAGTTCATTTGCTTCACCAGAAATCCCTTATCTAATGCAAAGTAAATTGAACCTGGCTATGGACCTTCACCCAGCCTCAAAGCATCTTCCTGGAAAATATCTGTGGTCCAGTCTTCATGTCAAAGCAGGCAGTGGGACACTGAGTTCTACCCTACAGAAATGGTTGCAGGTTCAGCAGCACCACTCAAGAAAAGTTCAGTAACACAGTGTAGAAAGATGGCTGCCAAACACTTCACCATTGGATATGGAAAATAAACCCCTTGGTCCATTAGGAAACAGAGGTTTCCTCCTCCTGGCAGGCTGCAAACCAGTTCCCTTACTGGAAATTCCAGCTATGAAGGATTTTTAGGAACAGATATCAACAAGCTTACCTCCAGCTGAAGCAGGGCTCCCTGGTTTGTTGTTCACCACTTGTCTTCTCTAAAGTTGTGCGTTGTCTTGTTTGTATCTTTTCAGAACTCTGTTCAAAACTGCCCAAATTAATTCTTAATAGATATGCTTAGGAAATGTTGTCCCTGTAGCCTCTGTTCTCATACAGCTTCTACTAGATTATTTCAGTCAACCGAACAAAGTTTTCCATCCTTTTCAATTATTCATTTTTTTTTCTGAGATGTTGTTTATACAGCAGTGTACACAGCGCTTTGCAGTAAGTAGGTATGTCAGGCAAAGAACAATGTCTTCTTGACAGCCTTTGCAGCCCAAAGATATTAATAAGGTACTGAACAAAACAGTAAGAGTAAGGAGCCAAGGTCACTGCAGTTCAAATATTTCATGGAACAAAAGCAATGGTAAGAATGTTTGAAAAGGAAAAATATTTGTCACGTTGGGAAGGGTTTGTTCACTTAACTTTACACATCTATAATGCAAGGATCCACGTCTGAGTCACTGGAGCTTCCTTTCTGCTGAGAAACAAGGGGTTTTGCTGCTGAGATTCATCTAATTTGGACAGCTTTAGGAAGGGAGGAATCATGCTTTATGCTTCACTTATCAACTGTCTCTCCATTGACTATAAATGTAGCCAAGCTGACCAACTCAGATGTGGATATGTACATTTAGTTAGATGATTCCAACCTCCTATTTTAGCTACATGACAATACCTTTTTTAAGCCCTTTGTAAATGAAACTTCTGCTTGACAAAGCTTCAAGCAGTGGTTCCCCTTTTCTTTTGACTGGGGGAGAGCTTTTTTTAAACCTCCTATTCACAAACATTTTTTTCCTGGAGATAATTGCTGGATTAGCTCATTTAACTCAGCTGTCTCATAGGCTGCATCCTAAATCAGATTGGGTTACAGGAGCCTGCTTTTTAAATCTGTCTCCAGATACGTATTTTGTTGTTGATTCGTGCATACACGCGGTTTACAGCCCTGCCATGCAAAAGGCTGAGTCAGAGCAAACTGGGGTTGACCTGACTTAGCATGACTAATCACAAGCTGGGATGGGGTGACTAGGGGGAGGAAGAAACCTTTTCACTGTGTCTGTAACCAGTGACCACTCCATGGCACCATGTCCTCAGCTGCCATTTCTCCTGCTCCTGTTTAACATGGTCACCCACTAGGCAGGAACGATGTAGGCAGACACCCAACAGGGTATTTCCTGACACCCAGTGACTGCCGTCAGCCCCAGCCTGAAACTCTCACCTCTCAGGAAGAAAGTGAAATGCAGCACAGAGAGCACAACTGCACCACATACCAGGCACCTCTAGGTCCCCGCACCAGCAAGGACAGCTGAGGATGCTCAGCACTTGGTCTCGCACTTGAGGCTGTGAATGCTGTCACTAGAGAAAATACCTTTTCTTCTGCACATACTCCACTGGCAGCATTAAGCCACTTTTACTCTGGCACTGAGTACTGATGAGATTGCAGAACCCCTCCTATGAGGAAAGGCTGAGATGGTTGGTATCGTTCAGCTTGGAGGAGACTCTGGAGAGACCTTAATTGTGGACTTTCAGCACTTAAAAAGGGCTTATGAGATGGGAAGAGACTGTTCAGCAGTGCCTGTTGTGATAGGATGAGGGGTGATGATTTTAAACTAAAAAAAGGGGAGATTCGGTCTGGATGTGATGAAAAAAGCTCTTTATAATGAGGGTGGTAAAACACTGGCACAGGTCGGCCAGAGGAGGTGGTGGATGCTCCATCCCTGGAGACATACAAGGCCAGGCTGGATGTGGTTCTGGGCAACCTGATCTAACTGAGGATATCCCTGCTCATTGCAGGGGGGTTGCACTAGATTACATTTGAAGGTCCCTTCCAAGCCAAACTATTCTATGATTCTGTTTGTGATTTGGCGGCAGTCGCTACTGAAGCCCATTGATCTGGAATGGAAAGTCCTGCCTCCCATTAACACTGCTAAACCTGAATCAGTTAGTCTCCTATATGAGACATCCTTTGTTTTTCTATTTAATAATTTCAGTAACTCTGCAATATGAAACTTTCTGAATCCAGTCCTTATGTGTGGGAGGGTGTGAATATTTCCAGCTCATAGTAATGAATGCTTTGGCACAGGCGGTTGCAGCAGGCATAGGACTGTGAGCACCGCTTTCCAAGCCCAGCTCCAATATGCTTCTCAGTGCACCCCAGTGCTAATGCAATTAGCTTTGCTTTGTGTGAGTGCCACAGTGAGATGACACAGCCAGAGTGACAGAAGAGTACTCAGAAGACCCTAACGTCTATCTGTGCTTTGTTGCATCCTAAAAATTAATCACAGTACTTATATTCGGCACTTCAGTATGAAAAAGGCACTGTCTAAAGATCTGAGACACCCATGAAAACACAACATCCCTCTGAGGTGCTTTGGTGGCACAGAAGAATGTACCCAGGTCAGCTCACAGGACAGCACCCAGGTCAGCTCACAGGACAGAAGGAGGCAGGTATGTATGCTGCCTGCTCTCTTTCCCTGGAAACAAAATCTCTCTCAGCTACATTCAGGAGGAATTTGAATTCTCTGTCTGTTTTCACCATACACAGTGCCTTCCTTTCCAGTTCTGAGCCAGGCTCCAGTGGAGTCCTGGAGCAGTGCAGACAGTATAAAACACTTCTGTTTTGCCTTTTTTGTGACTACCCTATGAATGCATTAACATTTTAGCATTTTTGCTGCATTATGGCAACACAGAAGTGTTGATGCCGTTTAAAATTGGTCCCAAGTAACTAATGAAGCTATTATATGTTGCCATGGTATGCAAATTAGATTTGCAGCACAAACCCTGTATATTTAGCCAGTCACATATTTTTTTTCTTCTAAAATAAAGACACACATTCCAAACTTTAAATACATAGAATGAAAAACAAGGTGAGAAAAAAGCAAAATACCAACTAGTAAACCAAGTGGATAATAGTTTATTGTGCATGGTTTAATTATGAAAAGCACATTCTTCTAAATAATACAGTATGTACTAAACATGAATAGATATAGATGTTAATTGTCTTCTACATTACAAAGACAGAGCTAATGCCTGGGATTTGAGACAAATAGCACTTAACCTCCTGAACCCCAGAGAAGAGGGAGATAGATGTTCGCTTTTGACCATTCTGGTCTTTTCATGATCTGAATCAATAAGTACCCCTTATAGCTTTGAGTCATGTTTCTAATTAGTCAGCCTCTTGGGCCTGGTTTACAAAATAAAATATAAATCAGTGCACATTTGTAAATTCCAACAAGCATCCTGGGCCGATGCCATCTCAATGAAATAATTAAAATGCCATCAGCCTGTTAACTTGTTCTCATCTCTGCCAAAATATATGTACTGTCAAATGCCAAGTCGTATTTGGAGTGGTAAGGAAAAAGGTAATTTGAAGATATGATAGTTGCAATAAATATAAGATATACAACACAATACATGGGTCTTAATATAACCTATTAAAGCTTCACTTTTCTTTGTTAGGGCAAGGTATTGCAGAAAGAAAACTAACAGGGAACACTCTGGGCTGCAACTGCACGCTGTAGGGCCATGTCCAGCTTTTCATTCACCAGTAAACCCAAGCCCTTCTCTGCAGGGCTGCTCAAAATTCCTTCGTCCACCAACCTGTATCAACACCAGGGGTTGCCCCAACCCAGGTGGGTCAGATGTATGTGATCCAGAAAATACTCAATGAAGCTCACAATTAGCTTGCTAAAAGCAAATGCAGCATGTAAACTAATACAGAGCAAAATGCTACAGTGCTACATCGGGGCTTGAATTTTACAAAGGCAACAGCTTGTGTGTAACCCCCATCACTGGGGAGTGTCCAGGAGACAAATTGTCCATTAGCAGTATGATTAATCTTCCTTTCTTTCACTTACTATTATGCCTTGTGTGTACTAGGACAAATGTGTAAGGACAAATTATCAAAAACAGCCTCTGAAATCCCATCTGCCCCTCTCTGCATTCCCAGCTTTGTGTACACACTGTCGCTTGCTGCTTCCAACCAAAGACCAGACCCGGGTCTCACTGACACCAGAGAAGGAAGGGAAACAGATAGAAGTCAGCACAACTAAAGTGGAAGCCAAATCCTTACAGCTCCGTATATGCAAAAGAAGAGACTGAAATTTCCCCACGAGCAGTTTCCAGTGGACCAATCAACTGAGATACGTGCCACACATCAAAGATCAATTAGTTGAATATCTGTAATTATGAGGAAGCGATAAAATCACCCAAGCTCATCAACGGTACAGAAGACTTGAGAAAGAATTCGTGGGGAAAGTGAAAGAAACGTACAGGCTAAAAGATAGAAAAACATTTTATTTTTGCCAGAATAGATAATGCCAAACTGTCTTGATATTTTGGGGTTTTGTATGGTAATTGCTGATGAAATATCCTAAGTTTCATTTACCTAAATTTAAGATAATGTGCATATGGTGCCATATGAGAAACTGTTAAGCTGGAAGAGACCGGCATTAGTGGAAGAATCAGAAATTCACCCAGAATCTGACTGGGATAGTAAAGGGGAAAGAAACAGGAAAGATACTTGTGGAACTCCCAAAGCACAAATCTTAGGATGGAGCATGCTTTAAAGTTTTGCTAATGGCACTGGCACAAACACAAGAATTGCACAAAATGAATTGGGTGCTTCTGACACCCCACTGGGAAGTACAGCATCGTGATGGGTATTCAAAACATCACAGACATGAAAACAAATGACTTAAAGACCTGGAGGAGAGGAACAGAATAGTAACACCAGTGGCACTTGTAGGGAGAGGCAAAAAAATGTCTTTTTTGGCCACTCCAAGCTAATAGTTTAATTCTATTTTAAAGCTTTAGCAATCATCACCCACAGTTTATCTCAGCACTATTAATTTTTAAATCAAAGTGAGATAAAAGTGCTCAGCAGAGATCTCTGTTGTTCTGTGTTTGCGTTTCTTCAGGATCAGGAGCTGACTCTCTTTCTAGGCTGGGGACAGCATCCCTAGACCAGGCTGCAGGAGCCCCAGGGAAATGTAGGAGGGCGACAGGCACTGGTGCTGCCAGGGCAAGCAGGTCTGCGTGGGCTATGGAGCTGCTTTAAGCAAAACCTGAAGGTGGTGCTTCTAATACGCACCCCAAATGTTCCGTGAGCTTTCCTTTTGGCAGACTTTCTCTTTTTGGCAAACCATTCTGCTCTCTGCAGTGATGCCGCAGCTTTGATCTGAAAACCCCAGGGCCCAAGAGCTGGGAGCACTGGAAGGATTCGGGCAGTGCTAACATCAAAATCCCCTCCCCTCTCAAAGCAGCTGCAGTGCTGGTTCCAGAGGGGATTTACTGGGTTGCCTTACCAACATGCACAGCAGTGGAGAGTGAAGAGGATGAAGAGAGACATGGTAATACTGGAGGCCACACTCATTTTGACAGAATTCGGTGTAATTCTGCACAGGTGGTTTTGGACACAGAACATCACAAAAGATTTTAGTCAGGTGCTGGTTTACAAAGTTTTAAAAGCAATTGCAGTAATGTCTACACTGGAAGCAGAAGAAATGGGGAGCTGAGACAGCAGCTCTGATTTCGCCCATGCTGATGACCAAGGAATCAGAGACTGTGTGGCTACATTTTACAACCCAGCATAAAGGCCCATGGAAAGAAGTATAAAAGTCACTATTTGCATGACAGATAGGTGAGGATGTGTTTGAAAAGTAGCATCCCTTGTTTGGATAGGCCCAACCTGAGCAAAACCCACGATGGAAATCCCTCTGTTAATATTTTATATATATCCACTTGATTTACTCACTTTAATTCACATGTCCTTCCACATTAAGAAGCTTAAGAATTTCTAACCATTTATCGGGGGGGCGGGGGGGTGGGGGTGTTGGTGGGGTTTTTGTTTTGGTTTTTTGTTTGGTTTTTTGTTTGTTTGTTTGTTTTGTTTTGTTTTAAAAAAAAGCTTTTTAAGCTTTAAGAGCAAGAGTATAGTGATGGGTTTCCAGGTCCTTGGCCTTCTGTGGGCTGTGTTGTGCTAAAACCAGTTCTGCTCAGTACCTCAGGAAGGGATAACAGAATCATCCTCATGGAAAATGCAAAGGACTAATTCCTTTGTATCATTGTTCTCCTGCTCTGAACTTAGGGAAAGACACAGAGAACCAGACAAATGCAAATTACACCTGTTTCCAACTATGTGGCCCTAATATACTTCATGAACAGGCAAAGCAGAGATGTCATCCACTCAATACAGAGAAAGCAGTATATTGCTTAACGGATAATTGAGTAATAATCAATGTGCCTCATTGCTTAAAAGACTATAACACTTAGAAAACTAGAGAAATTTAGGGCGAAGAGGAAGCTTTGCAGCACCTGGAGGTAGAGGGAACTCAGCCTCCCTTAGGAATAGGCACAAGAGGGTACAAAGCATGTAAGAGGATTCAGTTTCTCATCCAGCAGACTGCTGCTTTAATCTTGGTTTTCTTGTTTTTAGATTGCCAAGACAGGATTTTAAAGGCTCGTAATTTCCTCTGCTGCAGTTTTCTGCAAATATGAAAGATTGTATTTATTCGCTAGTTATCATTGTCTAAAACAATAATTTTAAAGACTACTCTCATGCATCCACAATTAAATTCAGTTTCAAAAGCTGGAGGCTGATGAAGTTATTTGAACAAGACAGAACCAAAAATTAGAAGCACCTCAGTCTGTTTCTTTTCCAGTGTTACTTGTGGGCAATCTCAACCAGCACCAATGGACACCCTGCTGATTCCATGAGGACAAGTTGTCAGTAACAACGAGAAGACAAAGGTGTCATATGAATTGTATCTTTGATTTGCAAGATTGGTAGAATGGCTTAGACCACCTCTTGCAGGGCAGTGAAAACTATTATATTGAAAACAAACATGGGACCATGAAAAACTGGCAAGAGAATAAACTCTGTATAGTAGAAGGATGGGTTATGAAATATTTTACACCAGTGTTTCACTGGATATATTCAGCCAGAATAAATAAAGAAATCAGGCACTGAAGCTAAATTTATATTTATTTTCATACTGGTGACAAACACATATTTAAATAAATATCAAATACTGGCATCACCCAAAGCAATTGGGTTTCTTCTTGAGAAGAGGCCATGTTCTGATCTTTTGCCTGATGGAGGATGCTGGTCAGAGACTGTAGGCCACTCCTGCATGGTGGAATGTCATTAAATGCCAAGTTCTAAAAAGCACAGACCTAATGAGTGCAAAATCTTTATTCCATGGCCGTAGTTGCATATGCAGTTCTCTGTCACTGTAGGCACAAAATTAGCAGTACAGTTGTATACATCTTTTCTATCTTATTCCTAAAGATAGCTCAGTCTAGCCTGAGGCTGTTTTTTGAAACAGTAAGATCACTTCCCATTAAACAAATGTATTTTTAAGTGTAATTAAGCTGTATTGCATAAAGCAAGCAAGAATTTGATGTAAATACAGATATACTAAGTGCATAATATTCCATAGGAATCTTAAGAATTTGTTTTCAAGGGGTTTTTTGTTTGTGTTGTTAAGTACGTTAGGTGCTCAAGTCTCTGGAAAATTACGCAAACTTACTGAGTTTGTGATGTTTAGAAGTGAAGCGCAAGGAAGTGAGATGAAAGGGAGGAGTTTGGATAGTGAGGTGAGAGCACTGTGAATCTTGGAAAGGTTTCTTATACGTTAATAAAATTTTGCTGAACCCAATTACTCCTGTCACACACCAGGAGTATTGGACAGCCCTGCAAGGGCATAGTGAGTGTACAGGAATTGCACATTAAGGACAGCACTTCTTCCTGTGTGCACCCAGATGTGACCATAACCCTGAGGCTGCTTTCAGCCCCAGCCTCTTCACAGTGCAAGAGCTGGTGGCCAGGTGCCTCAAGCAAAGGAGTGCACTTAAGCCTCAAAGCTGAACCTGTAATCTGTTCCCCTTTCACCTGGTGCCACAAGCCCAAAGCCCCTCTTGCTCACCACACAGGCAGGCCCTGAGACATCAAGGACAATGCCAGGGGTCACTACAGGGCCTGGTCCTACAACACTTTCCCTTGGGACCAGCCATGTAAACTCTTACAAATACTTCTATTCCCAGAGGCTAAACTTCCATCATTTGCCTTGGACTGAATAGCAAAACTGTAGTACCATAAAATATGTGTTTCATTCTTCAGCAGATGCAAATAATGGCAAAGATTTCTCAGACTGGGCTGGAGAAATTCTTTGATACTTTAAAATATTTAAAATGGTCTGACATGCAAATGTCAAAATGGAAAAAATTTTGCAGAAAATGGAGCAGAAATGGCCAGATCTTCCTATTATCACTTGCTGTACATCTCAAAAGACAGCTGATTCCTGGCTCTGTATGGGTTCCAGCATTCAGTGATTTATTGGGTAATTCAGCATTTGCCAGTATGTCTTCTGCTAATTAAATGCATCGCACTCTATTCAGAAATGTCACAATTGATTTGTCTTCTGCAAGCACTGACTTTATTTCAATCTTCTAAAAAAGATTTTATGAGCCCCAGATAACTTATCCTGGCACATTCATCTCCCAGGGCAGCTTCTGCATCTGAAGGCAGTATGGGAAGAAACCAACAATGAACATCCAATACAAATATCTTCTTTGGACAGCTTATTTATCTGATATGTGCTGTATATCCAGGAGTGGGTAGCCTATATGGTGAAATTACAAGCTGTTCCATTAATGTATAAAAATGCTCCAACATGTCAGAATTTAATATACAGTATTGGCAGATTTTATTGGTTGATAGAGCCAAAGAGCCATGAGGATTGAGAATGCTGTAATCTGTAACAAGGTGTTTATTTACAAGTGGTTTTGTGACTGAATTTGGCTATTAACTAAATTGCATCAAGAGGAAATGAGCATAAAATAGCTCACTCAAAATGTAAGATGCCAAAGCATGCTTAGTATAATATTCAGAGGCTGAGGACTATTCTGTCATTTTAATAAAGTGTTTTACCCCACACATTATGCATAACTGAATGCTGAGGGAAAATTGCAGCATTTTTCTACTCGGTCTTGGAGAATACAGTTACAGTGTAGAGTAGAAAACTGCTTTGTTCTGAGAAAGTACAATTCCTGTCACACAATTGTGCTTTTCATGTGACACAGGAAGAAAACAACTACCTGTTTTAAGGCAGGGAGTCATTATTCAGAGGGCCAACAGGAAGGTCAACACCACAATTATTTTGAGCATTTTAGTAGAAAGCAGTGATTTCCTATTACCATCATTTCCATCTCAGACCCTTTATTGCTTAGAGGCTTCTGCAACAGGAATTGTTGCAGAGAGGAAACTTGATGCCTTGGTGAGAAACTTTCTGGAATGGGCTTGAATCCGTTAAGCACAGTTTGAATTTGTCATTTGTCACATTACCAACTGAATGTTGTATTTGCAGCAGTTTGGTGTGTATAGCAGAGGGAGGACCCTGTGTCTATTTTTGCTGCACAGGCTTCTGCTGCTGAGCCCCAAACAAGGATACCTACTATGGTAGGCTGTCTGCAGCAATGATGACATTTAACTGGAAGACAGTGATTCACACAGTTTACTCCCTGGTGTCAGACAGTGGCTGTTTATACACTTTCTGAAGAAAAGCCATTGCATTGGCCATTAACTTGGTCATTTGGCTGTGGCTGTTCATCTTGCCAAAGCATGTATGGGTGTTAAGTAGAACTGGATTGTTGATTCAGGGTTCCTGTTCATTTTTAAGTCTTTGTTGTCTCCTTTTTTGCTGGCTTGTATGGCAAAGTGAGGAGACACAGCATATGAACTAGAATAGGAAGGGAAGTCTTTGGATCTTTAATCTGCGGCTCCAGACAGTTGTGCTATACATTTCTCATGAAGCAATCCCGCTCAGACTACTGAATCTACCTCTTGTGTCAGGCTGATCCAGAATCTCACCAATAATTAGATTTTTTTTCCTGCTAATTTCTATATTAAAATATGCATTTGTCCTATGTTTATTTGATTCTTTTGCTTAAATAGCTCTTCTATATTCTGACTACATATGTCCTTTATGCATTTATAGAGCACAATCACACGCTCTCACAGTTTCCGCCCAGCCAGTCTGCTAAGATGTACCAACAACATGTTTTAATCTCCATTCCTCTGGTCATCCTGCACCAATTCTAATTTTAATTAATCTTTCTAGCACACAGATAGCCTGAGCTATTTTCAATAATCTATACTGCACAATGACTTTAACATTTTCTTCCTTTTTTTTTTTTTGTGAAAATGCTTCATATGCTACATTAGTACAAAAAATGAGGCTTTCATAACTATGGTAATAGTACTAATGGCAATTACTGCTTACAGCCACTCTGTCATTGAGTAACACACCCTGGTTTGCTTCTTTTTCATTTCAAATCAATGAATTCCCAGTTTACCTGAAAAGATCATGTTACTACCCCTTAAGTGCAATTACGTTTTATCCAATTTTCTACTACCTAATCCGATGTAGTCCTGTAGTTGCCCAGTTCCTCATGGTGTCCTGATTTGTTGTTCTACACCATTTTCTGGTACAAGAATGGTCCCACTTTTTAGGATGATGTTGAGAAAAGCTACAAGCCAGAAATATTGCCTACTTACTAACATTAAGCCATGTGTTGGTAGAGAAAGGAAGTTCTACCAAGAGATTCCCTTTTCTCTATTCAGAACATGTTTCATATGAAAAACGCATATATGCTGTTTACATGAAAGAGGGAAAAATTACATACCAGAAGACATCTTAGCTGCAACCATATTTTAGTATTGCTTAATTTTTCCATTTCACTGATAAAGAAGGGTGCCATGCAACTGTCCATTTACTACTAAAAGAAGGATTTGCTTCCATAATAAAGGGTAAATATTTGTCTCCAGAAATATTTTGGGATATCTTTACTGCAAAAGGCTGAGATTGCTCAAGGAAAGGACATATTTTCAAAATCACAGTTTTTCATAACTGACTGTTGGAAAGGAAGAATTAGTAGTTTGGCAAAGCCTTAAAAGCTGGTATTTTAGAGATCCAAGATGAAGGAACAAATCTGGTTAATAAAAAGTATCACATCACATATGGAAATTCAGCTGATTAGTAGAGTCATGGAACATGCTCTGTGTCATCAGAACTGTCTATCAGTTACGGGGTTATGGTGATGCAGAAAGTTCAAGTCTAACACAGTATCTGATGTTCTGGCAAGTTTTTGCTTTCAGTTGCAATTGCCAAGCCACTCTTTCAAGTGACCAGTTTTAGGTCACACAGAAAATCAATGCTTTGGGTTAACCTCCAGAGCATTCATCCAGAGCATTCAGTGCTCTTTTGCCAACCCAGGAAATCATAGACGAGTCTTGCTTACACTTCTGTATCTTTCCAAACAATGTTTTACCACCAGGGATCACATTTTCAGAAGGGGCTTCCCAATTCGTAAACTGAGTTTACCATCCTACCCATTGTGGTTTATATGTCTTTTCCTTTCCCAAATTGAGTAATGGCAAAGATGTTGTTGAGTGAGATGTCTGAGGATTGATACCCCTCACCTACTTTATATGCTGTAGTGAAGGTTGTGTTTAAATGTGACCTCCTCCATGTTGAGCTGGAGACACTGACAACAGTGTCACTTCTTGGTCTACCCATGGCACATGTCAGCACTTCCAGGACTGAGGCTGCTGGCATCTCAGCCACTCTCTGAAGAAAGAGCATCCTCGTGCACCCTTCTGTATGAGAGTTCTCTCATTTCTTTTAAACTTACCTTCTTACTTGTGCCTATTACATTGCACAAGGGGAAAAAAATGGGGCTTAGTCCAATTAAATGTTCTAATCAGAAGTTAAGAGTAAAAATGTGCAGTTAATGCCTGGAAGATAGAAGCAATGGATCTTGATTTCCCTGAGCACCTTCTAATGGGACAGTTGCTAATGCAGCTGCTTTTTCTTCTACAAATGGAAAGCTGATGCGGTTCTTTACAAATGTTTCTCATTCTCTTTCCTGCCAATTCTTTCCCACTGGCGTCATTGGAAAATCTCTCATTGACTGCACAGGCATCATGATCAATGTTTCCTATACCTGGATGTTTGTCTGTCTTTTTAGGAAATATTTGACTGGGTTCCTTCTTACTGGCACACTTGTTCTGCCTTCTTGAAGGGCTTTCCTTCATGGCATTGCCACAAATGAGGATGGCCATTTAACAGAAATGAGCAAAACCTTGTCTCTGAGTCTTTGTAGGTGGAAAGTCTAGGGAAATACACAGCTAGACAGGTGATAGTGTGCATATCAAGAGGTATTTAGATTAAAAACTATGTAGAAAGATCTTGGTAGGGAAGAAAACATAATTGATGACTTGCAAGGTACATGTGCCAAAGAAAATCTTTTCTTAAGTCCCTGCACTACACATGCACCACAGAGAAGCTGTATGTTAGAGCATTCCATAGGTTCACATACAGAGTACTGCTAGCTCAAGTCCTGGGAGAAGTCTGTTCTTCCTTCCTGGCTACGAGATTGCTCTCCTCTGGCCTGGAGAGGCCATAACATGCTATTGTAGGCAGTATATATATGTTTCTTTTCTTTTCCCTTTCCATACCATTTATCCTTCTCAGCCAGGAAACAAATGAACAATGAACAACCCTTTCTGCATTTCTGCACCTTCTTTTTGTATTCCTTCTCTCTTTGTCATGTCCCAGTAGCTCCCGTCCTGAGTGCAGGTCCTGAGGGCAGGTTGTGTTGTGCTATCCTGAGCATATTTCTTTCCATGAGTGTGAATTTTAATTTGTTGAGAGACAAACACTGAAGGCACAGAAGGATTCTCTGTAGGACTATGCATGACTGTTCTGCCCTTATTTTTATTTGGACCTCTGTCAAAGTAAAAGCAAGCATTTGCTGTCTGAAGCTGGGTCCTCTCACTATGGCAACAAATGCAGAGTATAGAGAACAAGAGAGCCTGGAAGGGAAAACAGGTTATGGAGAAATGGTGCACTCAGGACAGTGAGAAATGATGCACTCAGGACAGTGAGCCTCAGCCCGCATTTAATGACTCCAAGAGACCCCCGATCTCAGAGGCAGGGTTGCAGTATCCCACACTGCACGGTGCTCACCCAGTCTCCTCCACAACAATGTGCCAGCCAGCCTCCTGTGCCAGCTGAGACAGCGCCTTTGCATCCCGATGGAGGAACCCCTTTCTCCCAGGCACCACTGAGCTCCTCTGTGCTCCCCATCTTCCCAGGGTTTCTGAGGAGAAAGGCAAAAGAGCCTTCTTCTCTTAGTCATTCTTGGAAGCGAGGCGTTCGTCCCACGGAAGCAAGAAGACAGTGTTTCTTTCATTTGCAATTAAAACACAGTTCTTAAGCACCACATTTTAACGCAGAAGTAAAATAAACAATAAGTCAACAAAAGCATCGTTTGTTAGTTGAGAGAAAACTGCTAAAGTCTGCCTTCGCTGCTCCATTTCTGGGATATGACAGAATCCAGTCAGTCCCTGGGTGCCAAGGATTCAAATAAAAAATATATACATAAAAACAGGCAGTTACTTCTAGCGGAGAGCCAGGATTCGTGCATGATAGGCTTTAGAATAGATATTACTCAGTAGCTGCATCTGCTGAAAGTCTGGATCTTTCCCTGGAATCTGTCATCTTATCTTCAAGCCACAAGCTGAACTGAGGGGTTTCTTAGGGACTGAGAGCTCTAAGGTGCTGCAATAGGTAGGTAAAGGTGACCACAGGTTCTCAGGAAAGCTGAGATGGCCAAGTGCAACTAAAACACTGAAAATGTATTAGCCCTATTGCCAGAATGCTGCCACTAATAGAATCATTTGTGTTTCTGGAGTTTGGATAACCTGCTTCACTGGGCTTATTTAAATTTGCTGTACACATCTAAATGTGCTGCACTTGGCCACATTCGGCTTCCTGATCAGTTTGCAGCATGAAAAATTACATATGGAAAACTGCAAGTGGGTGGTTTGTCCTCGGCAAGGGCCAGGGCTGTTGGAAGTGGACTCAAAAGGCATTGAGGAAACTTCTTCTTTCCCTGAACCCTACATGTGTTTTCCCATTCAGTGCTTCCTCTGTCAGTCATTCTTTTGCTGGTGGAAATGGTCCATACTGAATTTCTGTACCTGCTACTCTCATAAAACACCAGAAATACCTTCCCTTGGTGTGAGAATGAGTATTCACAGCAGCAACAGCCTGCAGACTATCAACCCTGGTTGAGAAGACACCCACTGTAATTGATAGATGAGGTGATTACCACCAGAAGCACTACCACAAAGAAGTGAAAAAAGGAGCTAAGTGCTGACGACATCCTGAAGTCAAGTGGCAACAAGAGCCACAGCATATCAGTCTTGCTTGTTAATTGCTGTGATTTGGTTCTGAGACAGCTGGAGGTCGGCAAGAAAGCAATTTGTTTTGTTCAGCAGAAAATAAAAGTACTTCTGGGGTGTTATCCAGAAAATTCTTTTGAGACCTCACTTGGGCAAGGTCAGGCCTAAAGCTCATCATTTTAGTTGGAGAAGTGTTTTAATGAAAGATGGATGCTGTGGTGACTGTGAAAAAATCCCTCTGTAGGGTTGCCTGTGACTGTAGTTAGAATAAGAATTAACCCTTGCAGTCTGGACAGCAGAAAGCATGGCAGGACATTTGTTTACTCCCATCTTACTGTGTGGACCTTGGCAGGAACTATGACGACAAGCAGGAAGGACAGAAGAGATGGTTAGATGTTGCCTAGGAATAAAAACAAAATGCTTTTTGCAGGAAGCACGGAGAAATGAGTCAAACAGGGAATTAAGAGGAAGCTTCAGAAAACAGATCACACACAAATAAAAAGAAAAACAAGAATCCCAACCAAATGCTGCTGACACTTAAGAATGAGAAGGGGGAAAATAAACAAGGGGGGAAAGGAAATTTACTGTGGCCCATGAGAAAAAAATAACTAGCCTTTCAGTACAAACTGATCACTCAAACCATCCATAGGTAAAAGCGGTTGCAAGACAGGTGTCTATATCTTTCCACATCCTCAGCTGCCCTCAGGAAATCAGTACATGTCAACTGAAATGACACCAGTGGAGTTTCTGGCCCAAAGATTTCAAATGGTTGTGATTAGCTGGCTGTCAATAGCAGATGTGTAACTGAAGTCAAATCCTCTCTAAAGGGAAGCTGCAAGTGTATCATCAAAACCAAGTCACAATGGAGCTCAAGAGCAGGAGGAATTATCCACATTGACTCAGGAATGCTTGAGAGATCCAACTTGGACCTGGAGTCCTGTTTTTCAAATTGGAAGGTAAAATATTTAGAACCAGAACCTGGGATGCCTCATAGCTTTGGATGTGAGTAACACTTGCATGAAGCTGGGCCAGCTGTTCGCATCCCACTTGAATGGTGGGACTACAGTGACCAATAGCCACATCAGTGAAGTCCTTGTTTCTGGTATCAGAATCTGGTATCACCGTTATCCCTTAGCATGCTCAAATGCCCTTCAGCAACTAAACTGCAACTTCACATTTGAAATGCCATGTCAGAAGGAAATGAAGATGGGATGTGAAAGGTCAACCAACATATCTAGTAAAGGAAACCTCCAGCTCTCATTGGAGAACAAATGGCAAAATATGACAGAAAGCAAGAAAGCTGCAGCAAGCAAGGTAAATGTTGATCAAGGACACTGATCTGGGGGACACTTAGAATCAAATCTGTTTGCCGTGGCAATCTCCTATAGTTTGCCAAAGCAGAGTCATTAAATGAGACTTCAGTGACAATGACAATGACAAGAGAGAAGGAATTTCTTCTCTCATTGCTAGGCCACTCCTCTTGGACAGCCAATGGACCTCCATGTTGATGAGAACATGGGTTAGCAGGCAGACTGCATCACATGGGAACTGCATGCAATCAGCTCTGCATGGAGGGATTGTCCTTTATAGGACTCTGATTCTAGCAACAATTTCACTGAACTTAACCACCAACCAAATGAAATTAAAAGTTGGAAGTAGTTGTTCTTTTCTATTTTGTCATCCTTTTACTTTGCATGTTATAAAGGCCTTCCTACACTTTTAAACAGTCTTGCTTTAGAGTATCTGCAATAGTTTCAGACCAGATGGAGTAACTCATTGACAGGCAATACTGTATAACAAGCATCCAATAATTAATAATTAACTTGGCATTTAATAATTTGTTATAAAAATCATCATACACTAATTTACTGAAATTATGAATCCAACAAGCAAATCCAGATGTCTGCTATAGCTTGGCATCAGCTCCTGTTCTTAATGTACTTATGGTACAGCATTTTCGTTTTAAAAAAAGAGCTCCAGCAAAACTTTACTACCAAAATGCACAGGAAAAAACACCAGCTCTTTCCCCCACCCTCAAATGTATTAAGCTTTCCTGTGCCTTTAGAGAGCATAGATCTTGTGAAAGCTGGTTTAGTTTTGTGTCTTTCTGATAGAAACCTTACTACCACATCCAGAGCTATGAAAATTTCTCTGTGCAACAGCAGTAGGCTCAAGCTTTACAGTCTTTAAGGTAAATCAGGATTTCTGGTCCTTGGCCCAATAACAAAAGCGTCATAATGAATATTACTACTGAGGTACAAAGCTTTTGAGCTATGCTGCACAGAATTTCCAAATGTGGGCTTTTTCCTAGCATATTTAGTGAGATCTTGACACCACAGCAGACACTCTTTTGAAAGGAGCAACACGAAATATCTTCACATAACTACTATATGACTCTCATATGATTTTAGTATGATATCACTTCATAGGCTACTTTGTAATATACACATGAACCTACATTTGCATCAGGTTCATGACCCTTCTTGAGCCTCAGAAGTAGGACAAGAGCATAATTACAAAGGCAGTCAGCACATTTCTGCAAACAAAGTGGCCAAGGCCCCTTCTCTTAAGCTCCAGTTTATCACAGAAGCAACCATATCCTGGGCTGTATCAAAAGGAGC
>NDXB01021342.1:7372-18757 GCA_002631895.1 Agapornis roseicollis
GGTCGATGAGGAACATGAGCCGGCTTCAGTGTGTGCTTGCAGCCCAGAAAGGCAACCGTATCCTGGGCTGCATCAAAAGGAGCGTGACCAGCAGGTCAAAGGAGATGATCCTGCCCCTCTACTCTGTTCTCGTGGGACCTCACCTGGAGTATTGTGTGCAGTTCTGGTGTCCTCAATATAAAAAGGACCAAAAGGAGCTGTTGGAACAAGTGCAGAGGAGGGCCACGAGGATGATCAGGGGACTTGAGCATCTCCCATATGAAGACAGGCTGAGAGAGTTGGGGCTGTTCAGCCTGGGGAAGAGAAGGCTGTGTGGAGACCTCATAGGAGCCTTCCAGTATGTGAAGGGGGCCTACAGGGATGCTGGGGAGGGACTCTTCATTAGGGACTGTAGTGACAGGACGAGGGGTAACGGGTTAAAACTTAAACAGGGGAAGTTCAGGTTGGATATAAAGAAATTCTTTCCTGTAAGGCTGGTGAGGCACTGGAATGGGTTGCCCAAGGAAGCTGTGAATGCTCCATCCCTGGCAGTGTTCAAGGACAGGTTAGGCATAGCCTTTTGGTTTAGTGTGAGATGTCCCTGCCCATGGCAGGAGGGTTGGAACTTGATGATCTTTAGGTCCTTTCCAACCCTAACTATTCTATGATTGTATGAATCTTGTAGCACCACCAAATAGAACACAGGCCTACTTAGTTGCCAGATTCCTAGTGGCTCCAAAGGCCATTGAAAATAATTTAAATCCTCCTATTCATTTCATTGTCCATTAGATTACTCTCACAATAATTATTACGATATTTATCTTCTGTAGAATTGACCTATAAAGCAACAAGAACCAGAGTTGTTTCTCTGAGTTTAATATATATGGTTAATTTCAACTTAATATATGCCATGTTTATAATTTATGAGCAGAATTATACATGTTAAAGTTGCTGTTAAGGGCATGCCACAAGGATATTTTTATATATTTAAATATTAATGTTGATGTATGTTTGATACCCACAGGCTCAGCAAATACTTTTAAATTTCATCAAAATGAGAAAAATCTACCAATTCTTATGTGGATATCGAAATATATTTCTTCACTAGTCCTACGTCTACCAAGCAACAACAAAAATTTATGCTGAACTTATGACTTTGCCTCATCAGTTACAACTCAGATGAGATTTAAGAAGGATCTGAATCCAAGGTGGTACCATGCCATTGCCCTGCATTTTCACAGTCACATGAAAGTTGGTAAACCCTGCTTTCCTAGACTTTCAAAAAGACACTGCCAGATTAGATAAATTCAGCCCAGATGGCTGAGCCCATCTAGTTTGTCAGATGAAGCAGGAGTATCACGTACATACAAAGAAACACAGGCTCAACTGAATGAAAAACATATGTGTAAAATCTGTTACAAATTTTAGAAAGACAGTTGTGTCTGTCAGCTTGCATGAAGCCTGAATTTGGAAATCACAAATCCTTATCTTAAATGAAGGGCCTTTTTTGTGTCCTCCAAACAGTTTGTTGCCTTTCCCATAATATTGCCTGATAGCTGATGAGTAGCTTTTTTAAGTAAGACACAATCTCCAAAGTTAATATTTTCAAGCATGCTTTTATAAAGGAATACTGAAATCACTTTTGGCAGGTAAATAACACTCTAAACATATTAAGAAGTAGGATAGTATGCCTGTCACAAATACTACAAATTCATCTACCTCTATGATTAATATTTGATGTGAGCAATTTCAGATTACTGATTAGCTCTGTTAATAATTAATACAATGTTATTGTGGATGATTTAGGCTATTTCTTTTAATGGGATTCTCAAATCTCTTCTAACACCTCAGTATAAATTCTTTATGATATCTATCCATGCATGTGTTCAGCAAGGCTGCTATGGAAAGCTTTGTAATTACAATTCAACCAATATTGCAATATCAACATTCAGAAGTTGTATTCCACCTGCTGTATAAGAAACAGCTGCAGAAGAATGCTTTAGGTAGCTGAATATTGGTAGTTTTGGTGGTTTGGTTTTTTTTGGTTTTTTTGTTTGGTTGGTTGGTTTTTTTTAAGCTGGCAGCATTATTTTTTTATGAACTTTCTCTTGCCTATTTACTGGATTTCCACTTAAGTGAAGTAAAATCTTGGCTAAAATTAGTAAGCAACAAAGGAAAAAAATCAGTTCAATAGGCAAGGTATTTAAAAAATATAAAAATGACAGCAAAAATCAAACCATGGAGAAAATACCTGTCATATAATCCATGGAAAAGATACCAGAAAAGTAAATTTAACCTTAAAACTTCACTATTAGCTCAAATTAGGAAATAGGCTATTTTTCCTGTTTTTTTTTCTTGTAGTTATTGTAATTGTCATTGCTGATAGTTTCTCTCAATAGGTATTGATATAGTTTTATGGGGTTTTTTTTCAGTAATTATATTATTTATTTGGTCAGGAAAGCCAGAAGATAAGCTCTGCCTGGGCATGACAGAGTTTGGAATTACAGTATCCATTAAATAATTTGTATGTGGGCATTACAGCTTTGTTCACTGATATTCATTAGGTTATTGTGGTGGTCTGACACCAGCTAGCAGATTAACCCCCACCAAACCAGTTGTTCACTCCCCCAAGGAGATGGGAGAGAAAATAGAACAGAAAAAACGAAAAAAATCATGAGTTGAGATAAAGACAGTTTAACAGGTGAAGGAAAGCAAAGTGAAACAGGTGAAGCACAAGCAAAGTAAACCCAAGGAATTCATTGACTATTTATCATTATTAGGCCAGATGCTTGGCCATCTCCAAGAAAGCAGAGCCTCAATATCTGTAATGGCTGCTTGGGAAGTCAAAGACCATAACACCTAAATGTCCCTGCTTCATCTTCCTTTCTGTGAACTTTCACTTGTAAGCACAGCACCATATTAATGGGATATCCCTTTGGTTACTGGGGTCAGTTGCTCTGGTTGCATCCGCTCCCATGTTCTTGCCCACCTGGACCATTCATTACAGAAGTAGGGTGGGAAAAGAGGAAGCCTTGGCACTGTGCAAGCAGATGCAGCAAGAATCACAAAACTTGTGTGTTATTAACTCTGTTTTGCTCACAAATACAAGACACAGCATCATACAGGCTGCTATGAAGAAAATTAACTTCATCCTAGCCAGACCCAGCATACTTATACTTGAAAACTGAAAAATTAGCCTCATCTCTGGAAGTTCTTAAAATTATGCACAATATTAGTTAAAAGTCAAAAAATAAACCTGTAGAATTTTGCATCTTTAACACAGTCTTGGACATCTTTTTCGGTTTAGGTTTATTGAAAATCTACTCAACCCTAAGTGGGCTCCAATCTGGTATCACAATGCAAATATATGACATGAAATTTTATTTACATCTCAATATGCTCATATTGATAAAGACAGAAAAAAATGTTTCTGAGTGGTGACTAGGAACCAAATGATGCTCTGAACAGCATCATGCTCCTTGAAAATTCCTCCGCTTTTATACCCTCAGAGGTTTGCACAGACTCTTGGTTGTTGTTAATGATTTTAAACTCATAATCCAATATCAGAAAAAGATCCAGAGAAATAAATTATTTCAACACAGATCAGACAGAAGATTTGCATAAAAAGGAAAGAAATAAATTTTTCAACAGTTCTCAAGAAACAATAAAAATAAATAACATTGACCAATATCATATTCTTTGCAACACCTCACAAAAAAAAATTACCTTTTTTTAAAGAGAAAGGTTAAAAATATAATAACATGAAATATTACAGTAAGTACTGATTATGTTAATCCTGTTCAACAATATCTTGGTTTTAAACTCATTTAGTGACTATTTTCATTACTTAATTTTATAACTGTCAGTAACCTATTCCAATAAATGCAGTTCCAGAGATATAAGAATCTAACACACATTAAGAATAAATCTATATTGCAAATAATGAGGATAAATGCAGAGCAAAATAGGCAAATGATGTATTTTCTTCAGCCTACACAGGTTATTTCCATAAATGAGACCAAACAGGAAAGGAAACCAACAAACCAACAGGCACAGTATGGGCAGGGAATTTACAAGACACAATTAGATGTATGTATTCATTACAAAAGGTTAATGTAGATTGTAAAAAGAAATTGCAAAAGTTACAAGTGCTCCAAGGCAGCTCTAACTTCTTCTCTTAACATTTAGATATATTTTTACATGTCCATTAAATCTATTCTGAATCAGGCAGATGTTTTAGCAGTTTTTCCTTCATCTGAGCAATTGACAGTCTCAAAGGCACAGAATTTCTTTTTACATCTACTTGTACCACAAATGTAATCTTTCTTTTACATTTTCTTCAATAACTGAAGAAGCTTTTCATATAAATTGCACTTATTTGCTATGCGAATCTTAGCTAAGACATTTTTATTTCTTGTTTTGAGACAATGGACTAACAAACACTTTGGGAAGAAAAGAAAGAAGAAAAGAAAAAAGAATTAAGAGAACACACAGATTTCTGTGCATTTGTCTGAAATAATATTTGTTCTAGTACTCACAAATGTTTTGTACAGCATTAGTTCAAACTGACACAGACATCACCACTTAGTGAATTAAAACTGGGATCAATGACAGTGGAGGTGATGGTAATGAATCAGGTCAAACGAAGAATGTGTCTGGCAGGTTTGGAATGAAGTAAAATCTTACCTATTTTGTATTGATAGTCTAGAAAAGAATGAAAGAATGTTAATATTGGTTAAAAATATCTTTAAAATAGGAAAAAAAATGCATTTGCTAGTGGGGGCAGAATTAATGCAAACAGTGAAATTTGACAAAATAGCAAAATAAAAATAGGCTGAAAAATAACCTGAACCGATGATACCAAATTAGGGTTCTGGCAAGAAGCCATATGGAAAGATCCTAACATGCACTAACAGTTTCATGATCAAATAGACCTCATAGCAGCCTTCCAGTATCAGAAGAGGGGCTATAGGGATGCTGGGGATGGACTACTCATTAGGGACTATAGTGATAAGACAGGGGATAACGGGCTCAGACTTAAACAGGGGAAATTTAGATTGCATATAAGGAGAAAGTTCTTTATTGTTAGGGTGTTGAGGCACTGGAATGGATTGCCCAGGGAAGTTGTGAATGCTCCAACCCTGGCGGTGTTCAAGGACAGGTTGGACAGAGCCTTGGGTGGCACGGTTTAGTGTGAGGTGTCCCTGCCCATGGCAGGGGGGTTGGAACTAGATGATATTTAATTCCTTTCCAACCCTAACTATTCTATGATTCTAAGTACAGCCTTCAGGAGATAAAACAGTAGAAACAGCTGAGATGTGGACTGATCAAGAACATTATACCTCAGCAGATCACAGAGTATGATCATTTAATATGTACATATCTTGCCAAATACGTTGGAAGGATATCAAAGAGCAGTACAAGTGACCCTTATTAGATTAATTAAGTAATCACTAAACCAGTTTTCTCTGGAGCCGTACTGCAGGGCTATTGGTCACCTGAATACAAGGATAGCAGGTATCCCACATACTAGTGTCTGTACTGTCCTTAACAATATTCCCAGCAAATCATATCAATTGGTTGAAGTACATGCGTGGCTGAAACTGTAAAGGTGCTATATTTAGGCAGCTCTTCAAATTGTTACCCAAAGTCCAACAGATTATCGGACAACTCTGACAGTACATCTGAGAGGTAAAGAGTTTTCTCTATATACAAGATACCTTAAAGGTCAGGCTAAGTCAAACAAATGCAAACCAGCTCAGATATGAGTTCTAATTTTTATTCAAAAAAAGAACAGTCATCTTTGAAAAGGGAGCAATAGTAATACAAATTCAGTGAGGGCATTTCAAGAAATAATCAGAAAGAAATCAGTTCATCTTAGATGATGGTAAGAGGCTATTAATTTCAAGGGAAGAGAATGACAGATAGTACTAAAATTAAAAACAATTTCCCCTTTTTTTGGTTGGTTTTTTTTTTTTTTTTTAGACTGTCCCTAGAAGATGCATGTTCCAAATGTATTAATGACTATGAAAGCCAAGTCCATGTGTTTTTCTTCAGGTCATAGGTCCTTTTAAATTCACACGCTGCAAATTTTTAGGCAATATTTATGAAATATGGTGCTGATTAAATTGCTGTGTTAATATGAGCATTCCATCACATTATTTTCAGCCTCCTTTTGTAAACTTAAACACAGTTATATATAGTAGAAAAACATTATATATTTTTTTGATAGCTACATTTATATTACTAGACTGTTTTCATCTTCCACACAACTCCAAGACTGTTTGTGTAAAGCTGCCTCCTATGACCTTCATATGAAGAAAAATTTTCTGTGCCTCTGTTTAGTAACCTGTGCTTTTAAATAAAAAAATTCTAATATATGTAGATAAAGTTCATCATGATTTGCACCACTGGGTCTCATATTCGTAAATCTTTGTTACATCTGATTGTATTTAAATATTTTACCCAGGGCCATAATAGTTATAAAATTTTTCTAGTACTTGTACAGTGGTTATTTAAGCGATTTAAAGCTCATCAGCCATACTGAATGTTTTTAAAACTTTGCCTTCCTTTAGCAATTAAAGTGACATATGTCATTTATCATGAAAATCAAAGGAGTGTAGTCTCCTACAGAACACACAAATTAGGCATTATCAGTGAAATCTTCTTTTTATGTTCTACCAAAATGCTGCCTTGTCATTAAGGACCACATTTCAGAACAAGAGAGGAAGTTTACATCCACAACTGATACTTTTTTATGTGACTGTAGTGATAGGACAAGGGGTAATGGGTTCAAACTTAAACAGGGAAAGTTCAGATTATATATAAGGGAGAAATTCATTACTGTGAGGGTGGTGAGGCTCTAGAATGGGTTGCCCAAGGAAGCTGGTAATGCTCCAACCCTAGCGGTGTTCAAGGCCATGTTGGACAGAGCCTTGGGTGACATGGTTTAGTGTGAGGTGTCCCTGCTTATGGCAGGGGGGTCCTTTCCAACCCTAACTATTCTATGATTCTATGATCAGAAAAACAGCAAGAGTGTTTTTCATCTGGCATTGCTGTATGTTGAATGAAATATATGCTGTTCAAGTAAATCTGAAACCTTGCAAATAAGAGAAGCTCAGATGTGTACTTGCAGCCTTTAAGGTTTTTTTTTTTTACTGTTCAGTTGTGTGATAGGGATTCATCACCTCTGAGGCATGTTGCAGCAACGTCAGGAACAGAAAAAATCAAGGTGAGAAACAACATGTTTCACCAAGCCAGTTTACCATTTGCCATATGTAGTCTGCTTTAGATAATGCAATTAAGTCTACATTCACTACTGATACCTGAAAACTGTGATCTTGGTGCCTTCATCTTAGGCATGCTCTCAAGTCTCTACTCAAACTTTCTTTGTCTGAATATGCCAGTTTGTCTGAACAGTCATGCATGAGTAGACATTTTGCTCCACCATTAAACTCTACAGTAAGACCTGTCAGATACAAGTGCACAGAATGGAAACATTTGTTTGTTCTTTTCTCTTTATAACATTTTTGTTGTGTGACTTTCAGTAAAAAGGTTAAATGCATGTTTTTATCAGGCCCCTAATAGGTCTTCTCCGGGGGAGGGAGGAAAAATTTCTAAAAAGACAGACTCAAAATAATAGCAATGGGCTCTTATGATCAGCCTCCTTTTTAGGAGGGAGGGGGGAGAAAAGTGGTTGTATACAGCAATCATTGCATATTAATACACAAAAGATTCATAAAAAATAGAGCTACATCCTGACAAAGAAGAAGTCAGGCAAAAACACCAGAAGGCCTGCAGGAATGAAGAAGAAGCTCCTGGACTAATTCCAACATAAAAAGGAAGCCTACAGAGTGTGAAAGCAAGGACAGGTAGCTTGGGAGGAACACAGAGAAATTGTCTGAGCAGACAGGGAACAGGTTAGGAAGGTCAAAGCCCTAATAGAATTAAATCTGGACAGGGACATCAAGTGCAACAATAAAAGCGTTTATAAGTATGTTGGCAATAAAGACTAGGGAAGAAGTGGGCATCACCATAAGGAGATGGGAGACCTGGTTACCTGGGCAGAGAGAAGGCCAAGGTTCTCCATGACTTTTTTCCTCTGTCTTCACGAGCCAGTGGATCAGGCACACTGCTCAAGTTGCAGAAGGCAAAGGCAGGGACTGGGAAATCAAAGAACCATTCACCATGGGGAAAGAACAGGTTCAAAACCATTTAAGGAAATTAAGGAAGCAGTTGGTGACAGCCCACGTAGCTTCACTAAGGGCAAATTGTGTCTGACAAATTTGGTGGCCTTCTACAGTATATTCATAGTATTGGTAGAGAAGGGAAGAGCAACTGACACCATTTAACTGGACTTGTACAAAGCATTTCACACTGTCCCACGTGGCATCCTTGTCTCTGAGTTGGAGAGACGCAAATTTGGCTGATGGACCACTCAATGGATAAAGAACTGGTCAACACTCTGGAGGGAACGGATGCCATCCAGAGGAATCCTGAGTGGTGTGCAAGCACAAACCTCATGAAGTTCAACAAACAAGGCCAAGTGCAAGGTTCTATACTTGGTTTGGGGTAATCCCAAGCACAAATACTGGCTGGGCAGAAAGTGCATTGAGAGCAGCCCTAAGGAGAAGGACCTGGGGGTGTTGACTGACAAGAAGCTAAACATGAGCCAGCAGTGTGCACTTGCAGCCCAGAAAGACAACCATATCCTGAGCTGCATTAAAAGGAACTTGGCCAGAAGGTCAAAGGAAGTGATTCTCTCCCTCTATTCCACTCTCGTGAGACTCCACCTGGAATACTATGTCCAGCTCTGTAGTCCTCAGCACAGGAAAAACATGGACCTGTTCAAGATAGTCAAGAGGAGGGTCACAAAAATGATCAGGGGGGTGAAACACCTCTCCTGTGAGGAAAGTCTGGGAGAATTGGGCTTGTTCAGCCCGGAGAAGAGAAGGTCTTATAGCAGCCTTCCAGTACCTAAAGGGGGCTACAAGAAATCTGGAGAGGGGCTTTTTGCAAGCACATGTATTGACAGAACAAGGGGGAATGGCTTTAAGCTGACAGAGGGGAGATTTAGATTAGGCATTATGAATAAATTCTTTACCGTGAGAGTGCTTAGGCACTGATACAGGCTGCCCAGAGAAGCTGTGGCTGCCCCATCCCTGGCACTGTTCAAGGCCAAGTTGACTGGGGCTTTTAGCAACCTGGTCTAGTGGAAGGTGTGCCCAGGCCAGGGGGGTTTGGTACTGGATGAGCTTTAAGGTCTCTCCTAATCCAAACCATTTTATGATTACACAAAACATAAACTTGATACTTTTTATAAAGTCTACTGTGTATGAAAACAAATCTCACAGTATGAAATAAACCCAAATTATTTATAGGGATGATTAAGAAGCATTACCTTTTTCCATTCCATATTTTATAAGCTTGTTTTGCAAGCAGGAGATGGAAAGCAATTTTATTTTCGAAAGTGAAATATTATACACATTAACCTTTGAAGAAAGTTAAACCATTGAGAATGCGATAAATTGAAACCCCCCACTATATTTCAAATGGATAACTAGCTGCTAGTCCTGCATTTAGTATATTGTTCTGTTTTCTATCTTCAGTAGTTTTATATGATTCACTATGTGTTTTTAATGAATGTATTTTTCTTGTCTTTAATCTCCTAAACTCTGAAACAACTTTAGTGTGAAATCAGCATTTATCAATATTGATCTCTTTAAACTAAGAGTTGTCTTCCTTTTTGCCCAGAAAATAAAAGACTAATAATTCACTTGCTAATTCATCCCCCAGGGTATTGCTAGCTAATATTGTTTGACTTCTTTCAGCTGCAGCAGAGATGGTGAGTGATATCAGTCACTGTCTTCTCTGCTTTGGGCAATTATCTTAGCAGCCACATGGAAATGTTCATAATCAAAGAATGGAAGGCATTAAATTTTTTTTTTGTTGCTGTTCACTTGGTGATTCCTCAATGTTATTTTTGTATAATTTCAGCAATTTCTTTTTCTCAGATATAAACGCATAATATGTTATGCCTCCTGAACCAAACATCAATGAACAGAGACAAAGCTTTATCTGAAAAGCCTGAGTGTGTGATATCAAACAGCATCCTTTAAAGTATCAGATTAGGATGAGATGTTCAGAAAGCTTCTGTCCACATGGACCACTGTGGCTAGTGGGCCCCTGGCAGTCGTCTGGCATTTAAGTATTATCTAGAGTCAAGAGAATATCCAACTGATTCTGCTAAGCTTCTAAAAGGTGTGATCTTCCACCTCTTGGACACATCAGCTTTGCAGCTTCCCTTACAGCTGACTCTAGTCAGGTGACTACCCTGGAAGGTTTTCAGAGTTTGCTCTGAATACAACCCAAGTCATGTTTTCTCTAAGTGGAAAAGGAGGTAAACTTTAAGGCAATGTGCCCCTCTATCCTTTCCAATGGACCCCTCTATCCTTTCCAATGGATGATTAGGTTTTCATTTAACTCCAACCTTGTCATCCACTCAAACCTCTAAGTCCATATTACTTCACATTCAGGCACATGTACTGAAGCTAAGCCTCTGGCCATGATTCTCTGAAGGGCAGCAGTTGGACTGGCACTGGAAAGAAAACCCACAGCTATGTGTGTGGAGGCATATCTGAATTAAACATAATTCACATTAAATCAAAGCAGTTTTAAACTTCCTCTTAGCTCTGATAAGATGCAAACCCACAGCTTTGTTTTTATTGGTGACTAGAGGAAAAATAATTAATTTACACTTCATTTGCTAAGATGTCTCATTGCTCTGTAATTCCCATTGGTAGCCTCAGGTACACTTACCAAAGCCTCCAGCTGCCTTTCCCTTCACAGAGTCATTATCTTTAGTAACTGCACTTACGCTTCTAATGACTGTGGATGGGCAGCCAAGCAGGGAGCAGATGTATCAGCATGTACATATAAAGCATGTGAAATCACTCACAAGGTTGATGAGAGCATCTCTAACAAACACTTCCATGGTAGAAAAAGAAGTAAAATAAAAAAATTGCCATCATTTTTTCTAGCTTTCAAAGGCCAAAAAGATATCAACACATTCTGTATTTGCTACTCTCAGCCTCCTAAACTAACAACCCACAAGCAGTTTTCTTCAGAGGAAGTATTAGATGGGTGTTTCATATGATGAGATGAGGAACAGTGTGAGGAGATTCAGTATAGTGGCTTCACAGCTAAACTTGACTTCAGATACCTGGAGTCCCTAATGCAGGACATTCAAATTGCACCAAGAAGTAAACATTTAAGGCTAAAGAAATCATCTTGTAGAAGTCAAAATTTAGATTCCATGTTTCTAGAAGCTGCTGGATCAAATACTTAAATATGGGAGAAAAGCAAAAAAAAAAAAAAAAAAAAAAAAATAAATTTTCAAAAAAAAAA
>NDXB01021342.1:22217-33024 GCA_002631895.1 Agapornis roseicollis
AAAAAAAAAAAAAAAACAACCAGATTATTTTATTCATTAGATAAAATTATTAGAAATTATATTCATAGAAACCTAATTTTTGTTCCTTAGAGGGATTCAGATCTTATTTTCTCTTTGTCTTTGCATTTATTAATTTTTTGTGAAAAAACATTTGTTAGCTCTGGAAAAGTACTCTGTGAACCTATAAACCAGGGTGGATGGAAGCTACAGGAGCTCTTATATTACTTTCATTCAAAGGCCTAATTTTACTGAAAACAGACAGGCTTAATCCTTTTATAAGATTTGCAAGCAATGTGATTTGATTCAAAACATACAGATGAAGAGATCTAAAAGAAGCCATCTAATTTAACTTGGGCCACATATTAGATTGGATACTTAAGTCACATAAGTAAATCAGTATAGATCATTCCATCTAAATTACAGTAGCTTCAATCAAATCAGTCAAATACTGTAATCCAGTTTGACAGTAGTGTCTGCACTCACTACAGCCAGCATGTTTCAAAATCATAGGTATGCTTTCAGAATGGACAGCAGCAGTACATGCACTCTCCTCTGTTACTAATACTGCTATAAAGCATGAAACAAAATAAAGGTTTAATTTTTATTGTGAAAAAAAGCAGCCCCCAAAGTGTATCTTAGTTTGCTTTTCCTTTCCAAAGAGTTACTTTAACAAAATAAGGGCCTGAGTTTAAAGAGTTTCCACAACATTTATTGGATGCAGCCAGAAATTCCATCCAGCTTGCAAAGATCTAGAGCCCTTTTCACTCCTCAGCCTTGTGGTAGGATTCCAGAGGCTGAGGCCCAAATGTTATTTGTTCTAGAGCTCTTGCTCTGGGGAATGTGGCTGTCCAGGTGATAAAAGACAAATTCTTAGCCTTTTCCCTAATCATTAAGCAAATGAGAGAGGGATTAAGATTTAAAGATAGGGATAGGCAGAGGTATTTAAAAAGGAAGTGTGAATTTGAATGCCAAGAGAGCTGATTCCTGGGTAACTACAGCCAAGCAGGAAACAATATGGAACTTTGCAAAAGATGGAGAAAAAGTGAAGGAATACAAAGATGCAATATAGATGGTGACCTTATTAATGAGCCTGATGTAAATTTTAAGATGCAAAGAATGATAGAAATGATGGAGATAAAACCCCCAAAACTGTTAAACATGACTAGGGAGCAAATATCAACGTACAGAGTGATCAGTTAGAAAGTCTATTCTAAGTAATTTCCTATATGACTAATTAGCAAGTTTGGGAAGCAATAGAAGATGGTGCAAAATGTGTCTTGTAATTTTACTGCATGTTATGGTCCTTATTTATTTCACTCATTTTAATCCAGTGGGAAGCCCCAATACAGTATTGCTACTTACCTTTCTTCTTAAAGTTGAGCTGATTATTGCTTTAAGGAGCTTCCCAAAAAGTTGAGAACTCAAACGCGTATTACAGACCCTGTAAATTAAAATAAAACCAAAAACAATTTCATATTTGAATTGTTACAACCTCTAAAATATATCCATTTCTCAGAATAACTTGGGTGGACTTCACTCTCAGAGACAAGATAGTTCCAAGGATGTAACACATCACAGCTAAGGACAAACAGGCTGTGAGTGCAGAAGCAAAAGATATTAACAGATCTACAAAGCTTTTGGCCTGAGGACTGATAGTGGTTGGAGACTAAAGAATCCCAAAGATCCGCTTATTTCCACATAGTCAGCCTGAAAGCAGCAGCGAAGGAGCCCAGCAAAGAGAAGAGCTATCTGATATTGAAACTTTCGAAATGAAAAGAAACTTTTAAATAAAAGATAAGATAAAATTAGGAAAGGAATGAATAAGAGAGTGGGGAAAGATTCATTAAAAAGAAAAAGATAAATTTGATTTTATTATTTTGAGCCTTTTACAGCAGATGCCTTAGATGAGGTCTCTAACCTGAGGTGAGCAATCAGAATTTTCTGAAAGTAAATCCTTTACCATACTGCAAAGAAAGCTCATAAACTTAGCAGTTACTTCAGAAGATATTACAGTTTGACTAAATATGGAAGAATTTTAATATATCTGGGTTTTGGGTTTTTTTTGTCTTTTTTGGTTGGTTGGTTTTTTTGGGTTGTTGCTTTTTTTTTCTTAAGGAATAGAGACAGGCTTAAGTCCCCTTGGGGGCTGTAGTTCACCAAGAACACTTCCCTGTACTGGATTGCAGGGAGCATGATGGCTGTCATAGATTTATAGCTCTACCCAGACTGAGAGATACAGGAGAATAATGGAATCTACACAGAAAGGAGGAAATAAAAGCATCAACAAAGGGAATATCAAAAAAACAGCTTCACATGGATTTGACGGATAATTCAGGGTGTCTATATTTTCTCAATTAATTTACAGAAGCCGGATTCCATATCTAGGTTTATGTGTACATCATGAGTCTTGTATGTCTCAGCTGCCAGTTAAGAACAACTGATGCTAACAGCAACCAGACATATGCTTATATGAATAACAGCACAATAGTATTTGCACAATTGATAACCTTCCTGATCTTCCTATAAAACTATTTGTTTTCTACACCAAGTTTTCCTATAGTATATCTATAAGGGGAGAAAACTTCCAGCCATCAGCATAGTGATACAAAACCAAAATAAAACTTATTTAAACTTCAACAAAACTTCAGGGTTTTTGTCTTAAGTGGTCTGGTAAATGATGTTGTTTTTGTGAAACCATCTATGCTGAGTAAGTTATCATGGGTTATATTTGTTTCATCTCTACAGGAAAAACAAACCAAAACAATCAACCAACCAACAAACCAACGAAACAAACAAAAACTCAGCTGTTTTTATCTCCTTCTACAGATGGAAGACTGTGATGAATGGCAATTCAAACAACTTGTCCAAATTCACAGCAAAAGTATGTATCAGACCTGGGACACAAAGCCAAGATACCCAGATCTTAAGTCTACTCTTCAATCCTATAAAGCTATGGAAAGAGTTACAAAAAGACCTTTTCATGTCCAGTCTTGCAGCCAGTAAAACATGTATCTGTTGTTTTGCATGTGCTTTGAGTTCATATGTCATTACGTATGCATTTGCATGCTTAAGTTATTATGAATTAGCATACTTTATCTCTTGTAAATATTTCCACTTTCAAGGTCCAAAAGGTCCTTCAGGCCATTTATTCAATCTCCATTATAACACAGGTCAGCACTTACCAGGTTTTACCATTGACAGATCATTACCACTCATTATCCATACCTTTGTAACTATAGAAAACATTTTGACTATAGTCCTTACGATAAATCACATGAGAGAATAACACAAACATATATTTCATCCTTGCTTGCCTTTGTCATATTTTGTTTGTTACCTCTAAACATAAGATTTTTTTGAGCAATTTAAATGCTCACAAAATAAAGAAGGTGTTTGGAAGGGGAGTTTTGTCTCATTAGTATATACTTGAACATTTATTTGATGCCCTGGATATTGAAAAGAGACTCAAATATTTATAAAAATTAACAAAATGTGAATAGGCCAAACATAGTGTAGTACTCTCATCTGCCATCCTGACACTGCACTAATTAAATTTAATAGAATTATTGCAAATTAGAGTGCTTTGCAAAGAATACATTCTAAATATTACCAGACTTTTCACAGATTTCAATCCAAGTCCATTCACACAGATTCAGAACTCTCTGGCCCTCATTACTGTAAAATTCACACTGAGCTCATAAATATAATTGCTGTAAAAGACATACACCTATCAGCTAAGATTTACAGAAGTACCATTAGTTAGCACAAGCATTACAACAAAACAGGACTGAAAACCATAAGGTTAAAATCTCACAGAAATTGATTATACTATGAGCACTTACATATTTTCAATATTTAATATACTAAAATAAGCATGATATATTCATTTTAAATACTATACTTAATTTTCATTACAATATATTTAAGTAATAGTCAATGTTAGGTAGAAAAATTTGTCTTATTTGTCGTATTCTATGCTTCCTTATGGCAGGTGATTACTCAATACTATACTGGAAGCACATATAACCTTAGAGGATTATAAACTAGTATGTTATGATGTGCTAAACAGAATAGGGTAAGAAAGAAACCTCTCTTTTAATAAGAAGGAAACCTCTCTCTCAGACACTATTCTTAGTAGTGTTCAAGAAAACCTGGATAACATAGAGGACAATGTTGTGTGACTTGATAAGTGTCTTTATATATTTCTTACTGTGAAGACAAGATAAAATACGCAGGTCCTCAGCTCACACTCTCAATGAAGTGTCATCAAAATCAACAGTCTTTATGTCAGCTGAAAAGATTTAGTTTCTCACAATTTTTGTACAATTGTACAATGTAATTGTAGAATTGTATAATGCAATTCTCACTGCACTGTACAACTTATAGGTGAAGATTATTCTTATTGGTATGGTTAGGGTTTGGGTTTTTGGTTTTTTGGGTTTTGGGTTTGTTTGGTTTTTTTCTAACATATCCAAACCATAAGACTCCAAGCATAAACTTTGGGGTACTGATATTTACAGACGATCCATATATTTATGCAATACTGAAAGGTCAAAGAATTTGTGGGTACACAAATATTGCCAAAAGGCTTTGAGAGCAGAGGTCAGTTCAGGAGAGGTTATAATATGGTTTTCTTTCTGCTAGGAAATTGACTTATTAAAGGGAATATTGACTGTAATCACAGCCCCCAGCAATATCAACTGAAAAAGACAAGTGATCAAAAAGTTAGTCTGTGCCTGGCAAAAACAGCAAACATTGACTATGTGAAATAAAGTCTTGTTCTGCAACAAGCTTAAAATGCCTGTAGCTCATAGCAGACCATGCAACTCTGATTTTTCACAATCTTAACATTTAACACAATCTTAACACTTTTTGAGACTACAGAGCTTGAGAAGAGTGATTTTTTTCCTTCTCACACCAGCTCCAGCAGTGCAAATACACTCTTTCACAGCACAAGTGTCCCATCAGTTGTTCATCAGTTACAATCCTCTGGTATTTTGTGTCTACTTTCTGATTTCCCTCTCATCAAATGCATGGTGTTAAAAGCCCTTCTTACAAGATATTTTGTGTAAAAATCACACCTGGAATATTCTGTGCATTACTTTCAGCACCCTTGGCTCAAGACTTTGTTACCACTGATTAAATTCCCAGAATACAACTGCTTGGCCCTTTCTGTGGTTTGCTGCCCTCAAGAAGGCAGGAATGAAGAGTCAAGCTGCTTCCTGGTTTACAAGCCCCTGAAAGTTGTTCTGCATGTCCTTTCACACCTGCCACCTTCCTAAATTTAATGAGCTGTAATAAAGTCCAGTAACTTATTCAGATACCTTGCTATTAACTCATGGTCAATATTGCCATCCAACTGACAGCTGAGGCACAGCATTCTTTTTCTTTAGTGAAACACAGTACAATTACCACATGTATCCACCCTTGCAGTATAGTGGCTTTTTTTTATTTCATAATTCAAAGTCATCAGAAAGGGAATAGTTAAACAAATAAATAAATAAAAGTAAAATGCTACAAAAATTGCAATATTCTGCAAAATCTCAACAATCTGCATTTCTATGACAAGAAAACTCTTCCAACTAAAACTTTGTGACCAATCCTATAAGGTACACAAATTAAGTAAACTATAAAAAAATAAAAAGAAAGTGACATGAAATTCTTATTCCTGCTAAATTGCTTTTGCCTTCCTTTTGTTTCAATATGAAAAATTATTATCTTTTTAAAGACAAAAATTGAAACTGTATTTGTAACCATAGAAACTACCTTTAGTCACAAGTAAAATATATGAAGAATTATACTGCATAAAGTCCAAAAATATCACAAGCTATTAGCATGCAAATACAACAAACATGAATACAACTGTGTTGGGAATATAATCACACTTGTTAAAATATCTGCCATATGAAGAGTAAATCCTTAATCTTTCTGGAATTAAAAAATCACAAGTACCTGTGGTGGTGGGTTGACCCTGGCTGGACACCATATGCCCACCAAGGCTGCTCTATCACTGCTCTCCTCAGCTTAATGGCTCTTGGGTAGAGATAAGAACAGGGAGAGTTCATTCATCAGTTACTGTCATGGGCAAAACAGACTTGACTTGGGGAAGTTAGTGTGATTTATTACTAATCAAATTAGAGTAGGAAGATGAAAATTAAAACCAAATCTTAACAACACTTTCCCCACCATTCCCTTCCACCTATAATCAGCTTCACTCCCAAATTCTCTACCTCCTCCTCCACAGCAAAGGGTGGTGGGGAATGGGCATTGTGATCAATTCATCACATGTTATTTCTTGCTTTTCCTTCCTCCTCAGGGGAGGACTCCTCACGCTTCCCCTGCTCCAGCATGGGGTCCTACCCACAGAAGACAGTTCTTCATTAACTTCTCCAAAGTGAGTCCTTACCACAGGCTGCAGTCCTTCATGAACTGCTCCAATGTGGGTCCCTTCCATGGGGCCACAGCTCCCGCCACAGACCATCTCCTGTGTGAGCTCCTCTCTTCCTTGAGACCACAAGGTCCTGCTAGGACCCTGCTCCAGCATGGGCTGTCCACAAGATCACAGCCTCCTTCAGGCATTCCCTTGCTCTGGCATGGGGTCTGCTGTGGGCTGCAGGTAGGTATCTGCTCCATCATGGACCACCATGGACTACAGGGGAATCACTGCTCTGGTGATGGAGCACTTCTTACCCTCTTCCTTCACTGACCCTGGTGTCTGCAGAGCTGTTTCTCACACATATTCTCACTTCTCTCTCCAGCTGCAATTGCTCCTGTGCAGTACCATTTTCCCCTTCTTAACTATGTTACCCCAGAGGTGCTGCCACCATCTCTGATGGGCTCAGACTTGGCCAGTGGTGGGTCCATCTTGGAGACAGTTAGTGTTAGGTCTATCAGACATGGGGGAAGCTTCTGGCAGTTTCTCACAGAAGCCACCACTGCAGTCCCTCCCCCCCTCACCCCTCCAACCCAAAACCTTGTCACAGAAGCTGTATATACGTGTGTTCTCCTTAGCACTCTCCTTCCCACTGTATGGCAGAAACAGGACACCCCAAATTCATAGCAGTTGGCATTTGAAAGGAGTCATCCCTCAGGTTACTCACCCTTGACATCCACCTTTGTTTTGAATTTGATATATGCTTTTTCTGCTTCTTTAGTTTACAATGGGCAGTATTTGGACACTAATGGTAGACTGTGCAAGTATTCTCTCTTAAAAAAAAAGTGTACAGTACATATTTTAAAAATCAATTATGTAGCTGTCATGGAGCCAAGGTCATGACACACAAGACCTAATAAATATTTGAAATATTCTCTTGTTTTCATTTACACTCTTCTACTTCACAGCTTGTTTCCGTTCACAACAGTTGCTTTTAAATCTTGAATAACATTCATATTTCTCATTACAGGTATGTTATCTTTTTCTGAAATTATTGTGTTTTCCGGAACCTACATTTAATGTTAGTATTTCCTTAGTTAATGTGATTGAGCCTGTAGAAGAGATGGGAGCCAATAGAAATAAACATCAGAAAGCTTGGAAGTCTCACTTGGTGCTCCTTCTTATGTGTCTAATAGGTCTCTGTTTGGTCTGTGCCCTCTTCAACCTGTCTTCAAGCTCTGCTTATAGTTACCTTGTTCTTTCATCAGTTACAATATGCATACCCAATCCTACCACTTATCTACTGTATATTTCCGTATACATATTTCCATGTAGAATTTTCCTAGTTCCATTTACTCTCTCACACTTGCTGTTGTTCAAACATGCCACAAATACAACTTCTCCTACCCCAGTATCTCCTTCCCAGAGGACCCATTCTTGTACCAGGCATCCTCCAGATCACTTCAGCTCTCTCTGAGGCTCTGGAGCTCTTCTTATCAAGAAAGTTATAAGGTGAAGATGTCTCAGGCAGAAGAACAAAATCCTCTTCAAACCCTAAGCTTTAGAGACAAGAGCAAAACTGGTTTACACTTTCCTCCACTCAAACTGTCGAACTACAGGAAACCATCACTTGTTAGAATGTAAGTAAGTGTATACTTTTTCTTCCTCTTATTTTTCTAGCATCTTACTCACATTTAAACATAATTGAAAGATAACTGGCTGTGGCTTTCCCTGAAAGGAGGCATCAAAATGTGGGGAGCTAGGTTTCATCAGCCTTATCTTCCAAGTAGTAGGTCTGTACAATATGACAGATGCTGTAAGACTGGAAAGAGTAAATCACCAGTCCACTGATCCAAATTTCTCTGTAGACCACTGTGCTTCACATTGTGTTCTTTATGGAGAATTACTCATTGCCATTGCCCACAGACAAGGTGCTACAGTCTTACACTGAAGAGAGTAGGATTTGTGGTAATGGCATGATAGTCAGGCGCTTAGACAGAGCATAAGCATTAAATGGAAATAGAATTATTTTCTCTCCCTTAGTTTTTCTTTTCAGGTTTGGAGTTCACTGAGCTGTGTAAGCTCCCATAGCTGTTATCCATTTCAACATTAATGGAACTAACCTTACTCATTTATAGTTAATCAGAGAGGGATCAGCCAAGTATTAAGATGACTGAAAACATCACTAATGCTTTTTGACTGTAAATACCATTTAATGCCTTTGTGTGACCTAAACTGCTACATCCAGTAGCTGAGCAAGGAACCTCTATGGCATTTACCTTCCAATAGTTGTTACTCCCTGTGAAGTCTGAAACTTCCACTTTTGCTGCTCCAGTTATTAACAGAATAGAAAATGTTAAAATTTTCATCAGAGAGGGTAAAGTATGCTTTTTATCCAAATTCAGTTAAACATTTTCTCAGGAACAGCGTGAAATCTTAGAAAGCAGATGGGATACCTGGCAAAGCAAGTGGAAAGCTTGCACAGCTTTCAGGTTAGAAAGTGGAAAAGAAGGTGGAACAGGCCACTGTATAATTGTATGGAGTATTAGCATAGGTGCTATTTTTTTCTGGATTTGCAAATGTACTGTAAAATATATGGCTGATCTCAAAACATACATTTTTAATGTTTTTAAAATAGTGTTAACTGCGGTAGAAAGACATCTTATCCCTCAAACCCTAGGAAAAGAGAGACTTGGAAAAGGAGACCCTGCATGAGTATAATTTCCAAATCAATGAAGTAGATCTGGTATATAAAAAAAGCATGGGTTACAGTAAAGCATAAAACATAGTTCATTAAAGCATTTGTATTAGAAACTGTATCCATTCATTTTAGTTGACACTGAAAATGAGATTTTTTACTGAGTTATAGTCTTATGTTAATAAGCATGTTTGTGTGTTAGATTCAATTTTGCTTTTTCCTCTTTCCTTCTGCACCTTTTCACTTCAGACAAATCACTTACAGACTGTTAATCTTGTCTTTGAATAAAAGCCAGATATCCAAGAGATAGTGATAAAACATTAATCTTAAAATGTTCAAGTGGAACACTGTACATGAGCATTTTTCTTCATGCTAATAGGCTTAGTATGGGACAAATCCTGTATCTTCAGGGGGCTGCTTGAGAATAGTAAGTGGTTCATTCCCACTGGACAAAGAAAGATAAGCACAGCAGTGCCATAGATGATGCAGTCTTGACCCAGGCTAACTGACTGATGGCAGCAGCAGGGAGATGGCAGAACAAAGCAAGACAAAACCAGGAAAAAAGAGGAGGAGAGGGACAGCAGGCAGGCATTTAGGCAGGCCAGAGGATCCAACACTATGCATGTTTTAGGAGCAGAAGACTAAGGGTATTTTCCAGATCCTTAAGCCCAGAAGACAAGTAGCTATTGCCCAGTCATCCACAAAGTACCCACCCTGCATAGCACCTTGCCCCACTGAACTGCAGAGCTGTACAGTGAATACGAAGCATACCTTCCCCTGGGGAGCAAGAGAAGTTTATATTTCTTAGTGTTCTGTTTTCCTAACTTTTGTTTGTATGTTGCTAAAATGAAAACATAAGTATTGAGATGTCATTATGTAACTACCCTTCTCATATAACAATAATGCGCCTGTTTTGGTTTTTCTTTTTCCATTACCCATAGAGGCTAAACAATTGATGAAGTATTTTAAAATGGTCAGCTTCATCATTCAGTATTATGCCTAGCTGAAACAGTTATCTTCAAAAGGTGGATAAATCAATTTTTCATACGAGAATCTGAATTCCTAAGACACATTTGCTTTAGGGAAAGCATTTACTTCTGAATCTGAGCATATTGTTTATGCTCCTAATGCTCTTTCTATTGGGGTTTAACTGTTGGGATTTTTTCCTGCAGAATTGTTTCATAAGTTTCCATTGGATAAAAATCCCACAGCTTAAAGATAAATACCGTAAAAGTAACCAGCCTCCAGCAAAAAAAAAAACAATTTTGGATTATTTTTTTTTTTCTTCTTTCAGAAAGCTAACCCCTCTTTCTGTTTTGCAACCCTTCAGCCCATACTATCAATATTAACACTCAAAAAATCAGGTGAGGTGTGTTTAGCTTGCCTAGATGTCAGCACTCTAGTGCTACTTGAGATGTTCTAAAGTCGCCAAAATATTTGCGTCAGGCAACCAGAACACCTATGGGTAATATGCCTCCTTCTACCGCAGTACCTGGCAGGTGATTTTGGAGAATATTTGACAGCATTAGATTTCTTTATACAGGAATGCTCCAAGTTAAGGAAGTGTCTATCTCAATCATTATAGCATCTAGAAGTTATATGGAGATTCAGGTCAGATGTGGACACTGCTGCCTGACTGTTAAGAAATGACACAAGTGTGTTGCCACTGCATGCTCTGGAAGTTGTATCTTCATTCATCATTCTCAGAGACAAAACAAAAAAAAAAAAAAAAAAAA
>NDXB01021343.1:9058-131586 GCA_002631895.1 Agapornis roseicollis
ATAAAGCCAAAATTAATCACTAAATGTGCACAGAGTATAGCTCTTACCCGGTAGGCATTCCTATTGACAGAAGAAGACAGATTCAGCCCATCAATCTATCCCAGGCTAAATCTGCAAAAAAAAATCCAAATGCAAGGGCAGATCCAACTCTTAAATTGTGTGGGAGCTGTTACAGGGATTACAGAGGGAGCCAATCAGACCTCCAATGTGAAGCTGAGACTAGAAAAGAAATTTCTCCTATTTTCTTGGTTATTTTCTACTTTTTTTCATTTTTTTTCAGAGAAGGAATCCATTCTAATGGGACTGGCAGGAGTGTGTTTGGATTGTACTGGGAACTCAGCATGGTGGGGACCTGAGGAAGTTAATGTTCACCCCATGTCTCTACAACCAAAAAAAGCAGACACAGCTAGTTTCCATGTGGAGCTGAACTCCTCTGGAACAGAGTCAGAGATACTCCCTTGTATCAAAGCTCTGCAAAATCTGGGCTCCTTTGTTGCTGTCAGCCTTTTGTTTGTCTGCTTTTCTTCTGAGGGAAAAAAAAAGCATAGCTTAACACATTGTGCAATAGACTGAAATTCCCAGTAATTGAAGGTATACCTGTACACACAAGACTATCCACATAAGGGGATGAGGGAGCCTCTTGAGGTATATTTAATTATTGTCACCATCCCTAAGAGAGAAGATGCTTTAGTAAGAGAGGGGTAAAAAGTACTGTCTTCCAGGTAGAAGAAGAATAATACTAAATACTATTTTTATGGCTTTTCAGAAGTCTATCCAAATTACAGATTACCAGGATGGTCTTTCAAGAATACTAAAACATTATGTGCATAATGAAGAGTTCTGAATTCTCTTTGGTTTCACATTATCAAAGACACATCAACTGCATGCCATCCAGGTTGAAAAGTACTGGGTCTATTGCTGCCTTTACATCTCTGATGCTTCTTTTGTGGGTACTTGATCATTTGAGACAAATTGTCTGCAATCCTGTGAAATATATGTTCCTTTGCATGTGATAATAAAGACCAAAAGATCTCACTGACTTTAACTGTTCTTGTGTACATGTTAAAAGCAGAGCAATATCTCCATTTGTCAAGAGAGCCAGCTTTCTTAAAGTGTGTCTGCATAGTAAGGTACAGAGAGGTGATTATATGTTAACTCAGTCCAAGCTCTCAATTGTCAGGACATGAACTTGTTCCAGAGCCAAAGAAGTTCTGTTATCACAGTCCAGCATCCCATATTCAGCTGTTTCTCACAGGCTTATTACTGCAAGAAAAGCCATGTTTTATTATCACCACATAGATGTATTCCAGCTGTACTACTGGTCTGTACTGCCACTGTGCAGGTTGTAGGAGGACCCAGAGCAAAAAATGTTGCATATAGCTGCATGGGCATGCATCTTTGTGCAGCACCCTGCATAAATGGGGCTGGAACATGGAGGTGGAATCTCCTGAAGGTATTAGTTGGATGCAAACTACAATTAGCTAAGTGTAAAAATTAGAATTAATTGAATTGTATTTTTTATAGTATTAAACTGTTGTGCTGCTGTGGATATGCTGCTTGTACTCATGCTAGCTACCCTAAAGTCACCTGAGGTATCTACATTGCAACTGTGTTACTCATCAGAATGTGAGGCAGGCATTTCAGGACACCATCTGAAATCACTGCCATGCTCTGATGATGCTGGTGTCTTAGCTTTAACTCCTTCTGCTTCTTTGGTATTGCCAAACCCACCCTGAAGAGAGCAGATTAGAAGGCTAAGCTCCAGAAGATGCCTCCTCAGGAAATGGCCAAGGTGGCAACTTTGAGGAGATATTCAGATAACTAAAGGACTGCTTTGCACCTGGATTCCTCAACTTGTAATGTGACCCAAATGTGAGTACTATTTCAGAAAGAACAGTAATGGCTATCTGAGGATTAACATTGTGATTGTGTGAGGAATGGCTTCAGCAGTGGCCAGGTAATTTGAATTTCTTGCTTTTACATATGCTTGCAATCGGGGAAGAAGTACCTGCTAGAGAGTTCACAGAGAGTTATTTTATATTTCTCATAGCTGAAATAAAATAATTTCTGAATATAGCCTTGAGCTGTCCTTTGTGCCATTTCCCCTAAAAAGACCCTTAGGCATTTTGAACATAGTACTGATTGCTACCATTAAGACTTGCCTGAGGAGCTGTACCTGAAATAATGCATTGCTACCTTGTAGCAGGGCTGTGCAAATATTTGCAAAATGTTTGCACTGTTTTGGATGACAGAACTGGTGTGAGCCTGAAGTACCATTAATATTCTCTCTATAGAAAGCTTTGCACTCTGACAATTACTGACATCTGGTCTGGCTCTTCCAGTGTTGAGTTTTTCTATTTTTCTTGCTCTTCTTTTCATAGCATCTTATTTAGAATGCCATTAGACCAGACCCTGAATTGGCTGATAATTTACAGGCATTTCAAAGTAAAGGTTTTGTTCCATACTCAGGAACATTACACATATCATTGGATATCTTCTGTAACACAGCGGCACTATCTCACACTAATAGCAGATCAGACTTTTGTTTGAATATATCAGCCCTCAGATCATCCAGGAAGTAAACTGGCACCCCAAATTTATCTTCAGATCATAGAATCATAGAATAGTTTGGGTTGGAAGGGACCTTCAAAGGTCATGTAGTCCAACCTCCCTGTGAGTACTCTCTAGAATGGAGAGAAAATAGCAGGAACATACAGAAGGCTAAGTAGAAGGACAACAACATGCACAAATGAATCCAAAAACTCAGTTCTTTCTTCCTGAAGAATAGTGCTAAATAGATGATGTCAAAATAAATTTGATCACTAGAGAGGTCTTCCCACTATCATCTGCCTCAACACACACATCACAGACAGCTCCACATTACCTGCTTGCTATTCCTTATATGATGGCCACATTTGCTAAAGTTTTCACTGGTATCTTGAATAATATCCTTGACAGTGGATGTTGTACTCCATTAAAGACCTGCCAAAATCAGTGCATACTGGTGGAGTTAAGGTTCCTTTGTTATATTTAAGCACATTCATAGTTTAAAGCATGTGAATTAAACCATTGATCTTAATAGGATCAAAAACTAAAAAGAATGTTTTCTAGATGACAAGTGGGTTACAAAGGAGGAGCTAATTTTAGAATTAGTTTGAAAAATCAATTCTGGGGTATAGGTATAACAAGCTCTAATTAGAATCTGAGAAATTGGAGGAGATTTGTAGAATAGTAGTTCACACACTTCATACTTTAAATAACAATTTGGTCTAGGTGTAATTAGAAATCAGCGTTTGCCTCTCATTAATTTTCTAAATGATTACTAAATCCATTGTTCAAGTGTAAAGCAGGACAAAAAAGACATTAGAAACTTTACACTCCACAAATGATAGAGGAAATTATAAATGAAATGTATTGTTAATAAACAAAAGGACATTGATCCATGTGCAAAATGTTGAGTCTGGATGAGATAAAATTGTGCTGATTATTTTAACACAAAAGCAGGAATAAACAGGTGAGCCACTGAGCAGGCTCATATAATTCCTTACTGGTGCTTTTTCAAATATTTTTTTCTGTCTGTCTTATCTGGGTAGTATTTTTCACCCATAATACTTGCTAAAATGCCTTATTTTTAAATCTCACTTTTGTGTTTGGCAATTGCAAATTATGTAAAACTGATAGATTTATAATTGTTAAACTTCTTATGTAAAAGTATTTAAACATATTTTAAATCCAAAGATGGTTTTGCTTAGTCTTTTCTTGTAAACTTTGAAACTAAATTTTTAAAATAGTTCATGAATCATAAGATTTCTCATCCTCATGGTTGCATGCATGAACCAAGCTATAACTGGCTGTTCTCTTCATAAAGAATATATCAGTATACTATCTATCTGACACACTGGTTTAGTCAGGAAAATCTGAGCAAAGAAGAAAATTCCTCTTCATTCCATTATAAACTACAAGCTGAAACTGATGGTATCAAAGCATTGCTTTGTGATTCATATCTTTTCACAGGTGAGATACACTTTTTGCATTCTTTGTAAGGTCAGTGTACTTTATTAGGACCCTGTTTATTGTATTCTTCATAACCACAATAGCTGGTTAAACCTCATTCGTGTAATTCTTTTTAAATACTTTGGATCAATTGTGACCACAGGGTTTTGGTGAGAAAGATCTCACATGAGTTTCCTCTATGGTGCGTTCTCCTCCTCATCTTTCTATGAGAACTGAAAAAACATTTGTAATGAGCTTCTGGGGAAAGATTTAGGTTCACAACAGAAAACAAAAAAAACAAAGAAAACCAACACAAGAAATAAAACCTTTCTTTGTTTAGATGCAAAACCTTCTCCTTCCTTTTAGCTTTATTTTTCTAAAAATAAAAACCAAAAAAAAACCAAAAAAAAAAAAACAACAACAACAAAACCAGTTTAAATTAATTTAGGTATTTACAGTTGTCTACAGTTTACAGACTACTATAACTACAGCTAACAGATTACTGTGTTTGTTAGCTAGTTGTTTTGATCAGATGTCCTGGGTTTGGCTGTAGCAGTCATTTTCTTCCTTCTTAGTAGCTGGTGCAGTGCTNAACAAAAAAAAACAACAACAACAAAACCAGTTTAAATTAATTTAGGTATTTACAGTTGTCTACAGTTTACAGACTACTATAACTACAGCTAACAGATTACTGTGTTTGTTAGCTAGTTGTTTTGATCAGATGTCCTGGGTTTGGCTGTAGCAGTCATTTTCTTCCTTCTTAGTAGCTGGTGCAGTGCTGTGTTTTCACCTTTAGTCTGAGAACAATGCTGATAACACCAGTGTTTTAGTTGTTAAGTAATGCTTACTCCTATCAAGGACTTTTTTCAGTCTCATGTGCTCTGCCAGTAAGGAGGGGCACAGAAACCAAAGAGGAAGCAGAGACAGGACACCTGACCCAAATTTGCCAAAAGGATATTCTGTATCACAGCATGTCATGATCAGTATATAAAATGCGGGGAGTAATCCAGAAGGCCCAGATCCCTTCTCAGGTCTGGCTGGGTATCACTTGGTGGGTGGTGAACAATTGTATTGTGCATCACTTATGCTTATTATTTTCTTTTCCTTTTCCCCTTTTAGTTTTATAGTCTCTTCCCTTGTTATTTCCCTTACCATTATTATTATTGGTGGTAGCAGTAGTGGTTTGTGTTATACCTTAGTTACTGGACTGTTCTTATCTCAGCCCATGGGGTTTACATTCTTTCATTTCTCCTCCCCATCCTTCCCGGGAGCAGGATGGGGTGGGAGGGAAGAAGGGTGATGCAGTGGTAGACTTCACAACTCATTAAAGTTGTAAAGTAGGTATGCTTTTATTCAGCCCTGAGGTGCATGGGGGATAGCTCCTCCAAAGGCACATGCACCTCAGCATTGTTCTCCTTCATATTTATCCTCTAAACTACTACATATTCATGAGGTTACAAAACCGTCCACACATATTCATGACCTATACATGCTTTATATTATAATGAGGTAAAATGTCTCCTGGTGGTCATGGGCAGGGGGTCTCAAGATGAAGTAAACGAGTCTTTCTTGAACTTTTCATCTCAAATCGTTGCACATGTTCCCTGCTGATTTAGTCACTGTCCAAACCGTAAAGCTGATTTCATTTGGTTTAGGGGTCCAGAGAACAGGAGTTACTGTTTCTTCCTCCTATCAATAGCCTTGGTCCTACCACTCTGTTCCTGCAAGGTGGTAAGTGTTGAACACACAGTTGTTAAGCCAGTAAGCAGTAACATTGTTAAAAAAACGGCTCAACCCTAGCCCCCCTGTACATCGGTTAACCCTTCGTATCAAAGGGAGGAGTGAGCAAGAGGCTGCCTGGTTCTGAGTTACTGGGTGAGCTTAAGCCACAACATCAGGTGACTCTTTTGCTACAGGATTTAAGAAATATCTAGATAAGGAGAAGTTTAAATATGAGTTTAAAACTCTAACCATTCTAAAAGTTAAGCTGAATGTTTGGCAAAGTCACTTGTTTGCATCCACGTGGTCAAGGAATGTAGCATGCTTTGTGCACTTCCAAATGGAGTATACAGCACTTGAATCCTGATTTTCTTTTCCCCTCTCACAACAGGGGAAGACCTAGCAGGAGTCATTGAGTTCTCTGATGTTGCTGAAAATCCTATTGAAAGCAGAACTGAGTCATTTCACATTAGTGCATTTGCGGAGGAGAGACATGAGCTTCTCCAGGGAAGATGAAACCACTCATATCTTCAGTGTTTTTAAATACAGAGGGACAAAACAACCCCAAGCACTCAAACACCCAAACAACCAATCAACCCTACTCCTTATTATTATCTAGACTAGAGCAAACCAGAGAAATGGTTCAATTAAGTCACTCTTCAAAGCAGGCTGAAAATCACAGGCTACAGGAAGAAATTACTGGTCTCTCTCACAACACTACTTTAAAGAGAGTCATTCAGTTCAAATACCACTTAAAATTCAAGTAGATGTGTGAGTTAAAGCCCAACATGTGTGGGAGAAAAGTGGGGAGGGGAGAGGAAGTGGTTTTGGCAAAAAAGGCAAAGAAATAATTTCCATCTGAAGTTTCAGCTTCTGTTTTGAACTGCAACCTAATCTAAACAATTATCACCACAATCGCCAACTAATCAAGCATCCAGCAACTCATCATCTCTCAACAATCTCTCATTCTGAACACAAAACGACATGTTTAGCAACGATTTAGCAGGTGATCTTAGTCAACTCTTGTGAGTAATCTTCCTTTACCTTTGAATGAGAAAAATCATTCTGAGTGGTACCAGCTGCCTGTATGGACCTGAAAAGACCCATCATTCCTGCATTTCAAATGGCAGTTTGGATTATGTACTTTCTGCTCTTCCTACATACTTTTGAATTCTTTTGTGTGTCTATGTATTAACTAGTTTTATTTCCTTAGGTTGTTTGCAGATCATTTTGATCTTAGTTTTTATTAGATGTGTCCACAGGCTTCCCACTGTACTCCAAAGGACAACTGAACACTTTCTCAGAGTCACTGAAACTAAACTATTAGCTTTTGCATCATGTGAGAACAAAATATGATGGGAATTATATTAGAAAATTAAGATCTTGTAACAGCACTCTTTCTGTGAGCTCTTAACTAGAGTTTGAAAATGTCATGAGACCAATTTTGTAGATGGGACATTGTCAACAGATGTAGAGTTTTTCTCAAAGTTCAGAAAGACTGCACTGTAAGAGAAGAGCGAGTAACTTAATGAGATTTTCACCTTAGAAAAAATCTAGTTCTATGAATCGTTGTCTGAGAAATCTATCATTCCATTTTCCATCATTTATTAAAGGCCTACAGATTTAAAACTAACCCATTTCGATTTGATCTGAAGGACTCAAAATTTTTTACCATTATGTCCATTTTTCACAATTTTTGCCATTATCTATATTAAAGATTTCTGAATTAGTTTAACATGTGTGGTAATTTTTTTCATCTGGCTACTCTTAACTTGCTCAGGCTTTTTTTTTTTTTTAATTTTGAAAGACTTATATTTTAGCTCGAATATAGTTTTCCTTGTTCTCTAGGTGACCTATTTAGCATAGATAGTACAGGACATCAGCTGTGTCCTAATATTGGGCAGAAAGCAGAAAGGGAAAAATCAAGAAGGCATTAAAACAATTCAGACACAGCAGCAACACATTTCTTGGATGGAAAGCACTCAGTCAAAGAACTTAGATGTTTCCAGGTGTTTACCACAAAAGTGATGTTTCAGTTGAAGTCCAGTACTGAGTTTCAGTTTGTGAAACTTAGAAAGAGTGATGAGTCTGAAATCATGCTGTAGCTGGTATTCAGGTGTAATGTTTTTACTAGGATGTTATGGTCAAAAGAGTTCAGATAATGTAACATTTGAACGTTGTTGGAACATATGTCTTTAAACTTCTGTAAGTTTAGGGCTAGATAAAACAATCAGGGAGACCCTCCCCTTGGTGTATGAGGTTCAGGGGAGTTTAGGTATGGCTGGATCCACTTCTAGCCCTAGCCTTGGTCACTGGTTTATGTCTAAAGGAATATATAGATGCATCTGCACAATTTATCCATTATATCCCTTAGTCAAGATTTCAAGGTTTAGTATGTTATTAGTCACCGTCACTGAGGCCCACAAAATTGACTTAGGTTACAAACCCCAAAGGAAGCTTATTCTAACAAAAAGTCATTTAATACTCTGACAACATTAGTAAATTACAGGTTCTAGATGCAAAGTTGAATCAAATAGTATAAAAATAATGTAAGCTTAAGTTTTAAAGGGAATTAACCCAAGGTGTGTTTCACTCACCAGTTAAGATGAGGACTCTACCTCGAGGAGTTACTTCAGGTGGCATCTTAGCCCAAATGGAGAGTCCTTGACTGCAGACCTGTTGGTCCAAGGAGGACTGGCTCAATTCTTGTCCTCTGGCAGGACCTCATTTATACCTTAGTTGAATTTGATCTGTCATAAACAAATCTGGTCTGAGGGCTCCTGGCTTTTGACCAAAGTATGTCCAGGTGGAGATTTTGAAAATCTAAGGACTTTTAGGAAGACAAAAGAATTTGTTGCCAAAATTATAAAGACACATTATTCTTCTGAAAACTTTTATCCCAGTTAACTCCTTATGTAGGATTTATATATAATATAAACTTTAAGCTAAGCATTTCCATCTCATGTTTATCCAATGCTATTAATGATGCCTGTGAAATATGTCTAGATCAATTAAGAAAATGAAGCCAGTGATGACTCTTGTGATAGCTGTTGGCCAGATGGTTCCCTGAATTAAATCATGTCACACTTAGGGTTTTAAAATAGTTACAACAATGATTGAATATAAAGCCACATTCTCTTAGAGATAAAATGTATGAGTGCATTTTAGCATGTAAGACATTTTTTGCAGTTATTTATTTTTAACTCTCCACAAAAAGTCTGACAGCCCAGTGCTTTTGGATAGCATATCTCCTCTTGTGTTTCACAGATAACTGCACTTTAAATGTAACATTTGTCTGTAAAGCCTGATAAGGAGCCAGATGTCAGTGCTGGAGGAGGCATCTTTCACAGTATTCTGGGACAGAGAGTAGATGTAGATGTAGATGTAGACTTGCATGAAAGGAAATGATTTCCTTCACTTGGACCAGGGATCAAGTGGAAGTCACTTTAGTCTAGTGTTGCAATAATTTACAGCTCAAAGGAAAACAAGCGAAGATGAGAAGAGTGTGATTTGTACACTCTTGTGTGCTGTTTGCAGACATGGGCAACAGAATCAATTGCAAAAAAAAAGGTGTCCACGCAGTCAGACCTGCACCCTGCACCCTAGCAATGTCTGCACAAGTCCCGATTTGACTGGTTATTCAGATAAAGGTCCTGATAAACTATTTCTGGCTGTATACTAAAATACCATACTCATTATACCATATACTAAAACACTATATGCAATATCTTTTATACAGTGTGTTCTTTAAAGAAACTATAGCAATGAGTTTTGAATGAGTTACAACACCTCATATCCCTACAGTGGAGTTTAACAAAGGTTCTGAACTCACCCTTAATTCCAGTACTTGTTTTCAAAATGAAGCAGATTGTATAAATGGATGGTACAATTTTCTGCAGTTCCTGAAATTCCAGAATCTGAAGTCACTGATTTTGAGAGAGACACAAATGTCTAAATGCTAATCTCATTTTTGCAAAAATAATATATGCTCTTAAGTTAACTAAAGACATTTTGGAAATTTGATCCTTGGGTACATCAGATGAGTGGGATGAGAAGTAAATAGGTTCTGTCTCCATGTTTCTCCATGATTAGTGTGCTCTGTACAGTGTGTTGTCTGACAACATTAGTTTGAAGTATTACTTTCATGTACATTTCTGTCTGGTCATTTGTTCTCCTGGCTATTAAGTTTGTGCAAAGTATAATTACAAAGAGAAGAACAAATTGCTTAATATTTGCTATGTAGCTTTGAATTGTTCCTGCTTATAAAAGAAGAAGGTGAAATATTAAATTAGTTTTACCCCTCCCCAACAAAATGCCAGTATCTATATGCACAAAATATCTCAGGGGGGAAAGGAAAATGGAGGGCTGCAATTATAACAAAGTTATAACAAGCTAAAATGTCTTGTCATTGCAAATAAGCTGTCTAAGGGCTGCACTGGGAAGCATTAATATTTAAAGATATTCTTTAGGACATTTCCAGCAGCTCAATGAGAAACATCTTTATCTACTTGGCACATAAATATTTCAAGATGTCAATATTTTGCACATGTAGAGAAACACCTTAACTCACTGTAGGGAAATCAAGGGTAAATGTCTTTCCATGCTCACCACAATACCAAATTATTGGATTTATAGGAGATATTTCAAGCATAGAAAAACTCACAACAGTTGCTTCTAATTTCATTTCAGGTTCTAATGTAGCCTTGACTTTTAAAAAGTAACTCTAGAAAGTCAGTACCTACAAGTCTGAAGTAAAATTAACAAACCTAAGAGGAGAAGATCAAACATGAAACTAAAGAAAATGAAGCAGGCAAACAATCTTTTAAGCAAGGATGGAACAGTCATTTTGAACCTTGATAATTTTAATAATTTTTTTTTAAGGAGAAATTACTGAGTCTGCTGAGGCAGACAGTTTATGGCAACTTGGGCAAAAAAAGCATCAGTCACAAAAAGCAAGTAATCTGACAGTTTTGAAATTCAAGTTACTTTATGACCTATGTTGCCCTTCTTTAGATTTTGCTATCCAGGAAGAAAGGGATGGATGTGCCATCTGTTTGACAATCTTATTCCATGGATTTCTTCCTATCAGTCTCTTTACATCATTCATTCAAATAGCTCAAATAGTGACAAGACATGTCTATAAAACCTTTGGCTTTGTCATTGTTCCTTAAATATCTCATTCAGTCATAGCCGGTTGTGGAAGTTGATGCAACCTTCATTGACATTTAAGCTAGAAGGATATGTTTATGTAGTTTGATGTTAGAGAGCCAATCTTCATTATGTTTGCCTGTTGGATAAGAAAATATTAGCTTTTACTTACTTTCATTCAGCACATATAACTTCCACTGGAAGAATAACTAACAGTGAAACACAGGAGTTGGCAAACAGCACTTCAGGGAAGGATATAAAACTGAAGTGAACCACAAGTTGAAGACAAGTCAACAGTGTTTTATTTTTGAATGACATAGGAGAAATTGCAAATACTTAGAAATGGAAGCATGATGCCAGCAACATGGAATAATTCACTTTAGTCTTGTTGAGGGGTTAGTGGTAGGGCTTTTTATGCTTATGGCAAATACACTTGGAGAAAGGTTTGAAATGGTCAGTGTGAAAACAGTAATGAGAATGAACAGTGATCTAGAAAGAAATCCAAGAAAGAAGGCTGGAAATGAGATACAAAGTTTGTCTCACCTAGATCAGAGAAAAACTGGAGGAGGATGTTTGCCTTAGAAAAATAAACAAATTTTATCTTTTTCTATGTGCATTTTGTGAAGGAAAATGAATAGCAGGCTCAAGTTAGAACATAAGAAAAGAAGCTAGAAGAATAATTTCAAATTTGCCTGTGATGATTTCTGTCTCAGAGGTTTTAAAATTGTGTTAGAAGAACGTCCTTCAGTAATGATTCAGATAGCCTTGGGCAAAAGCGCGGTTTAGGCGGCATCTGGACTGCCTATCCAGTCTTTCTTTTTTGTGGTTTAATTGTCTGGAAAATCAGAAGTAAAACCAAGGTCTGATTTATTTTGCCCATCTACACTATTAATGCTCTGGGGTACTACTTTCCATGGTTTTAAGTGTCCTGTGTTTGGTCAGATTAAGCTCTTAATATTATTCAGTTTCCATTTGCTCAGCACCAACAAAGAAATTTTTGCAAACAGTGGGTTAGATTTTTTAATATTTAGTTCCACAGAATGCCTGGAGGATTTCCTCAGGGCAGAAATAACATTTGGCAGATTCAGTGGAATTTCCCTGGGATGAGGGTAAATATTTGACATCTACCCGTAGGTAATGGAACTGATCTTGACAAGCTGCTTACCACCAGTACTCTAGATGATTGCTTCAGATCAGGATAGAAGGTTAAAAATGTACATTTTACCTCTCTTTCAGAATATTCATTCATATTTATCTATCCAGTTTTGAGCCTACTTTCTCTATTTTAAAACCAGAAAGACAAATGTCTGTATCGCTTTTATCCTACCCAAGCAGCTTATTGTGGAATGTGCTGCTGAAGGATTATATAAATAATTAACCATAGCTATACCACTACATGTTAGGGTGAAGGCTCTTTCTTGTCATCTCAGGAGAAATGGCACAGCTATGGAAAGCAATGCATATGCTTACTTGATAATATTGCAGAGAGAGTCCACTTGTATCTTCATAGGAAAATTCACTTCAGGTTAAGCTCTTTTTAGATATGGTCAGTATCACTCTATATAAGTAATTGTCATTGTTATTACATGTGACAGTTAACAAACTCCATCTCAGAGTAGCTTCAGAATGAGAAATCCAAAGAATTGTCAAGAAATCCAAAGAACTGTCAAGCAATCCACTGGGGTCAGTGGAGCTCCTCTGTTCTAGCCAGAGCGTCTTGCCCTATTTGATCTGCTAGTGGCAGTGAAAATGGGGCTTCAAAAGCTTGCACCTCTTTCTCATGTATTTAACATATTTTGAAAGGTTTACCCTTGGAAGCAAAAAATTATGAAAGCCCTTGGGGTCATAGGTGTTATTAAACATTTTCTTCGGCGAATTATGCCAAATGGCTCTTTAACTCTTCATTGAATTTTCAAAATTCAGGTTTGATTTGGTTCAGGTCATGTTATACATGGATGTTCTTACAAAACCTCATTCTTTAATGGTCAGAATTTAATTCAGTAAAGATCCTAAATGATGCAATTTTGACCACTTGCTGTAATGGAGTCAATAGTGTCAATATTGTTTGTATTATGCTGTGGACACTAATTTGATTTAACACCACCAAACTCAATTAGAAGCAATTAATTCTCACTATTATTTCAGTAGCAGAAGTATATGAATATAATGAGAATACACTGAGAAGCTCTGAAAAACCAGTTAAATTATCGGTTCAATGCATGTTAGTGTGGCAGTAACCATCTGGATTTCCCTAGCTACCCCTGTATGGTCTGCCTAAGTGTTCTAGAAAGACTATTATCCCTGATTAGTTTGGAAGCACCGATAATTCATTACCCTCCAGGAAGCCAGAAAATGTTTTAAAGCTTTTAATAACTCTCATAAAAAGAAGAATAAAACCAGAGGCCACCACGAAAAAACTGAATAAATGACCAACATACTCCTACCAGTGGAGTTTCCAGAATTATGTATTGACAGGCAGCATTAGCATTAACAACAAAAGGAGTTAGTTTCTTTTTTATGGAATGCATAGTGTATACATGAGGAGATACCACTGATTGCACTTGGATGTTTGTTTACACAATGCAAGTGTCTCCAGTGTCTGATTTAGACAGGATCTTTGATTTTGTTTTATTCTACTTAATCTGGGATTAGCTCAGTCTTTTGTTGCAGCTATGTAATGGAGCTAGGCTACAGTTCCATGAAGATAATATATCTCAAAAAGTTATCCTATCTTCAGACTTTATGAAGTTTCTTAATAATGAGACACAGAAACAAGTTGCTCCATATTTTGTGAGCAGTATGTAGGATAGATATGTGGTAATGTCAGGCAGCTTTATATGACATTCCTGGTTCTTCATTTCCTGTAAGAAGAATGAAGGAAAAGATCAAAGAAACAGAAGTGTGAGATGTTGTGAAAGTAAAAAAAAAAACAGGTAAAACTGCTTGCCTGCATTAATCTGTGTGAGAATGAAGGAGGACTTGGCTGGTTGGTCAGTCCATAAGAACCTGAAATAGCTGCTGGAAAAGATACTGGATGGACAGTAGCTCTGTTAGAGATACATTACTATTTGCTTTAGTGATAAACAGAAGGGGATTTTTAGAAACTAGACTAGGAAAGACACTACAGGGCCTCTGTCAGCTTGTCCATCTACAGCTACTCTGCTGTCTTCCTCTTTTTCCTTGTAGTTACCATAGAGAACTCTCTTTTTTGATCTCAAACTGTTCTTGAAAAGTGTTGGCAAAGATGCGGAAAGTGGAGAACAGGGAACACAGATATTCTCACGACGTTAAAGGCACATGAAAAGTGCACCATGGATGAGGTGGATAAACAGAACAAAATGTAGCCATGATTTTAGACAGTCCATTTCAAGTTCTGACATGCTCATTGACATGATGAATTGGTTGCATGATGCTAGCTCTCACCTATGAATTTTTCTTTATGTGTTGTCAAAAAACCCTGCTTCCAAAATACACGCTTCTTCACTGGTGGTTCAAGTTCCTGTACGCGTGACCATAAAAGTGGATGTAAGCTAGAACGAAATGGCTCTGGACACCCCCAAAAGAAATCAGGGAATTTCAGAAGATAAGTGAAAGTAGCTCTTGAAATTTGTGACTGAATTCAGAGTGCCCCTGTGGTACCACCATGGAATTGCCAGCATCCTTCCTTATTTCTGAGGAAAGCAAAACTTGGTTTCATTTACATGTGATGTCATATTTGTTCCCACCTGCCTAACAGTAAGCATATGTGCTTGTCTATATAGTACTGAAACAGGAAGGAGTGGGAGAATTTATTGCATATGCTTAAACATTGTGCTGGATAAGCACAGCACCAATATTATCTAAATAAATTACATCTTTAGGCTTACAGATGGATGACTAAATTCCACACAGGGCTTCTTAGAGGTTGCATTTGTGTATCTTGTCAACAGTTTACTGTAGCGGTAAGGTTTTGAGGCAAAAATGTGGATGCTTGACAGACTTGCATTGCCAATAAAATAAAAAAAATAGATGTATTGGTTGCCCCAAGGTTTGGTGTCCCAGGATTGTTTGACTTTTAGACTATGCTGATATTCAAACTGCTATAGGGTGATGTCTGCTTAGCGAAGTCTTCTTACATGAAGATCTATGGTTATAAGGCCCAATTCATTGTTACATGAGGAACTGCAATTCCTCCTGTTGACTTAAATAACACTATGCTTGTAGGCCAAAATGGAAATCCAGTGGTATCATGGAGAAGCATGGAAGCATGTGAAAGTCCAAAGAACATGTTTTCCTGTGAAACTAACTATAGGCAGAGGGGAAGGAACAGAGAAAGAGTTTCTGTCATGAATTCTGTGGATCAGGATGTATTTATTATAAGTAATGCAATTCATACAAAAAGACCAGAACGGGACATTTATACCGCATAGTTAACCAATGCGCATAAAACCTCAGTGCAGAACAGATATCTGCTTCAGTAATTGGCAGTCACACAATCATTTTTCAAAGAACACAAAGTAATATCAGAGATCTTTTTTCCTATCTCCTGCTAGTGAGTGCTACTCCAGGACTGGCAGACAGTCTTTCAAATTCATTTATATGTCAGTTATGAAATGAATGAGGCAAAGCCATGAAATGAATTGAAACTTGTTTTGCAGATGATCAGTCTTTCATTTGTCATCTTCCCCTCTGGATAAAAGGCAGAGACTGAAATAAGAAAGGAAGGAAATTATTAAGGAAGTCAAAGCAGAGAGCCTGCCTCGACTTGTGCCTGCTATCAGTCCCCATCTATTCGTCCTGCTGGTGGAAGTATCACTGGGACTACTCATAACCCACCAGTACTTTAGGAACACAATTTTGGAAATGAGATACTTGCAATTATTTTATAACCAAAGAAGAAAAAAATGTCCTTGAAGCTTAAGGTGAACAAAAATTTGTGTAGGGCTGAGCATCATAAGGATTAATTGGGATGTCCTTTTTCATTGTATTTTAGATGTGACACTAAAGCATGCAGGACCCTCATGTTATACTCTTAAGCTTGAGATTGACTCATGTCATTAAACATGATGATACAAATATTGCTCATTCATGCCACTATAAACTTAAGTTTATAGTGGTACAGTGGTACAATCAGTATTACCGTTTATTCTAAGCTCAGCATTACTAATTGTATTACTATAAAGCTATTTTCTACTTATATAAACAGCAAGGATAATACTGTCAGGAATTGGTAACGCTGCAAATAAACCAAAACCACTTTGTCTGCATATCTTTTATGGTGTAAATCTTATATGCAACTATTAGGAGAAAGCTCACCATTGTAATATTTGACTCTGTGGCCAGTTATTTTTATTGCTGGGGAATGAGACAAGGGAGTGTCCTTGCACTTCCCTCTGGCTGAAATATTTATTACCATATTTGCTTTTCATAAATGTCTGATTATAACATCTCCAACTAGAGATGGGCAGCAAGTACAGCTCCAAGGGCAGGTCCCACCCTGGGGACATGCAAGCAGGAGAAGTTCAGTTGCTGGGTGTGTGGCAGTATAATTCTTATATAAAAGAGGGAACTCCTCATTTTTCTGGAAGAGGTAGTGGAAGTGCAGTTGGGAAAGTAATAATTTTAACTAGAGACTGTACCCTGTAGTTTTGTTGCCTCCTGAGCACAGCAGAAAACAAAAAATGAAAGAGCCTCCCTGTGAGAGTTTGTATTGCACCCTGTTGACAGATTCCCATCTTGTCTATTGCCTCCAGTAAGTTTTCTGAGTGGGAAAAGACCTTAGACCTGTAATGGAAGAATAAAGGGGAAATTTGTCTCTCATATACTTTTACCGCTAATTTTCCATTCAGTCAAAAAGAATTGCAAGTTTTAGTCATGAAGAGTCATGAGGCCTTTAAACTAGTGTTGCCAGGGGAGGGGAACCTCAATAAATTCTAACGCTGCCTTTTGTAAGAGCGGGGGGTAGGCACCATTACTCTGGGCACCATCCACCCCATGTCATCTGCCATCATGTGAGCTGCTGGCTCCCAGCAGGTCTTGGTGCTCCCCTCTGTTTCCCTGCCTAAGGAAAATGGGGTTCTGCAAAGATAAAGCAGTGTGGTCCCCAAAGTGCTCCTTATGGCTCTGTGGCCCTCCAGACAGGAAAAGAAAGTGAGGAATTGTAATGTCATCAGGGATGACAAACACAGAAAAAGAACCTCTCACTGCAAAATGAGATCAGCTTCTAGTCTAGATCTATTTGCCACATTTTTATATGTTATGTATTTCAAAATTTGATGAATATAATAAAGCAAAAACCAATACCTTTTTATATACCTCATATCAAGTCAATTTATTTTACCATTGACTTTCTTTAAAGTGAGAAATTATGCACGGATGGAATATATGTAATCTCTTGATCTGAAAACAGGCTGACAGACACAGCATAAAACTTGCCCTAAGTGCTGTATTTTTATGTTATCCTTCTTCATTATTCTTTCTAAACAGGCAAAGTTAATTTAAAGAATCTACCTGGATACAATTTAATCACTTTTACAATCATGAAGCACTTTTAAAGAGTTCAGTTAGCTCTTTTCTGAAATGAGTAGTGATGCTTTGAGTTTAATATGACTTACCATTGTTACAGTGGTAACAATGTAATATCTACAATGTGTGCCCAAGTAAAGTTGGTCTGGTTGAATGAAATGTGTTCATCAAACTGAGAACAAAATATTCACTTCCCCAAACAGATGATAGAGAATGTTAACTGATTACCCCATACAATTAAAATTTTTCTATCTTATTAGGAAAAAGAAAGAAAAAGTATAATGTTAATATCTATGCAGCTAAATACCTTAAGACATCAAGACAATGCTTTGAAGAACAAGAGATACAAGGCAGAATAAAAAAAACAGGTTTGATAACATCAAGTGATTATAGGACATGAGAAGGCACAAGGCAATTTGTGCACTGTGAATCGAGATTGATCTTTACAGTGTTTCTTTAGTTGCATGTGTATACTTGCTCCTTAATCATGATTTGCAGACTATATTAATAGCCTTTTGTTCTGCAAAATAAGAGGTTCTGCTAATTAAACTTTGGTAGAAACCATCCTTTTATGGCTTATGAAGGAGACATACACGTTAGCAGTCAGTTTCTTGGTTTTCCAAGTAGTTTGGTATGCTCTACTTGTTTGTTTATTAGAAATGAAGCATCTGTAGATGCTGTAATTGTAAAAAATTCCTTGCAAATATGATCTGAAAGTAGCCAATGCAATGATATCTGCTTGAGTACGCCAAAAGCCTGAAGCACTGAGAGAATAGCCTTTTTCAGCTTCACATATTAACTCAAATGCTAGTGATGACACTTCAAATGTCAAAATATCTGTTTACTTTTTCATTGAAGCATGGAAAGGAGACAGTAGAAATAAAGATCTGTGCGATCTAGTCCAAGTGAAAACTTTCTTGGATGCAGCAAGTGAGCAATGCTTGGTAGATAGCCACATTTAATGTCTTCCCTGCCTTGCAGGGGAAGACTTAAATGATCAGCAACACTTTCTTCTTTGCTGACAAGGGTGCATTTCAACTTTCAGACAAAGGATGCTGAACTTCATCACTTCAAGCATCAAAAAAAAGTGAATCAGAAATCACACAAACCCTAGCAACCTCTGCAAACAGAACTTTGTATTTTCTCTCAGCTCTGCAGTATACTTTCCTCAAAACAATGAATAACCCCTTTTACACCAGCAAAGAAAGGGGATCAGCAAAAACTTGGCTTTGGTATTCCTTCTTCTCTCCCACATTAATTCTTTTTCCAAAGTGCCAGGAAATGCAAGGAGGTAGCTTTGTTCCCCACGCTGTCACACTGCAAAGTCAGGTCCTTTCTCTTGCATGGTCAGGTCCAGGCCAATGGTTTCCCCTTCTACCTAGGGAACTGGTCATGGCATAAGTACCAGAGACATTCAGCACAGCATATTTAATCCCTTGTTCTGACGCAACTTTCCCTTCATTTCCTCCTGCTGCTTCACCAGTGCAGAGCTGACTGAGAAAGAGACTGGGTTGAAAAAATACTCATGGGGGAAAGCATTCCAAGTCAAAGTAAATTAAAATGGTTTCTCTGATAAGAATTTTCTGAGATTATCCCATCTCTCACTGTAGTGTCTGTGCACCATTCAAATCAAATAGAGACTATAGCTAATTTGCAGGTTTTCAGGAATTCTCTGGCACTTCTGTCCGTGAATTCTCTGGAACATTTAGGTAAATTACTGAGTTCATTTTCCCTGTCATTTTCCCTGACTTGACTGGACAACTCCACCAAAAGTCAGTGTAATCCAGACTAACTGAACTGAAACTAGAGCATTGGAGTACATGGGCATTCTCAGCATGCCAAAATACATAACTTTTGAAAATCTACTATGTCTTTGGCTGTCAGTCCTGGGTACTGATGGAAACAGAGACAAAACACCACACTGAATGCATCTTTGCTCTGATCCAGTACAGCTAGGCTAATGTCAGAAAGCAAAGAGTAAGAATGTGAAAAAAGGCAAGTGCTGAAGTAAGCAACCTAGGGAGACTGTGTATTTTCCTGAAAATTTCCAGGGGCAAGCGTTATGCAGAAATGGTGCAAGCATAGTTCAGTCTTGCCTGGGGGAGGATGAGTTAACTTTTGAAAGTTCTTTCCAGCTCTGCAAAGAGCAAGCAAACATAATCACAGCTCCACAGAAATGTCCATTTTCTGGTGGATTTTCAGATATGAGTCATGTAACTGTGCCATTAGGCTGTCTACTTGCATTATTTCCAGATCATCATAGCTCTTCCTTGTTTTAAATGCTGACAGTAACTTACTGCATTGATGAGATGGTTTCCGCTGAGCAGAAAACTCTCCTAGGAAACGACTGTGTAAATTTCAACATAATTGAGCTCCTTCCAACCCAAACTATTCTATGATTCTGTGATACAGCAGCAAGCTTTTGTGTAATCTGTAGAATGCTGGAGCTTCTGGCCAGCACATAAAGCTGTGGCACCCTTGATTTGGACAGGATGCTTATATCCCTGTTAGTTCTAATGGAGGAAACAAGGGCACATGTGCAGGTCCACAAGGAGAGCAGCTAGAGCCGTGTCAGCTGCATTCAGTGTGCACAATGAAGTCAATTGCTTGGTGATGCTCTTCTGACGTCAGTGTCACAAGGTTGAAATGTGGCCAAATAAGAGCTAAAGATTAGTACAGAGGCTACAATCATTCCAGCACCACTTAGCACAAATGAGAACTAATTAATCTTTACAGCATGCCTGCAGAATATATATGCCCGGAAAATCAAAACCTTGCCTTGCTGATATCAGTGAGAGCTTTATTTCTGACTTTATTTGAGCCTGATTTCACCCTTAAAATACAGATCTTTGTCTCTGTTTTGTAGATGATTTAGATTTAAAAGACAGAGGGTAAGCATAAGTACTGGATTCTGCCCTAGAGATGGGTTGACTTCTCTAAATTCTCCACACAATTTTGGACTCTAGCACGGTTTTGTTCATTTGCATGTAAAGAGAGCTCTTCATCACAAATTACTCATGTTTTCTTTTTAAACTTACTACAAATCCATAGGTGGTTTTAAGGCTTATGCATTCAGGTACCAAGTACATAGATTCAATTCTTTTTGACTTTTTCCCTCAGACACAGTGGTAAGATATTGATAAAGGGGAAAGGAAACTACTTGTTCAAGTTGAGATATGGTGACCGTGAACTTGATAATAGGAAATAATCAGACTTCTGGAAACAGGAGAAAGAAGTGTATATGAAAAAGACAGGCATATGCACAAGGGGAAAGGTTCTCTGGGATTTCATCTGAATCAGTTTTTAACAGGCTCTCAAACTCACTCTTGCACTGATCTATATTATCTACTGCAATTGGGAGGACCTTTTAAAGAATGTTGCAGATGTTAATTGTTTTTGTGCATTTCCTTGAAAATTCAAAGATTTATAAAAGTTCTTTCTGAGACGCCCAATTTCTAACCTTTTGACCACTGCTCACCTGCTTATAGCAAAAGTATTTTTAAAAGACAGCTGTAGCAATGTAGCACATGTGGATTTTTTTACCTGGAACTCAAATTTAAAAGACTGAAGAAGTTTCAACAGGCAGTGAAATTCTAGTGGAGAAAGAAGGGCTGGCATTTGCCTTCCCACGACTGTACCTGACAATGTGTATTCTTATAAACTTGTGTGTGTTTATTTACTGCTCCCAAAGGCTTTCATATGCTACCACACTTCAGATTTCCATATTCAGGAAGCTGTTTCTTTGGGCTGGTATTTCTTCTGTCTAAAACTGAGTTGGGATTTCTGTCTCATATAACTGGCAATTTCTCTACCTACTGTACATGCTAATTGTCTATATTGTTGCATTTATACAAGGAAATTGTAGCTTGAATAAGCAGAAGTGCAAGAGGTTTGTATTATATGTATGTTTCTGACAGAGGTTTCCTCTATTCTTAAGCAATAGCTATTAGTCTTGTTGTGTTCCTATAAGTTGGCATGAATGGTCTTTTCCTCCCCATTCTGTAGGTGCTTAATTAACATTTGTAAATAATTTTCAAGTTACCAAGACTGCAGACTGTTGAAAAAGCAGTATACAGTTGATCCTGAGGACAGGGGAACGTAATAGTGAGTGAGTCGGTGTGAAAATATCATGCCTCCCTAAGGACCACGGTATCATGGCCAGAGACATTATCAAGGAGTATTTTTCATGAAATGGACAAAATACACATTCCGCTATGGGTACCTGGATTTCCAAATACTATCTAACCATCCACTGAAACACATTAAGCAAATGAACCAAATGAATCTATAGAAATGCTTTCTAAGCCTGGAAATACAGATTTCACCAGTGAAACACAGGGCGTTTCATGCTTTGCTCAAGGCAGCAGGGCTGCTTGTGTCAGATCATTTGAATTTTTCCCTGGCTATATTTAAAGCAGTGTGATAGCAATATGAGACACTAAATTTTAGAAAGGTGATGCTGCCTTTCATATCCTGGAACTGGAATCTTTCCTTCCCATGCCAAATTGCCAAGATCAGAGCATTTGATCACTGCTAAGGAGAGTTTTCTCAGACTCCAGTAGTGTAAATCATTATGCTGCTCTACATTTCTATTTCTGTGCTTCCATTGACTTCCACTGATTTGAGTTACAGCTATATAAAAGTGGGGGAAAGCAGAAGGTAATCTGGCTCTTTGCAAACACTTCCTGCCATGGTTTAAACCCACCCAGCAACTAAGTACCATGTAGCTGCTCTCTAGGGAGGAGAACTGGAAGAATGTAAACCCCACAGCTTAATAATTGAAATCAAGTTAAATATAAGGATAATAGAAATAATGCCAACAATAACAATAGTGAAAATAACAATAAGGAACAACAACAAAAAAAAAAAGAAATGAGAATTCAGAAAACCCAAGTGATGCACAATACAATTGCTTACCACCTGCTGACCAATACCCAGCCTAACCCAAGCAGTATTCAGTCCCTTCTGGGTAACTCCCCCCAGTTTATATACTGGGCATGTCATGCTGTGATATGGACTATCCCTTTTGCTACTCTGGGTCAGGTGTCTTGTCTCTGTTCCCTACCAGCTTCTTCCTCACTGGCAGAAAATGAGAGACTGAAAAGTCCTTGACTTAGTATAAACACTACTCAGCAACAACCGAAACATTGGTATGTCATCAGCATTGCTCTCAGACTAACGCCAAGCCACAGCATTGTGCCAGCTGCTAAGAAGGAAAACAGCTGCAATTCAGATGAAAACAGGACTCTTCCTTAATTACAGAAAACAAGAATTTTATTAGTTGTTTTTTTTTAAAGTGTTGTATCCAAGACATGTTACTTCCTGACCTTTAACTTATTTGCAAAAAATTTCTTCATGGAAAGGGTTATCAAGCACTGGAACAGGCTGCCCAGGAAAGTGGTTCGGTCACCATCCCTGGAGGTATGTGCATCTGTGAGGCTCAAGGACATGATTTAGTAGTGGACTGGGCAGTGTTAGGTTTGTTGCTGGACTTTGTGATCTTCTCTAAGGGTCTTTTCCAACCTGAATGATTCTATGATAGTGATACAAAACTGATGCTTTGGAGCTTTAGAGTAGCTATACTACCAGTTCATCATGGATAATAACATTTCCTTGGTAAACGGCATATTCCAGTCTGCTTCTTTTGCAAGAATCTCTGAATTCCATAGTTATGTCAATGATATCTGAGATTGAGGTACTTTACTGATAAGGTCATTAAAATTTCAGTGTATTGTTTAAGAATCAATAGAGGAATATTCAGAGCCGCTTTCTAAGGTTGAGTGCTCAGCAGGGTTAAGGATGGAATCTCAGCATCCTTAAATCTTTCTGAGATAAAGTCTTTTTCCTTTTCCCTGGATGAAGCTATTCAAGTAGTTGATGAGATTTTGATTTCTTTCTTCTGTACTTTTTTTTTTAAATAACATTTTAACATAGGATTCCTTAAACAGTAACTAGCATCCTCTCTGCCCCCATCAAATAGCCTAGCTGTTGTCTGTGTAGTGATTTATCTCAGGGAAAATTATAAGACTGTGCATGTGATATTTCAAGAGCAGTAAACTAACCATATTTATCTCTTGGATTTTGCTTCCTCCAGTTTTAAAATGTACTGTCATGCTAACCAAGCTGAGTCACATATGAGAAAATAGCATTATCTCCTGGATCATGTGCCACTCCAGGAGCAAGCTTGAGGAGCTGGAGTCTGCAGGCTGCTCTAGCACATCCTTTTCGTTTATTGAGAGATGGTCTCGCTCACTTTGGCTTTCCTTTTTCTCATTTTTTGTACTTTTCACCCACTAAAGGAAAGATCCCCCATATTTGATTTTCTAACAAGTTAGGGGAAACAGCTTGACTGGAAAATGCTACTTCTGTATGCAAAATATAACACCTTGGAGTGTTTAGGTGACTGTCATGGCCACAGAGCTCACAGGACAGTAACAGTGTTATAAAGGTCAAAGTCAATATACTATTGTAATATATGGGGGAAATCCAAATTTCCATACCATTCTTTATGGAAATGGAGAAGTTAGTATTTACTGAGAAGTAATGGAAGTAGAGCCTGTATCAAAGCCTGGCTTGGGGGAGGACTGAAAAAAAGCTGAGCTCAATGGATGAGATCATATTTTCATTTGACACCGATTTCAACAGAACTGAGGTTTCACACCTTACAGCTGGAACATCTTGTCCACACCATATCCTGTCAACAGAATCAGTTGAAACTAAATAGATTCAGGGAAAGGTTAATATTAAAAGCTTGCATAGTGACTGTCAGCTTTACAATGGGATTTTCATCTATCTGTAGATAAGTTAGTCAATGACTACCCACAGCTAAAGTTGATTTAAATCAAAACTGCATGGAGGCGTGTACACAAACCAGATTGGAGAGTGACGATACTAAACCATTACAGCAGAATAGCAAGAACAAATGCTACTATAATTTTGTGGTCATTTTGATTATTATGGAGACAAAACAGAAACAAAAACATGTTTCAGTACAATAAATCTGCAGGTTATACCTACATGAAGGCAATGTAAGTGAAATGTTTCTTTTTAGTCTTCTCCTACACTTTAGTTCCCCTCTTTATCTGCCACTGCCTTTTCCCTTTCCTGACTGTTTGGAACATCTGAGGTGGTGGTTGCATGTGAGAAAACGTGAGTATGTTGGTAATACTATCCCTACAGTCCATGCAGGGTTTTCTCCTGATCATCTTCTTTAAAAAGTAGGTTTTGAAGTTTTGAAAATGTGAATAACAAATGTTACTTCCTTTTGGAACTGATGAACCATGTTAATTTGGTACCTGGAAACATACAGGTGAAAAAGTACTGGGAAAGCAAATGGAGATTAAGGTATTTCAGTTGAACATAAATCAGAAGAGATGCATCAGAAGTTTATAAAATACTGTCTTGGAGAAGCGGACCATATATTTAAACTTATCCTTTATATACAGCCAGGAAAAATGGTGTTAAATTTTAAGACCACCTATTTAGAGTTAATTGGATTATTTGAATATTAGAAAGGTAACTGGAGGAACAAGTGTTGTGGTTTGAACCCTGTCAGCCATAAATCAACCACACAGTCTCTTTCTCACTCCCCCCTCCCCTTTTATTCCCCCTGCTCCTGGAGGGATGGGAAGGAGAATTGAGAGAGTGCAACCCCCACAGGTTGAGATAAGAACAGTTTAATCACTAAGATATAACACAAATCACTACCAATAATAAAAATGTTAAAGGAAATAACAAGGGAAGAGACAATAATACCACCTGCTGACCAATAATACCCAGCCTGACCATGCACTGACCGACACCTAGTCCAAACCTGCAGTGAACAAGCCCTTCAGGGTAACTCCCAGTTTACATCCTGGACATGACATGCTGTGGTATGGAACACTGCTTTAGTCAGTTTGGGTCAGGTGTCCTGTCTCTGCTTCCCCCTGGCCTCCCCTCCTCCATGGCAGAGCATGAGGCTCACAAAGTCCTTGGTCAGAATAAACATTTGAGCAGCAGCTAAAAACGTCAGTGTTATCAGTGCTGTTCCCAGGCCAAAAGTCAGAAACACAGCACTGCACCAGCTACTAAGGATAAAAAATGACTGCTATTGCTGAGTGCAGGACAACAGGAAACTGTTAAATCAATACCGATTAGATATTTTGCAAGAGTTAAAAACATTCACAATGATATCAGATAGGATACAAGAATAACAAGTAGGTTTACATATACTTCAGAGTTTAAGTCCCCTATAAGCAACCAGGAACGAGCAGGAAATGTCACCTTATAGGCATGCTGCTTCATGAATGTTTTAGAGGACTTTTCCCACCTGCCTTCCTGGCAGTCAGTACAAGCCTTTTTAAGAGACATGGTGGTTTATTAAAGATGTCTCTGCACTGTCCAAAAGTTATTTTTCACTTCTAAAATGTTCATACAGGGTCATACTGGCCCCTTACTATACAGCTTCATAGAAACTTTGCACCAAAAACCTCCACATGTTCATAAAACCTGCCAGCAAACTGCTCTGTACACAGTCACTTTTTTAAAAGATACAAGAAAAGCCGGTGGCCTGTGTCACTGGATGAATCCTTGGTCTGTACTGCAGCCAAAATGTGAAATTTAGCACGTAATCCAACTGGGGTTACTATTCAGTCCTCTATTTTTAGAGCTTCTCTTTATAAATTTTATTAACAGTGCAGGGACATTTCAGCTAAGATGGCTTCAGCACCACCTGTGCTCAGTATTGGGTAAAATTATTCTAAGTAGTAACATTTCTCCCAAGCAATTTACAAGATGAGACCCACTAGACCTACCGAACATTTTACTGGTTTCTCTTTCTCTGCCCACATTTATGCACTCATTATCTATTGTGCCTGTGCTCTCTAGGTTTTTCATCTCTTTTCTGAAGCTGCCTGTTCTTAGAAGTGAATAAGTCTTCCACTGTCTTCCTTCTAGATCCTAGCAAAAAAAAAAAAAAAAAAAAAAAAAAAAAATAAAAAAAAAAAAAAAAAAGAAACCNTTCCTGAAAATTCATGTCATTAGATGTCATGTGGATTTTCATATTATTTTTGAAAATTACTTTTATTAATTAAAAAAAAAAAAAAAAAAGGCAAATCTGCAACAGAAGGAAATCTTGGGGATTTTTTTTTTTTTACAGTGAAAATAGAACTGGAAGATACTTCAAAGGTTGTTTGCTACTTAGAAGTCCCAGTGTTATTCCTGGTAGGACCTTCATATAACAGCAGATGGAGAGAAATGCAAGCCCAGGTAGGCATGCTGCTCCATGGTGGAAGGTGACCAGAGCTTGCATCTGATACCCATATTCGTGCATTCCTCATCAGACTAATCATCTCTGTCTGTTGCAAATGACCAATTCCTCCATTCTGCCTCTAATCTGAGTTTAACAACAGAACATTGCAACTGCTCACAGCTCATTTTTTCATATCAGCTTCAATATGTTTTCAGAAACACAACTTCACCAGTGCTATAGTTTAAGAGAATAGCTGCATCTAGCACACAGTGAGCTCCAGACAGCAGGACAATTTTCCTTTCTTTATACCTTTTACCCTATGTGTGCAAAAACTGTGGTTAGGGAGAAGGTTAGGAAAGGAATGAAGGAGGGTGAACTTGTTTACATACCAGATCTGTCCACACAGTTGTTTTATTTTCTTCTGTCCATCCCATCTTTATCTCAGGTTAAACTGTTTTTATTGCCTTGGCTGTTTTGTTCTTTGGAAAGGTGAATCTTTATAGGTCATGATATCCTGCAACTCTACAGCAACTGAAGGAGCAAGGGAACAGGAGGTGGGTGCAGGAAAAAGGGAGGGAAATCAGTCCCAAGCAAAACATAAATCTCAGGGGAGTGAGCACAGCTGCTGCTGACAGCACAAGAGCCATCAGGTTCAGATAGGCTTTACATGTATGCAAATCATGACAGTTCTCTCTGATTCTCAACAAGACCAATCCCAGCTAGTATCTACTTTTATGTCTGCTGAAGAAGATGGCTTTGGGCTCTGTGAGCAGACAAAGTCTGTTATAACTGGAGACTGAGGAAACCTGCCAGCCTTTTGTGCCCACCTCTGTACAAAAAGACAGGAAACCTTAAAGGAATCTTTTCCTCTTCCTGTGCTTAAGTATCCCCATTTGAAAATAAGGAGAATAATACCAGTCTCGCTGATAGTTTCTGAGATGCATAATGAAGCTGAATATCATTACACTTACTGGCTATTAGAGCGGGACTTCACATAGAGGCAAACAGGCACAAAATCCATTAACACTGCAACACTGCCATCACACACTTAACATTTGTCTTAAATTCCAGCTCTCCAAAGTCATCACAATGAAGAATATTTGAAATTTTTTAGAGGAAACCCTTCAAAATCAAATCATCCAATCATAAAAGGAAGCAAAGTCAGGGAGTATTACTGTTTTTTTCAACAACCACATTAATGTACAAATATTTAATGCATGCATCAATACATTTTTTTTTAGATTTGTCTAAAATGCAGATAGTTAGAAAATCAGTTGCTTATTACACTTCCCCATATACATTTTCAAGGGTGAGTAACCATAACAACATTTCTTCTAACTGGTAATTAATAACCTTTTCTCTTTTGCTGCTTTTGTTTAGTGTATAACTTAAACCCATAGGTTTATAAATCCCTATCTGTTCTGCTGAAACTCCTCCTTCCTTTTTAAATGTCTGTGCTTTAAGATTCATCTCCTCCATCTGTTAGATGTCAATATTGGATTTTGTGATTAAATTTATAGCTTACAGAATTTGATTTTAGCTGTCTGGGACAATATTATTTCATTTTCTTTTGATTGATCTATTTTTGTAGTCTAACTTTTTTTCTCTATCCAGGTTCCTGTTTCTTATGGTGTTATATTTTAAGATTACTAAAAATGGTTATCTCTTGTATTTGACAAATGCAAATGGCAAATATGAACAGATGTAGTTTCATATTGTTGTATAACTGATAAAAAAAAATACATAGGCAAAAATAAACCACATAGGAAGTGCTATGCTTTGGTCTTTCTACTTTCCTAAGTCTGTATTGTCAAATGAAAAAGGCAGGGTGGTAGGGTCACTTGTTTCAGTGTCATGTGCAGTACTGTCTCTAAGGGGTATGCTCTTCATTTTTATTGTTAATGAGAACTAAAGAGAAGGCTATGCATTTACTTAATGAGAATGTCATGATTTGAGCAGAGCTGGAGAAGAAATGAATTTGAAAGGCTGATCTTTGTAACAAACCAAGCATTATCAAATGGCATTAGCCATGATACAGAATTGAGTTTAACAACTCTGTCTTACATGAGGTCAAATAGAATCATGGAACCATAGAATCATAAGTGTGTATATGTGAATTTTGCATACTTACAAATATACAACCATTTGTTTCTCACAGAAAAATTTACTAACAATACACTTTTACACATTCTATTGCTCAATCAAAGCACGTAGTCCTGCCTACAGAGGACTAGGGCAAATGCTGGTCAGTGGGAATGGGAAAAAGAAGAAAAAAACCAAAACACTGGCACAGGCTTTCCGCTTTCACTAGGAACTAAATCTTAGAATAGAGTAGGAACTGACATGGCTTTGTCAGTAATGTACTAAAGTAAGACAGATCATAAAGCAGTCAAAAGAACCACCCAAACCTGCATACTGAAAGCTATCAGTTATTTAAAATGTTCCCTATATGGAGAATGCCTGTGCTCCACTTCAGACTAGATTTTTGAGTCTCTTCAAGTGTGACAGCACCAACTTTACTTCAAACTGGCCACACAGTAGTAATGCTGAAATCATGACAGCATGGGCTTCAGCAGAGACTGCTGTTAATGTTATACTGGGCTTGTACAGCTCCTCTCTCTTCAAAGGCTAGCTAGGTGTTCTGGTTTCAGCTGTAACAGTTATTTTTCTTCCTGGAACTCATACAGTGCTGAGTTTTGGTTTCAGTCTGAGAACAATGCTGATAACACGCTGATGTTTTAGTTGTTCCTCAGCAGTGCTTACCCGATCAAAGACTTTTCAGTCTCTCATACTCTGCCAGTGAGAAAGGGCACAAGAAGCTGAGAGAAAGCAGAGATAGGACACCTGACCCAAACTAGCCAAAGGAGTATTCCATACCACAGCACATCATGCCCAGTATATAAACTGGTGAGAGTTACCCAGAAGGAATGGATCTCTTGCTGTGTGAGACTGGATATTGGTCAACAGGTGGTGAGCAATGGTATTGCTTTCTGAGCTTTCATTTCTTTTTTTGTTGTTCCCTATTATTATACTTCCTATTGTTATTGTTAGTGTTCTTTCTACTAGCGCTATATTTTACCTGTGTGTTTTACATTCCTTTGATTCTCTTCCCCTTCCCAGCTGAGGAGGGGGAAAACAAGGTGTGAGTGAGCAGATGCATGGCACTGAGTTATCAGCTGTGTCTAAATCACAACATTAGGTTAATGTGCTTCTAATTTAATGTGGTGCAGTCCTGCCTGTAGTGAAGGTAGGACTACAGTGAAGATCTGCAAGGGAGACCACAAGCAGCTTCAACAAGGAAGGGCAGCAGAGCAAACCACAGCTACCTGACTCACATCCATTCCTGGGCAGCAGGGGTAAACTTCCCCCCATCATTGATTAAATCCATAGGAACAGTATCCTGTCACAGGCACTCTACTGAGCATGTCCGTGGCTGGATGTGCATGTTTTTTCTGATAACATCTGGGATAGAGATGATGGACTTATATCCAGGGAATACAAGTTGTGTGAGACCTCCATGGTGAATGTCATATTACTTCTAGGAATGCTGGAAATTCACAGGTGTGACATTGTAAGTGAGGCAGCATTCCTGTGAAACAGAGAAAGACTGTGCTTGACTTGTACCCTCAGGCTCAGCCAGCAGCAGAGAGGAGGAACATGTACATTACACAGGTGGATGGAAAGTCCAAAACAGTAAACCTCTTCCTCACTCTTGCACTTTAATTTTTCACCAGTTCTAAATTTAATGTTGTGTGGTGAGACTACCTGCAATTTGTCTTAGATAGCAGAGTTGTAGGAGGATATTTGAAAGTGTGTTCTTCATGATTATTCATAGCAATAATGGTAGGGGGAAGAAAAAACACCTGAAAATTGCAGGATACTCAAATTATTAACTTATGACCAACCATTCCATCTTTCTGCTCCTGTTTAGGAGGTTTGGTCCCAAGTGTGGCCTCATCCATGTGGAATGATGATTAGCATATCCAACCAGCAAAGCACCAGCATTTTCTTTCTTGTTTACAGGCTAGAGGAACTTCCCAGGAACTAAGTGGGATGCTTGTAGCTCAGGTGAGCTAGAGTCTACTTAAGTCTACTTCAGAACATAGCCAGCAGAAGTATTAGAATTGATCCTGCCTCTGCTGAAATCAGTGGTAGCTCCTAAAGACAACAGTAATCTGTCCCTTACCTGCTACTGTGCACAAAAATTTGTGGTAGGTAATGATATTTTTTCTTAGTTGAAGTAATTTTTCAGGCCTGTATGACAGATGAGGAGAATTTATCTTTCGCTCCTTTTTTTTTGTTTTACAGTTCACACAGAGCCCAAGGAAATTTCTGAAATAATCCCCACTGTTTCAGCTAATACTGAAACTGCCAGAATGCTGTTACAGACAATGCTCAGGCAGCATAGGCAGTGTTTAGCAGCACCACATGGCCCTTCTGTGCTTTCCAGCTTCCTTTCTGGTTCATTTAAACAAATGAAGTAAGCTAAACTGATCATCCTAGGTCTCCCAGGGAAGCTGGAACTTGGAGAAGAAAGCATGGTATAAATCTCCAGCACCAAAACAACCATCAACTGCTAACAAAACAGGGGGATGCTGCCAGTAATTCAGAGTGTGTGTTAAACTATGAGGAGTCTGATCATGTGTATTTGGCATTCAGATGAACCCTCAGGTGACTTCCACCTTCTCAGTGCTGCCCTGATTTAAGTGCATTCAGATACAGTCAGATAATGTGGCAGGCAATTTCTGGCAGGAAAGTTAGAATTTTAGCAGCTGAGATTATTCCCAAAAAATTGTTTGTGTAATTTGAGTTAATTTAATGAGATGTTAATGATTTGTTCAAGCTAAAACAGTAACTGTAACTAATACTTACATAGGCATCCCACCTCAAAGTCTCCCCATACATAGATAAATTGGGAATGATCAGGTTCAGAGCACAGTGGGCAATTTGTCCCTATTCTGTCTGGGATATAAGGAAGAAATTCTTTCCTGTTAGGGTGGTGAGATGCTGGAATGGGTTGCCCAGGGAGGTTGTGAGTGCTCCATCCCTGGCAATGTTCAAGGCCAGATTGGATGAAACATTGGGTGACATGGTTTAGTGTGAGGTGTCCCTGCTTATGGCAGGGAGGTTGGAACTAGATGATCTTAAGGTCCCTTCCAACCCTAAATATTCTATGATTCTATGATTCTATATGCAGCGTAAATAATCATTCCAATTGCTGCTGAAAATGTAACTATTTCTGGGGGCCTGATTTTTTTACCATGCTTTTCCTAGAAGTAACCTGTTACAATGCATAGAGATGTTCCTATTAATTCTCCTTATCCTTTGTGATCACACAAATATTCCAGAGCCAGAGATGTGGATTGCTATTTTCAGTCTACCTTTTTAATTATTCACATCTTATCTTTCTTTAAGATTGGAGTTGAAATGACAAGTGCCTAACAGCAAAGTTTAACCTGCTGTATTTTGACCTTAACTAGAAAAATCAGCTGCTTTTTGTCCCTTAATCATGTGCAAATAGAAAAGTAGCAGGTCACTGGTAGGAATGGAAAGGTGTATCTGGTTTGCTGCCTGTCAATCAAGTTGGACAGCTTTTTCAGCAATCATCTAGTCCAACTGCCCAACCACTGGTTGTAGCCACTTTGGAGGTTATTTGAATAAACCCTGCCTATGCTCTCTAAGGTTTTGTGCACTGCTGAAAATACAGGTTATGCCTTAAACCAGAGTTTTCTGTCCCTTCGCAAACTCTGAATAGTATTGCCCTGTAATAATTCAGCTGTAACAATTACTTTTCTCCTTTTTACTAGCTGGTGCAGAGCTGTGTTGCCTACTTTAGCCTGGGAATAATGCTGATAATACATCAATGTTTTTTGTTGTTGCTAAGTAATATTCACTGTGATCAAGGACTTTTTTAGTCTTGTGTTCTGCCAGTGAGGAGGAGCACAAGAAGCTAGGAGGAAGCAGAGACAGGACACCTGACCCAAACTAGCCAAAGAGGTATTCCATACCACAGCACATCATGCCCATTATATAAACTGGGGGCAGTTACCCAGAAGGTCCAGATTGCTGCTCAGGTCGTGCTGGGTATCAGTTGGTGGATGATGAGTAGTTATATTCTTTCCCCTGGTTATTCACCTTATCATTATTATTATTGGTGGTAGCAGTAGTAGTTTTGTGTTATACCTTATTTACTGGACTGTTTTTATCTTAATCCATGGGAATTGCATTCTTTAGATTCTCCTTCCCATCCCTCCAGGAGTGGGTGGTCAAAAAAGGGGGAGAACGAGCGAGCGACTGCATGGTTCTGAGTTACTGGCTGGGCTTAAACCATGACAAGTATCGAAGTTTTTAGTTCAGGTTGCCTTGAAAGGTCTATTTTTTCTCTGTAGCAGAGATTCGCCTGTCTCACAGCACTGTGAAATGCCCCTGCTCTACCAACTGGACTGTGAGCTCCAGGGACATGAGTGGAGTTAGATCAGGATTTCAAGGCTCAGTTGGTGGGACTCACTGGTAGATTTGAGGCCAAAGCAGAAGCAATCATGATCTGAGAATTTATTGCATACCTGCATGGAATGAGCCTGTGTCCTCACTCCAAGTGCTCTTGGGAGTGGTGATACACCACCCATGTCTTTCTGCATTGCTTTTTCCTGTCCAGACATTGTTCAAGCTGTGAATTGGTGAAATGATGACCAACATATGGTGACCGTGTGCTGCTCCCCATCAGATCTTCCCTCTCCTTTGAAGAAGAGCTGAAGCAATCATCACCCCATTTTGGCCCCATAGATAGAAAATTCTATGTTGACTATGGGAGAAATGTTACTGCTGGCATAGAAGTCACCATCTCAGTGCTCAGATCTCCTTGTCCCTCTGTTTTAACTTGCTTCCATGTGCAAAGCTCCAAGAGGCCTTAATTTTACTAAGTACAGCTCTGAGGTAAGGCTCTTGATGCCCACTGCTTTACTGTTACTGAGAATCCACCCTTGATTGCTTTCACCAATGTCAGAAATCTCTGTTCCTGACCATAATGTGTCAAGAGACAGCCCTAGCAGATCACCATGTTTGCACCTGACTGTCTTTCAGACATCATGCTGTCCAGCATCATGCTGTCTTTCTGACTACCTGATATGTACGCATTTGCACCTGCTTATGGCACAGAGGGGAGCACCTCTGCATGCAGGTGGGCTGTCAAAGCTGGGTAGCTGCTTCAGTGTGCTCTGAGATGACCAGCATTAACAAGGCCTAGGAGGAGGTAGGAAGTGAGCAGGCAAAATGGGAAGGCCATAATAAATGAAGCATAAGCAGGAATTTTTCCTCTGCTCCTCAGAAAATACTCCTCCATGTATCTGAGTGATCTTGCCTCTGTGTGTGTGTGAATTTAGAGCAAGGTGGTGATACAGAGCAGTGGTGTGCACAAAACCTCATCTTTCTGTGTTTTTAAAACCTGCTAGTCTGCCTGCATGATTTGATGTTATATGGGTATCACTAGGCTGGGTATTCAGTCCAGGCACTGAGTTCTTAGTTGAGCTCTTGCTGAGGCAGATTTGTTGCTGTGAAATACCTACCCTGTTTCCTGAAGAAATACCTTTCTGCCACTGCTAAATACGTTTGGCATAATGGTGAGTTATGGTTGAAGATTCTGCAGGAGAAACCGGTTGGTTTTTGTCTACCTGAAAAATAGCTGTGATCTTAAGGTCCTTTCCAACCCTAACCATTCTATGATTCTATGATGGAGGTGCCTTCAACGCTCCAAACAATTCTGCTGCGTAGGAAGCTGATACGGCTCCACCTGCTGGTTCCAGGCTGGAAAAAAACCTAATAAACACACACATACACCCACCCTCCCCGACAACCCCATCCTATCCCCACCCCCAAAAAAAACCCCAAACAAACAAACAAAAAAGCCAAACACAAAAAAAAGCAGAGATGTCTTTCCTAAAGATAAACAATGAAAAATTACATAAAAAGGGAACATTCTTTATGTCTGCCAACCAGGGATTATGGAAGGAAAAAGTATCAGAAGAAATGAAGTAGTTTGAATAAGTTGCTGGTGCTTTATAGTTCCAGGTTTAACTCGCAATGAAAATGTGGACAGATAAAAGTTCTGCTCTCTCGGGTGACAACAGCAGGATTTCTGACTACAAAATGGCTTTAAAAATAAAATAACAAAAAAAAAAAAGTAAATAAAAGTGCCTTTTTCCAGAGACAAAGCTAATTGCAATTATTCCATGGGAATTACATACTTTAGGGATATATGGAAAGACTGCAAGGGAATTTGTCTCTGAATTAATGTCTGTTTTGAAAGACCTGATTATCTGCAGTCAAATTGCTTGTTAAAGATTCACTGACAGATTATTCTAACTTTTGGGTGGATTAGCTAAACACATCCATTCTCAGTTAGGATGTAAAGCCAACTGCTCTCTACAAGCTTATTACAATTTCTAGGGCTTGTGAAAATGCTGATTATGGTGATTGCTATCCAAATGTCTTTCAATTTACTAATAAAACAGTGTGATAAATTTCTAGCACAGCTCCCATCTGTTCAACACTGAGGTTGGACAGATGAGATCAGGAGTTCTGTTTGGTTTTAGTAACAACTTAGACATAGCTTTCAAAAACTGTCTAAATGCCAGTGATGTATTTTCCACCCTCTTTTCCAGTTTCTTTGGGACACAAGAGGGTGTGCAAAGGAGGAAAGTCTTACATGCAAAGAAGATCAGTTTCAGAGTTCTTGGTCTGCCACAGATTTCCTGTGGGATCTTATTGTGGAATAAGGAACTGTAATATTCTCTGTTGGCGGTGCCAATGTTTCCTTGAGAAGAAAGCTTCTCAGAAGCACTGTGCAGTTATGCACTTGGCTGCAGTGGACATAGCAACAGTAGTGTAAGAAGCATGGTAGGGTTGGCAGCAGCAACAGCACACCTCTATTCTCCTTTGCACAATGACAAAGTGACTTCAGGCAGTCATTGCAGAAAAAAACCAGCAGCTTTGCAGGAATGGAACTTCTGTATTGGTAAGCCTGGATATGACTTTGCTATCACTCCCTGGAGGGAAGGCTATACTTTCTGGAGTCTCTTCCTTTCATTTTTGCTTTTAGACTTCCTTTTTAAATAAGTGCTACCAAGACATTCCTGTGTAGTTGCCCAGCATGAAGACTGACTACATCATCAGCTCCATTCATATTTTATTTGGTGGAATTAAATTGAGTGTAGTCCTTGTGAATGCATAGGAGAGAAGAGTATTCAGCTTTATTTATTTGAAAGATCTGTTGTAGGAACTGGCAGGGGGCAGTTGGATCATTTTATTTGTAAGTCTCATATACCATCTTGGAAAGGACACAGATTTAACAGCTATAAGGCCTCCCATTTGGTCTTTATCCCTGGTGCCTTGGCCATGTGCTTTTGAGGCTAATACAAGTGGTTTGGCTGTATTACTATATGGCCCTTCTGTTTACTGGGGCTGCAGTTTCCTTGAGGTAATGTGAAGAAAGTGTTGCCATATGATGATACTTAGTAATTCTAAGTATCTAAGTGACAATTTTCATTAGATCGCTGACTTTGCATGAATAAAAGCTCGAAACTGCTATAAATGATCTGTGGACAGATCTCACCCTAACACTGCAAACTATTCTCTGGATCATGTGTGGTGCATCTGCAGGTAGTACCCCTAAGAACAGGCTTGGCTCTGCTTCCACATCCCACCTGCCCCAGAGTTACATGGTTTGGTGTCCTTCCTTCTTCTCCAAAGGACTTTCAGATTATTTTCTCCCTGGCACTACCCAGCACTGCAGCCCCAAATAATTCCAGGGGCATCTAAGGTACTTCCATAGTATAATTACAGACTACCAGCCTTTGGTAGGCTCTCCAGCAAGAATTGAGTCAAGTGGTGCCTGATGTAGTAATGCTTCACCTCTACTGCATCTGTCTCCTGCCTCAAGTCATCACAAGGGCAAAACATGCCTAGCCCAACACGGGATTAATTTAAGGGAGAAACAGTGAATAAATCTTTTGTTCATACATCCAAAATATATCTAAGAGGTTTCAGAGGCAAAATACTGACCCATCAGATTGGAAGCTGTTAAGTGGTGGCTAGTAGCTGAGGGAAGATGACAAAGGTGTGCAATGTCGTATGTCCCCAAAATGCCCACTTGCCTTCTTGTCAATGTCTGAAGTGTATCCTGGAGGAGACTGTATCTTTGCATTTAATGGGTCTTATAGGCTTTCCTCCCCTAGATTTGCCTGACTGCTTTTTGAAGCCGCATGAATTTTTTGCTTCTGCAACACCCTTTGACAAGCTCTGTTTCACATCCTAGAATCACAGAATCATAGGATGGTTTGGGTTGGAAAGGAACTTAAAGATCATCCAGTTCCAACTTCTCTGCCATGGGCAGGGACACCTTCCACTAGACCAGGTTGCTCAAAGCCCCATTCAACCTGGCTTTGAACACTGCCAAGGATGGGGCATTCACAGCTTCATGGGCAACCTGCTCCAGTGCTTCACCACCCTCAGAGTAAAGAATTTCTTCCTAATACTGAATCTAAATCTACCTTTTTTTCAGTTTAAAACCATTCCCTCTTGTTCTATCACTATATCCTCAATAAGAAGTCTCTTCCCATCTTTACTGTAGGCCCCCTTTAAGTACTGAAAGGCTCCTATGAGGTCTCTGCACAGCCCTCTCTTCTCTAGGCTGAAGATCTGTCTCTGTTTTTCCTTTTGCTAGAGAAAATATACATGTTGGTATAATTGTCATTCCTCATATGAAAAGTGGGGCTTTGCATACATGAAGAGAAAAACACCATGCAATATTTACACACCATAGTTACAGATCACAGATTTGATCATCCTCCTGGCCTCTTGATTTCCTGTATATATGGTGTTAATGGAAAAATAAATGGTGGCTACAGGTGGAAGATAGGTTTTGGAAGGATTTCTTGCCATGATTTGTAGCTACAGAACTGTGTGAGTCCTGTAAATTTGCTAGGGCTATGTCAGTGAAATAATTTATTATGTCTTTCTCCATAACACATACAGCACTTTTTGAAAGGCACCCACAAATTCTCTGTAGCACTCTGGGTTATGTTTTAATCACATCCTGTATACCAGATATTGAGTCATCATTTGTTAAAGCAAATAAAACGGTATTCAATCTTTATGTTTCTTTAGGTGTACAGCTTTACAGATTATTGTTTTACTGTTTCTTAGGTGATTATCTTACCCATACAATATCACACTGCATAAAACTGTTTCTCTTTATAGGAAATTGAGTTTGGATTGAAATTCATATTTGCAATTATTATCTAAATCCTTTCAATGACTCAAAATGACACAGCTAATAAAAAAATACCAAACCAATCTCCATCAGTAATATATTTGCCCCTTGCCTTGAATTTTTGATAAACCTTACTAGCATGCTAGTCCCATAAGTAAGATCTCCTTGGAAATTTTCACACCTCTCTCTTCTCTATGGTCATGTAAATCATGGCAATAAATTTGGCTGGGAAAACTGAATCTCTACAAATATCTCTACAAAGTATCAACTGACACAGGAATGTATGAGACATCCAACAGTGCTGGGATTTAATATACTAACATTTCATCTCAAGGCGTTTGGTTACACCCCTTTAGTGTCTAAGTCTAGTTTCTCAATAGACAGATTTTTGCAGGATGGAAATAATCTTCTGCTAAGTAGTTTGAATCACAACCTGAGATGTGGGTTGATCCCTGTTCTAGCAGTAGGGAAAACAAACATAATTGATATATTCAAGTATTGGCTGGGATACAGCAGCAGTGCAACATGAACACAGCTTTCCCTCAAGGCTGGCACTTGTTAACCTTTCTCTTTCTAGAAGAAAAGAAAGGTGTACTTACAACTATGCACACAGTCTTCTACAGCTTTTATATTAGCACAGACATTTCAGAGAGTTTAAACACTTTACTCTCAGAGAACATTCCTTCCAACCTGTCCAAATGGAGCCTTGAAGGAGGAGATTTTTCTCTCCAGGAAAGGAGTAATAGTGTCATCTCTGCTGGCCTTGCTGACCCCACAAGACTAGAACAGCTTTTATCAGTAGCTCCTTCTGCATGGGAGACCACCTCAATTCAATACAGAGAGAAAATTAAAAGACTGGACACTGATTTGTTTTTGTCTGCTATTCTTCTTTGTCCTTTCTGTGAATCAGCTTAGCACACCTGGAATATGGCTCTAATAGTCTTCAGATGGTGCATGTAAGCTTGGTTTAGTGTTTAAAAACATTTGGAGCTCTGTGCTTGCAGCAAATGATGTGCAAATGCAGAATGACATTTTCCTTTGGCATTAGAGGATGACATAGGAAGGACTAGGCTAGATCCTGAGGACTTAACTAGACTGCTTCTACATCAAGTCCTGTGACTTAGCTTCCCAAAAAAGAACCCAGTCCTAAAGTGAAGGTTTAACAATTTTAATAATCATCTCTTCTCTTCATGATTTGTTCCAGTGCAGCAAAATTGTTCTTAAAAACACTGTGTTGTAAATCTCATTGGATCAGAATGACCTTAGGCTTGCAGAGTGGGAGGATTTCGAAACAGTTTTTCTAGAGAGTGTAAATATATTTAAAAATATATAATTACATTTTACTGGACATAAAAATTCTAATTATATGACTCAGACTTGGGTGGAAATCTAGTTCAGTTTCAAATTAAATTGTTGCATACTGTGGAGTTAAAATTGCTCATTCATTTAAAAATTGGTTCTTATTTCTTTCCATATATGCCTTTTGCTTCTATCCCCACAATGGGGAAGATGTGAAACTTTTGCATCTTCAGATGCAAAACAGAACAATCTTGCTAAGTATTTCTTCAGCACAGTTCTACTTCAATATAGAAGCAGAGTCTGACTGCTGAAAAATGTTCATGTTTAAGCTTGGATGAACACACCACTGTTCTGGCAAGAATGTGACCCTTTACTGAAGTGTTTGAGTATTTTGTAATACAGATGACACTGAATACAGTCAATACTTTGAATGAAGCATGACAATCAATACTTGAGGTCCAAAGGTGGTTTACAAAATAAGTCAATATCACAGGTCTGCCTAAGAGGTTGTGATCTAGTTGCATGCAATAAGAGAAAAAAAAAAAAAAAAAAAAAAAAACAAAAGGCAAATGAGTGTTTTGAAGTTTGAAGGCTTCTTTTTGTTAGTATAAAGGGAATTTAGATTATTTGATCAGAAATTGACTTCTTTTACATTTTTAAAATCCAATTCCTAGTTCCCATTTAATATTCTTATAGAGCTGAATTCTGCAGACCTCAATCNAAAAGGTTTAAAGTGCATAGAAATTAATTGAGAAAGTAGCAAGCATATTCAATTTATTAATAAAGTTCATTGACCTCAATATGGATTTCATATGATGTATTCAATTATTGATTTTGTGCTTTCACAGCAGCTCTTCATAATGTGAAACAAGGGCTCCACTGGGTCACACAGTAGTGGAGTACTACACTTGTCACTTGTTTCTTCTGCTCCCTCAGCCACGCTTAGCATACACATGGCTTGTTATGTGGAATGACTATGGTATGCTGTCTTTTATATCTGTGATTTAGCAAGGTGAGTGGCAGCTCTCTTGAATTCAAGCTGTGAGACTGACAACTTTACTTCACAAGGTGACACTTACTTGATCTGATTTCTTTTGTAGCTATGTCCCTGAGCTTGTATTTTCCCCTTTCCTTTTCTTTCTCTTCCTATAAAATAACTTTTACACCTGCTGTGCAGCCATAATGGAGATGTGAATGGATAACATTAGTGACAGAAGCCTCTGCCATTCATTCCATGCTTTGACCAGATGCAGGGTGACCAGCTATATGAACCCACTCTTACCTTGTTGATTATGCTGCCCATCTTATAAAAACTTACTGTCTTATCACAGGCTGCTCTGCTCTCAGTCTCATGTTGCTCATAGAATCATAGAAGCATAAAATCAGGCTGGAAAAGACCTTTAGGGTCTTCAAGTCAAACCATTACCCCAGGACTGCCGAGTCCACCATTAAACCACGTCACTGAGGACCTCATCTACACAGCTTTTGAGCACTTCTAGTGATTCCACCACTTCCCTGGGCATCCTGTTCCAATGCCTGGCCATCCTTTCTGTGAAGCAATTTTTCCTAATATATGCTGATAGATGAAGGAGAGTAGCTTAGTAAGCTCTTCTGCTAGCTCCTTCAGCACTCTTGGATGTAACCCATTTGGCCCCATAGACTTGTGTACGTCTAAATGGAGCAGGAGGACACTAAGCATTTCTTCCTGAATCTATAAGGATTTCAATCAGCTCCCCATCTCTGTCATCCAACTCAGGGAGCTGAGTACCTTGAGGATGGCTGATGTGACTAGTAAAGACTGAGGCAAAAGCAGCATTAAGTACCTTAGCCTTTTCCTCATCCTCAGTCACTAAGTTTCCCCTAGTAATCAGTAGAGGATGTACTTTGCCGTCCATTTATTACTAATATATTTGAAAAATTTCATTTTATTATCTTTTATGGCAGTGTCCAGATTTAGTTTCATCTGTACCTTTAACTTTCTAACTTTCTCTCTACATAACCTAACAACATCCTTGCAATTTTCATGGGTGACATTCTATTCTTCCACAGGTGATAAATTCTCTTTCTTTTTCCTTAGTTCCAGCACTATCTCCCTGTTCATCCAGACCGGTTTTCTTTCCTGCTGGTTTGATTTTTGACACATAGGGTCCATCTGTTCCTGTGCCTTAAGGATTTCATTCTTGAAGAGTGTCCTGTCTTCCTGGACCCCTTTGTCCTTGAGTAATGTTTCCCAAGAAAATCTGCCAATCAGTGTCCTAAACAGGCTAAAGTTAGCTGACTTCTCCAAGGAATAAAAATTCAATCATTTCATAATCGCTTTGCCCAAGACAGCCTCCAACCATCACATCACTCACAAGTCCTGTTTATGAACAGCAAATCTAGTCAGACATCTCACCTAGCTGGTTCACTAACCAGCAGGGTTAGGAAGTTATCTTCTGTGCCCTCCAAGAACCTCCTGGATTGTTTCTTCTCATGCTACACAACAGAACAGGCAACACAAAGAGAATCTTCTTAAAACTGCTCTTTCATTCATTTAGATCTCAGATCCATCAAAAAATGTTGCAACAGGTATAGCACCTGTTTCTTCTTAGGCTTGGCCCACTCACATGGGTTGTCATACAAGTTTTATAAATAGAAATATTCATATCTGTAAAAATGTAGACATTTGTGCATGGTTCATAATTAAATAAGGCATAGCAAACAATGCATTATAGTGCAGTAACAGCTGTTCCCACTGTCATGCATTGTCAAGATGACAAACTGGAAGTTATAGCATCCATCACACTCTCTCATCTGTAAAACTGTTGGTTGTTGTTATCATTACTGGATGCAACTCAAATAGTAAATGAAATACATTAAGGACTATCTTTTCTGTAACACAGAAGATGTTTTCCAGAGGAAATTCTGTAGAAGTTCAGAAATTCATATTTTGGAGAAGGGATGGGACACTGGAGCCTTTTCTTTTTCAATTTCCAGAGATAATAAATTAATTTTAATCAAATTAGTTAGAAGAATTCAAACAAACAAGCAGTCTATATTTTCCCTTAATTATTATATTAAAACTCAGACTAAAGAACAGGTAAGTATTTTTACTATGGCAGTTATTATCACTGGTGATTATGATATGTTACACTGATATGTGGCAGTGTCTCCCTGCACCTCAACTACAAAAAAAGGACAAGCAGATTTTTAGGCTAATTTGCTTGATAAATAAACTGAAGGAGCCAGACATCTTGAATGAAATAAATGTCACAAAATTGAATGAAACTGCTGCTGCTTTGTCCAGTTCCTTGAAATCTGCTAGCCAAGCCCCAGCCTAGGCTACCTCACCCCTCCTCTAAATTATGGGTAAAGCAGGTGTGGTCTTCTCTATCACACTGATGAGATGCTTTCTGTTGTGCAGAAGAAAGGAGAGAAGACCCATGATGAAGGCAGTAGTTGGCTTTCTCAGATGTTCCACTAGATACTGGTAAATGCTCAGGTCAGGAAACTACTAAAGATAGATACCTAGAGCATACTGAAATCACTGAAAGTTAGATCACATAATAACCTAAGTATACTGGGATCTTTCTTACAACATGTCACTGACATATGGGAGGAGACTATATACAGTGTTTTAGATTACTCATGAGTCACCTCTAACATGCTCAAACTGATCCTTAGGTGACAGAAATTGTCATAGAAGCACTGAAGATAATGGAGTTGTAACAATTTACACTAGTAGACAAACCATCTCACAGATGTTACAGCAAAATCTGGCACCTTGATTTCTGTATAGGCACTTAAAGAAGTTGCTTGATTTTCAGAGATATTGTCATCTTTTGTCCCTGCTTGTGCTGAACTACAAGAGAGGATCTAAAGCTTCAGTCCGCCTTTCAAAATAAGCTCTTTAAGTAGATGTAACATGAGATATTTGTCCCCAAAGTTGAAATTGGTTATGGCTTGATATGTTTTTATTGATGTATGCACATATGTGGCATATGGTAGCTCTTCATAACCTGTGTTAATTTTATTCTGACATCTAAATCATTGCATTTACCGCAGTGATTTAGGATAGAGGCATTAACAGCTCTTCAAAGGGAGTAAACATTTCTAATTCTAATTTCTAATTAACATTTAAATAAAAGTTGCATTAGAACAGGAGATTCTACTTCAGTGCACATGGGCTTTTTTTGATGGAGAGCAGGTCAATTTTTTGCTCATCAACTGATCAAAAAACAGAGAGGGTAATCACCAAATCTGAGGAGAGCAAGTTTTATTTAAATGAAAGAATGTAAAACCTAAAAGCAGTCCCCTTCATTTCCAGCAATAGGTGTGAAAGCTGGATGCTTTCCAATCAGCACAGGTTGCTGAAAGCAAAAAAAACAGAAAAGTATTGGTAAACAAATTACTTTTTTTCTTAAAATCTGCTTATTGACCTTTTTTATTTTCCTCCAAAACTCCACTTTGATTTCAAATGTGGTAATCTTTGAAATTAAGTTTCAAGAAAAGCCTGGAAGGGCGAGAAATAGTTTACTTTTTCTTGTGAAGAACTTTGATTAACATTGCCTGGCTAGGTTTCCTATATCTCCTGTCCACTGCAAGTCCATTTTGAGGGAGGTATGCTATTTGTATGAGTTGTATGCTATTTGAAATATTCTCAAAAGTTTGGAAAGACCTAGATCTCTTTAAAAATTAGACCTTTCTGGATATTTTCCCTGTACCATTTGAAAGCATCACTCACTGGTGGTTAAAACACAGGAAGAATGTTTGGTTCCCACCACAGTGCGCACACATATATGGGCCTATGGAATTACCAGTAATAATTTTGCCCTTGTAAGGTATAAGTTAGAGAACACTTTCTCAGAAGCTATGGTGGGCTCCTTGGATTTGCCGTCTTGTCCCACTTGTTTGCATTTGCAGCATCTTCTTGGACTATCTTTGAACTCCAGGCTGTAGAGAAAGCACCCTGATGCAGTCATGCAGCCAGTGATATCATTGAGCTTTAATGAACGCTTCACATTTGTAGTCCAGCTGAGACCAGAAAATATCTTGCAGCTGCAGTGGATGCTTGGTTTTTCATAGAGAAAGGGAACTCTGAAAGTCTCAGGTTTAAACCTTTATCTCAAAGGAGAGCCAATTTTCAGTGTTAGATTCAACTGCTAGATTATTATATGTAAGTGTACTGACATATAAGTGGGCAGGTTCAGTGGTTTGTCAAGCTGAAGTAAATACTATCAAAGAGAACTCAAGTTTGAAGAAGGCCACGTGTGTCCTCATGAAGACTGACTTCATTAGGTCAAGAAGTGTGGTGTTAGCAAAGTCTTCTTTGGAGATTTGTTTCATGATGCTCTGAATAAAAAGTCATGCAATTAGCTGCCAATGCATGAATTACACTATTGCATAATTCAGAGAATTTAAACTTTTGGAGAGAATCCATAAGATATAGGATGTTAACCTATTCAGGTGTTGTGACTGACTACACCCTTAGGGGTAGAATGGGACTCATGGAAGAAAGCCCCACAATGGAATGATACTCAGTGGAGATATTAAATTGATATTAAACATCACATCACCACACGTGGAATATCTAAAAGAATCTGGTCAGAAGGTATTGGGCTCTGAGAGATATTTTTAAATATAGGATGATAACTGCCTAAAGGTTACATCATCTGATTGTGAAAAACACCATCCCAGTCAAGATTTGGCAGCATGAAAACCAGTTGGCTCAAGCCCAAAACACACTGTGCAATAAAAGCTAAGGAGGTAAGCTGAAATCTGGTGACCAAATATGCTCATTTACTTCACAAAACCAACCAAAAGCACCTCTCCAGAAAGCAGCCTGAATTGGGAATTGCAAGCATGCTTGCAATGGTGCATAAATCAGGGCTAAAGCCTGAATCTTCTGTGCTAATCAGAACAGATTGGAAAATATTTATTCTCCTACCCAATCATAGATTTTCTGGTTTAAGCTGATAAAAGAATTAGAAAACCAAATATCTAAAGGGCTGTTTTGATGTCATTTCTGATCCATGCAGGGTAGACTTCTGTAATTGCTAGTGATATAAGGCATTTCTTCTGATGAGTAATGAGGCATTTATCTTTTCTGAGGGAACAAAAGGAAAAAAGAAGTTGTACTGTTTGTTAATTATATAGTGCCATATTGGTCATAAACTGAATCTTTGCAACAAATTAATTAGAAGAAAAGAGAATTATGCCACAAATTTTGCATCTAAAAGACACTTTGTTCTGGCCAACATTGTTCATAAATCAGACTCCTATAACTAACTGCACAAAACAGCTTGTCTTCACAAATGGTAGAGCTGAGTCAGCACATATTTATGAATAGAATAGAACAGAGTATTCTCTATTCACAAATATCAGATCTAGGAGGGCATCTTTCCTATTTAGCTCACTGAGTACTTGTGGCAAGAAGTTATCTCCTACACACATCAAGAATTTCAAAGATCTGCTCATCACAGCAGTATGATATTCCTAGTTCATATCTGGGAAGTTGAAATCTCAGATAAGGACAAGGAATACCCATCCAGAGATTTCTCCTAATGGCTTATAGAGAACTCATCAATGCTTACATCCTGGCTGGGTGATCAGTAGTAGATATCCACTACAATGTGTCCTTTGTTTTCTACCCCTCTAATTTTCACTCAGAGGCTCTCAACCACATCATCACTAGCTGTGATGTTGTATAATCAAACCTTTCCCTTACATGATGGTTGTACAATCAAACCTCTCCCTTACATGTAGTGTGATACCTCCACTTTGCCTGCCCTGCTTGTAGCCCTCCATGCCAGCACTCCAATTGTGGGTTTCATTTCTTTAAGTCTCACTAATACCAATGATACTGTAGCTCTGGGAGCTGCCCAGTGTGAGAAATATCGAGCTGATTTGTGTCAGAATTTTAATTACCCTCACTGTAATATGGGTCTCAAGTGTGATCATTGTGTTATGCGTGGATCAGAAACACCTTGTGATCATTGTAACGTGTTGTTTAAATGAACTGAATTATAGTGATGATGATAGTTCATTATAAACATTATGTGATTATATAAGTTTTATAATGTGTTTGTAATTGTGGGAAATCTTGGGGTGAATTATTTGGCAATATGTGAAATCTATATAAACTTACTTGCAGCTTTAGGGGATAACTTTTAGAAAATACTGAAGTGATTGTGGTGTGTTGTGCTTAATGATTACCCAAACTGCAAGCAAGTAACCAGGTTATGCATCCTGGTTTTAAACAATGTAATAGAAACATATATGGATGTATTTTCTGCCTTTGTGCAACCCCTTTTGTGCAAGATTCTGTCTGGAGACGAGACCCCAAGACTTGGAGGACCCAATAAGGAGAAGACGAGTCAACCACCTGGTGGAGAAGGATTGGTCAAGATGATGGTCTGATAAAGGGGTTACAAAGGATAAAAGGCGATCCTCCTGGGATTCAGTGTGCATTCTGGTGGAGTGGAGACTCCCCACACACCCAGTGCTGTGCATTGCATGTGCATTGCAGTATAAGCATTTCAGGTATGATCCTAAGCCCTTCGTGCTCCCAGAAGCATGTAAATATTCCAAATAGCATTGCCACCCTCAGACAATGCCATGCCAAATCTTGATTTATCTGCTGCAATGTTGTTGGTATTCCCCTTCCTCATCAGTTCTAGTTTAAAGCTCTCTTGATCAGTCCCCCCATCTTACACCCAAAGGCCTATTTTCATTGCTGGGAGAGGTGGATCCTGTCAGACCCCAGCAGATCTTGTGCTTCAAAGGCTCTTCCATGGTTTAAGAAACCCAAAGTTTTGGTGGAGGCACAAGTCCTGGAGCCAGGTTTAGATATTCTGGTGTCATCTGTTTCTTCAAAAACCTCCCCGTTACTAGGCAGACTGAGGAAAACACTACCTTTAATCCTGAATTATTTACCATTCTTCACAGGGCTTTGAAATGTATTTTGATTGACCTCAGTCTTTTTACTGTGACTTCATTAGTACCTATGTAAAAAAAGCAGGAGTGGATACTAGACTGAAGATTGTACTGGGCTCTTTAGTCTTATGGTGACATCCCTGATTTGGGCCCCAGGGAGGCAGCAAATCTCCCTGAAAAGAGGGTCTAGTCTGCAAATGGGTGTTTTGATTGCAGGATGGGAGGGAATCACCAATGACTGTACCTTGCCATTGTCTCTTCTTGGCACTGGTCTTAATGATAGTTTTGTTGAGAGGGGTTGGTCTCATTGACCTTAGCAAGAGTGCTTGCAGAGGTTCTTCCTTTATCTCATTATGTGCTTTGTCTACTTTACCCAGGGCCTCATACCTATTCTGTAATCCTATCATAGAGGGTAAGGAAGGATTTCTCTTACTCCTGTGTGCTATAACCTTCTTCCATGCCTGTTTATACCTTGTAAAGCTGCTTTCCTCCTGGTACAAAGTAGATCCTGGACCTGCCTCTGTAGTCTTTATGCTGAGTTAGTTTCAATGCATCACAGATGGCAAAGTATGGCTCTATTGACCAGTTTCCCTCTCAGACTCCCTAGTACTCCTCATTCTGCTGTCTTCTCCTGCAGTTTGGTCACCAATCAGAGCAGCTCATCAATCATGTCCTAAATAGTCAAAGCAATGTTAATAACAGTGTTATTGTAATCACCAAGTGAATATGCTGGGTGACGATTGTGTAAGGCTCAGATGAATTAATATACTTCTAAAGGAAACAAAAGCAACAAAGTCCTTCAGCTGAGATTGTTGTGTCTTCACAACTGTTGTCTGCTTGGTCTGATGAGACATCTAAGTATTCCTACACTCACAAAAAGGATAATTAAGCAATAATTGCATCTGCTGCAGAGTATATGGTGGGAGGTGGGAGATAAACAGATTGTGAATCAATAAAGCATGAGGCTTCAGGCTGTTATTTATTGATTTATGACCCACTTAGCTCCAAGTTTACTCCACAACTAATGTAATTATACCTCCTGGATTATACTTCATTTAAAAGGGACGGAAAGTATACCGTTTCATCTGAGGAAACATACTGTCTGCATTAATGGTACTTCTCAGAGTTAGATATTGCTTTTTTGCTAGATACATTTTGGTCAGATGTGACATTCAAAATCTAATGTGCTGTCTGCTTGACTTCAGATTAAAAAGCCCTAACAAGCCACACTGCAAAAAAGTTACAGAGCAAATCTGTTACAATCCATCAAATCATGTTACCAACTTTGGTCTATGCTGATTTAAAACATCACAGAACATTACTTAGACCAATAGCAACCAATGTAGCCTGTGAGAGTTAGTGGCCTTTTCAACCTGTGAGCAATACAAGGTACAAATGCCAGGACTTCAATACTATCAAACACTAGACAAGTATGTGGCAAGCATCCTGCTTGCTGAGGTGTATCTGAAGCAGATGTTCCCTAACATACTTCTCAAATGACTTGCATCCAACAGTTTCATGTTGAATCTTCAGGTCTAGCAAGACCATACTGGATGAGAAAATGGTTGTGTACGAAGAAGGGAAACTTCCAATCAGCTCCACTGAGTAGCGAATGAGTGGGGCTGTTTGGTTTTCTTTCTATCCTTTTGCTTTGTTTTTTCCAGGATAGATGCCAAGAACACACAGAGGAGAGTCCTCTGGTGTACACAAGTAGCTTGCTTCAAGATGAACTCATCTGCAGGAAGAGCATGTCTCAGCTGCAGGAGGGAGAAAAGAAAGGTATACAGGCACATGTCTACCCAGGCACAGTCTCATACTGGATCCCACTCACACTCCTTCTTTATGTTGTCCCATGCAGTTCCTGTCTCATAATCATCTCCTCTGGAGTTGAAGGCCATGGAACATTTATTCTTAATGCTGTAAAAAAGATCATTAGCAGGGCACTCAAATTCATAGCTAAATCACTCTGATTCTCATGCAGGTAATTCATTTCAGCAAGCATGTTCCCTTGAAGGATAAAAAAAACTATTCTCCTTCCTTCACAAGCCTAACCCTTCATCTGTGTCTCTATAAATCCATAACACTGTTGATTTGTGACCTCCATCTGTAGCTGTTAGTAGGATAATTTCCCTCACCAGTAGCTTAAACCTACCAGGTGGCAAGAGTCTCCTTGCAAAGTGCTGAAAGCCACACACAGCTTCGTAGTGATTGCCTTCTTCTGACAGACTAGAGTCTCCAAGGTGCCTAAAAGAATGATAAACTCTTCAGAATGCACCAGGACATGAACGTCATCCAGTGGAAATGATGTCAGAATCATCCAAATATCTACCCAGTGGTGATGCAGAAATTCATAGACATCTCACAAACTTCAGTTTCTTTTCCAATTGGCCTCTTCAATTTGCTATTGAAAAGCATTTTCTAAGACTTTTCAACAGTGGAGACTGCCTTGTAAAACTCAAGAAGTTTTTCAATAACTATGAATTCATAAATAAAATCTTTTGTGTCTGGATACCCCCCCAGCCCCTGGGAACATCAAGTCCAATGAATGGAAAAAGTCCATAGGACTCCACTCCCAGGCACGATGATCTCTAAGCCCTATTGTGTTCAACTCGAAACACAGCCACATTTCTGTTTCCAGCAAGCAGGGGAGCAATAGTGCTTGTGAAGAATGTGTTTGCATACTGGCTGTTGTTTTATATCAAGAAGCTGCTTTTACAAGGTATGTGGAATACTCAACTAACAGCTTTTGTGGAGATGGAAAAGGAAAGGCAGTGACTTAATCCACTGCTATCTATGGTGCATAATGGTGGGATGTAAATGAATGTTGGGACCCAAGTTTGAGGCACTTGATCAGAGTTCAAGATGTCCTTGAGAATAACTGTCTCTGAGTCACAATGGAGTACTTTATAAAGTTCATCTGGTTATATTTCGGATAGCCTTGGTGTATCAAAAAGGCCATGTGGGATCTCTGGGAACAGTTTTTGTTGTTATCATTATTATTATTATTTTATGAAGTTAGATGACTTTCTGGAATTGTGATGACTGTGCTGAGTGCCGGGTTTGGTACGTTAGGGCTATGGAGTAGCTCTTGGTGAATCATCACCTTCCATTATTTGGCCATCTTGGCAGCATGCTTGTTGCTCAATTCCCTTTGTTCCCTTCTCAGAGAAACGCTAAGAAGCTCTGATTCAGGCCAAATGTCTCAATTGACAATCCATACAAAACTTCCCTACTCATTCTTCTCTATGGGCTACCCATACTTCAGGACCTTAACAGACACCATGAGCCCCTCTGCAGTCCTCCTTATGGCCAGGTGGCTAGTAGGAGTTGGTGGGAGAAGAACATGAAAAGGCAATAGCAATGTTTTGTCCACAGACTGTGAGACAGGCCAAATGAAGTCTGTTAATTTACTGATAACACAGAGAAAGAAAAAGTTAGAAGTGTGCCTTCAGACCTGAGTACAGCTGGTATGAATTAGCATAGCTTGCCAGAGATGCCTTCCTCTTGTTTTGGATCATGACACCAGTTAGTGGAGCCTGGTTTCACCAAAAGACCTTATGGCTCTCCAGACTTTATTAATGCTTTTTAATCTCATTTTTATGTTAGGAGAGGGCATTTTTGTTCCCTTTGTTTCAGCATTTAAAATGTGTTATTAAACATCTAGGAACACAATAGTCACACTCAAGCATGCAGGAGATGTACCAGGACTTTGCTTCTGTATCTTCTTTTACATTATTTATAATGAACCAGTTCATTTGAAAAATGCTCAAGATAAGATAGCTGCTGTCCTGCTGTACTGAGGAATGGCAAGAATGGTTAATGCAGAAAGCAGTTCTTCTGCCTCTTGCTGAGTAATGCTACCCTATAGGCAGCAGGAAAGTGCTCTTCTTCTTAAACATTTGGACTGAAGATATTGAGGAGGATGAGGAGGAAGAAGAAGGTGTTTAAAATGGATAGCTTTACTCCCCTGCCTGAGTCATTTGCTAAGTATGTCACCAGGCTCCCAAGCAAGGAAGTAAATTGGTGAGATTGGATCCATATAGTTCATTTTTCATGAATCAGGTAAAGGGACTTTATCCTTGGGGCTGCAGAGGAAGATGCAAAACAATTTGTTCCCTGACACATGGTACCTGAGGCTGTTTGTGTTAAAAAGGAGTCTGTGCCACTGAAGCTATGTACTATCCTCCAGTAATGCCTTGCTGCTGTAGCTATGTCTCTAGTCCTGCTGGAGGTTCTAATTTAAAACCTCACTTTGAAAAAATATAAAGTCAGACCTGTTAGTGACATGCCCTTGGTGCTACAAAGAGTTTGTAAATTAATTTTATTTGATTTTCCTTTTACTTTTCCTATGTGCAGGACATAGGAGTCCTTACAACCTGAATTACGATATACTGACAGCAGGCCCTACATTTTTAACATGACATAATTATACTAAGTTTAGTGGTGTTATGGTTAAATTATTTCATTCAATGCCTAAAACAACATCTACTCATTGCCATTAAAATGGAGAATAAACCCAGAACAGCTCCATGGCGCCATAAGTAGATAAAGCCATTTGTTACAAGTTTTTTCATCTTAGCAGAGACAGTAATCTGAGAGCAGAAGATCTTTAGGGGCAGAGGGCAGTTGAAAAGTATGGAGATGCAAACACATTTCATCAGGTTTAAATAATTATTTACTGAAAATAATATGCCATTTCTTAATTACTTTTTTTTTTTGGTACATTCACCTGCTCTCATGCCAGTCAAATTGCCAAAACTTATTGTCTGAAAAGGCTGAGTGCTTTTCACCTTCAACACAAAGAGTCTTTATCCAAAATGCTAACCAGGTGATGCAGTGAAACGGTTGACAAACAAAACAAAACTTAAATCAGTCTGACTGGAAAAAACCTCTTTGACCTCAATCATGTTTTCCCTTACACAGTTGTTCAGAAATTGTCATTTCACGTACGCTCTGGTCAGCACACATAATTTTGTTCACGTACTTCACATTTCTGGAAAAAGCTATAAAAAAAAAAAGGAAACCAGCTTTTGATAGTTGAGAAATATCATGAGGAAACAAAAACAAAAGCAAAAAAGAGGTCTAGGGTTGTTTTTTTTTTTTTTCCCCTTTTAAAAGTCATCTTGAAGAGATCAAAATGGCAAACAGCAATCACGCTGCATTTTTACAGAGATAAAAAGACACTGTGCTGTTCCATAACAGTAATCAAAACTAACTTTTCAATGGTATGTAAATCACTATCCATAAAGACAGGACAGCCGAAATTCCCAGCTGTACATTAGTACAATCCCTAATGGACATACATTATCCAGAGATACTGCCACCACTCTATGGCTAGGCATTTGATAGGATAAAAGGAAATACAATCTAAAGCTTTATATACAGGTGAGTACGAAAGGAAGGAATGTATTCCTCAGCACAGCACAGCTATAGGCTTTAGTTTGAGAATACTACTAGAAGTTATGATTGTTGAGTTAACCTCGCTCAGTGCACAAACCTATGTCTTTGGTTTCTGAAACAGGACAAGCAGTCTGTGTGAAGGAGTTTTTGGGAAAAAGAAAAATAAAAAAAAAAAAATCATTCCTTGCTGTCAGATGGACAAACTGAAGTTGGAAACACAGCATGCTCTTCCTCCTTCCAAACCCATAAAAACTCAAAGGCCTACTCATATCCGGACGCCTGCCCAGAAGGGGATCTTTAAAGTTGAAGCCCTTTAGAATAAACAGGACTTTTTTTTTTTTATCCTTATCCTTTCAGACTGATCAGGAATTATGCACACATTTGAAAAAAGTCTAGATTAGATCTTCCCTTTCTGATTTATTTATAGTCTTCTCTCCACAAGTCACAGGTCCTGCCAGAAGCCTGCTCCAGTGCAGGGTCTCTATGGGGTCACAGTCTCCTTCAGGATGCATGGGATCTTCCATGGGCTGCAGATGGCTATCTGCTCCACGATGGACCTTCATAGGCTGAAGGGGCACAGCCTGCCTTACCATGATTTGCACCAATGGCTGCAGGAGAATCTCTGCTCCAGCCCTGGAGCACCTCCTCCCCTCCTTCTGCACTGGCCTTGGTGTCTGCAAAGTTTTTCTCCACATATTCTTATTCTTCTTTCTCACAGCTGCTGTTGCACATCAGTTTTTACTCCTTCTTAAATATATTATCACAGAGGTGCTACCAGCATCACTGATGGGCTATTCTTTGGCCAGTGGTGGCTCTTTGACCTGACTGGTATTGGCTCTGTCAGACATAAGAACAGCTTCTGGTGTTTTCTCACAGAAGTGACCTTTGCAGGCTCCCCAGCTACCAAAACCTTGTCACATAAACCCAATACATGTATTTAGGTTAACATGGACAGCAACAGTCCCCTCTTCCATGCAGACATGAAACACACACAAGACAGGTCCTTAATTCCCCAAAGTCAAAATTGCCATGAGATGTAGTGCAAAATACTGGTCTTGAATTCAGAGCCCTTTCCTCTTTATCAGGCTAGAGAAGTGCAGCCAGTACTCTGTCCTAGACAAAACTAGGCCACTAAGTCAGCATGATTATTCTGAGCTATGTATACTTCAAAATGAAATTATATTTGAAAACAATCTGGTTTACCAGTTAAAAACAAAACAAAACAAAACAAAAACAACAAAAAACCAAAAACCAAACAGCAAATGTTACAATTTGAAAATGCCAGAATCCTGAATTTTCAGGACTTAAGCTTTTAGCTTTCTTTTTGACCAAAATTGAAATTACACTAACTAACCTTTTCTTGGAGAGTGTTTTCACATGTCTGTGTTTTCCAAAGAAAAACTACATTTTTGAGAAATACCCTTCCAGCTGGTTCATCTGACTAAAATGCAAGTATTTCCACAAACTTCAGGTGAACACAGCTGGTTTCATGAGAAGACACCAAGATATATATCTGCAGGGAGATCATCCAATATATGTGGATTTTAATAAAGTCATGAAACCCTTTCTACATAATTCATATCTCAAAATCAGTTCCTGTAGTAATACTCCCAGGTGGACTGTAAAATAGCTGATTGATTGTAACACTGAGATAGGATAAAGAATTTACAGCATACCTTCTGTTCATGCATTTCCAAGTTTGCAAGTGTCCAGTCAGAAGTCTAGTCTTGTTTAAGTTCTGTTATTTATTCACTGCTTTCTCTTTTAATAAATGTAGAACTCCTGGAACTATGCTAGATAGAGAGTTCTTGCAAAAGAAAAAAAGAAGATAAAAACAATGCAAAGACAAACAATCAAAGCGAGTGTCAGCAAAAACTGAAAGAAAGTTATGGGAAGTGTATCTTTGTATTTGTGAAGATAAACAAGCTATGGCATTTACATTCTGGCTGGCACAATTTCTGGAAAAAAATTGCCAGTTTCTGGAAGGAAGTGGGGCTGTGAAGTATTCTTTGTATCTTGCATGACCTCTCCAGGGATTACAGAGCTGACATTTAGCTTCAGCCTACCAAATCAAACAGTAAGTTAAAAATTTCATTATAAATATGTCCTCTGGGGGACAGTTCAGCTCTTCAGTGGAATAAAATGCCCTGAAGACAAGGCTGTCTCTCTCCAGCACCTACGGTAAAGATCTCTGCATGACTGAGCTTCTATTCAAGAGACTTCAGGATGTGTCTAAAATTCCCTGAGCTGAGCTGAGCCTTCAGTTTTTTGTATTGTTATGACTGATTTCATGTATTACAGGACCAAGGATGGTTGCTGAGGCCATTACAGTTCTTTGCTAAATTAATGAATATACATTTCAAAGAGACCACAAACATAGGAAGCGTTTAGCAGTGAGATACCTTACATTGCTCTTTAACATATTCAAGCAGCAAATCAACCCACCATCCAGGAGCTGCTTTCTGCATAAATGATGTGTAGCGTCTTGACTGGCCAATGTGGCAGTGTTCTAGAATTAATCAAATTCAAAATAATTCAGCTCCAAACCTGCCTTCTCCCAGTACTATACAAAACCTTAATTTCTGTCCTTTTCTGCACAGTGTAGGCACAGCCACCATGAGCCCTGTGGCTATGTGGCTATTGGTTGTGCTTACATCAGCAGTCACAACCTATGACATCACACAGATCATATATCCAAAGACTAATGAATTCAGAGTACCAAAGTGAGCATCGGTTGAAAATACACACAGAAAGCTTCAGTCTTGTCCCAAAGGGCCTGGAGTTTGAAAGGCAACACATAACAGCAGGGTGGAGAATAACCAGCATTTTGTCATGGTTCAACAGGTAAGTGGCAAACATCTGTAGGATTTAAGAAATCCATCCTCAAGAAGCAGCAGTAATGCTTTTCATCCTGAGTAGCCATTGTTGCTAGCAGTATATGGTGCATAGCCGGGGTAAAAGTGACTGCTTTGTAATTTGACACTGGTTTGGATAAGTTTCTGAAATGCTTGTGGCCTGAGCTATAAGCCTGTTCTCAACTGGAAACTAAAAGGTTGTTGCATGTAGATCTGTCAGTTCCCACAGTGGATTAATTTTTCTAACGCAGCTCTCTCAGCTTGGATAGTGCTGCAGATAGCTTGTGAGAAATACATATTATGATGTAAAATACTTGAAAAAGGTGGCTGGGAACCTAGACCTCAAAATTAAAAAAAAAAATAACCAACCAAAAACCTAATAAACCCCAGGCCATCCCAGATGTAAGGTACACATCATAGATCTTATTATCAATAATGAAACACACAGCCCAACTAACATAGAGCATAAAAAAACATTGGAGGTATCATTTTGCCCCCAGTGAAAAGAGAGAGAGAACAAACAGCATAAATACGTAGGGCAAAAGAAACCTCTGAAGGCTTAATATCTTCCTGCAGTGTCTAGGTCAACACACCTCACTCCTTTTCTGTTGTGGGTCTGACCCAATATCCTGTTTCCTGTCCATAGCCCAAGACACTGCAAAGGTGAGCAGTATGTTCAATTTACTTGCAGGTTTGCATTTATGGCTGCTACTGTCCTACAGTGCTTTGAATCTGGAAAGAGTGTAGCTATTCTGATCATGTTTTTGCTTTGGTAGGAATCAGAGACAGCCCTGCTGAAATCCCATCTAGCAAATGGACCCAAGTTAGTAATCTGCATGTTTTAGACCGCAGTGTAAATGGTCATGATCTGAACATAACCCTCATGCTTAAGTATCTGATCAGAATTAGCTGTTTTCTTGAAAAGTGCTTCGCTTTCTCCATGCCTGCTCCATTAACTCTTGACTCTCTCACTCTCCAGTAACATGTCCCTGCCCTCTAAGCACATTAGTTGCATTCACACAACCAAATTCCTGCTGGTTTTGATGCTTAGTGATACTGGGAACTCATTTTGCATGATACAGGTTTTATCTTGCATTTGTTGCTATACCCATCTTCAGATGTGTACTAGCTCTGCTTTCTGCATGGTACCTCTTCGATTTTCAAACCATTGAAGACATCAATTACTGTCATATTTATTAACATTTTCCTTTTATGTGTTGAAGAACTTGCCTTTGTGTGTTTTACCACAGGAGCCAAATCACCTACTCTCTTCTTTTTCCTGAGAGACCTGAGTTACCAATTATTTGTGTATGAAATCTGCTTTTTGCTAAATCTAGTGTCTTATCCTTCCCTGCTCAGATTTCTGAATTTCATCACTTTGCAATCACTGTTGTCCAAATTGCCTCTTCCTTTCAGGTTCTCATCTGTCCCTCAGGTCACTCCACAAAAGAAACTATATTAGAAACCCACCAACTGAAAAACATTGCTCTGTAACCTGCTGTTTGTATCCCTAGCAACTGTCTCTGGACTTGGTGATATTAGTCTTAATGCATTTATTAAAACCTCCTGTATACCACAGTGAATGGGATTGCATATGAACTTGCATAAAAGAAAGTAACAAAGCACTTAGTGCCCAGCAATTCTCTTACCTCTGGGAAGCTACCTCCGTCTATGCTTGTGGGGATACCAGACTTTCTGACTCTAGCACCATGTAAAGCGGTCCCCTGCCTCAGGACTAATGGCTGAAAATGTAACAGCTGTAAATGGGAAATAGGAATTGAGAAGGATGACCAAATGGCAACATTTGTGAAAAAAGCAAACGAGGACAGGAAATGGCTATAAAGAAAAGAACAAAAAGGAAAAAGGAACCTGAATGACATTGGCAACTAACTTAGAAGAAAGTTTAAGCTGACACTCTTCCACCATGAAGATGTCTTTCTAAAAAGACACTTTGGGAAGTTCTTTGCCTTCCTTACCTTGCTACCACCACCACAATGGCTTAGAATATTACCTTAAGGATTTTGCTATCCACTGCTATAACATGTCTCCTTTTGGGACTGTTCTGGATACAGGGTTGCTGAGATGCTCAGGGATTTGGTTTTTAGCTGCCTTTTTGCTGTTAATGACATAGAAAGAAGCATAATTCATCTAAAAAATTTATTTTAAAATGCAGTTTCTGAAAAAAGGAACAACCCGCAGTTTGGTCTATAAAACTATTGGATCATTGATCACACATGCAAAAAAAATAAATAATTATAACTACTTTGAAAGATCAAACTTCCAGCCATGTGCTAGCTGCCAGCAGCTCCAACTAGCAAATAGCTGAAACCTGGAGGTAAAAAAAGGTGACAAGTTTTGACACTTGCAAAAGCCATCAGGATACTGAAGCCACTAAAAGGCTTGGCTGAAGGATATGCTGTGGAACATTAAGGGGCTTTTGTGCTACAAGAGTTGTTATGTGGAGACCACTTTCAGAGTCTTTTTTCATCTCTTCCTGTTATAAAATAAAAGAGACCTCCTTTTCTCATCCATATCTGAGATGTTTGCAAAGCAAGGCTGCAAGTGTTTTACTAATTATGGACTGAAAGGACCAATTCTTGCAGCCTGGATCTTCACGCAGTCCTCTACACCCTGGCAGACTGCATGCCAAATACCTGGCATTGCTAGTCATATGCTCTCCTTGTACTCAAATACACTAATATAGCAGCAGGATAATTGTGTAACTCTGCAGTTTGGGGAGGGGCAGTGTCAGGTCTCTGTTAGCTTTCAGGTTCATTTCCCTCCATTTGGCACATGAAGAACAAATGTTTTCCAAAATTCATGGTTTACAACAAAGTAAGGTTCAGTCAGACCATTCTGGCTAGTGATTCAGGGTTTGTGCCTTGTTCTGCTTCTCAGTAGCTTTATGTTTGAACAAAAATATTTCAGCTTGCAAGCATTTTAAACGTAAGATTCTGAGGCTTTAGTGATGCTCTGCTTCAAAACTGCAACAGTTTCTGGCCCCATCTTAGCAATTCGTGACACTTGCCAGTTGAAACACCATGACCACATGCTAGCTGCTTGGCTTTCTGAGAGAAAGTCACTTTGCCATTGAAAAATCACCCTTTGAGCACTTGATGTGGAGGCTGTTTCTTTTCAAAATGAAAATGACAGTGTTAATACTTGAAAAGGAACACACAGCTTCCATGTATTTCCCACTGGCAAAAATTAAAGGAGACATTTCTTTGCACTGTAAAAGCTAGAGCTTCTTTTCTCCTGAAGCATGAAGTTATATCTACTGCTGTCCACTATTGTGCAGTGAGATACTTTGAAGAGAAGAAAGGAGGATGGTACTGCGTGAGTAAAAATTTAAAAGATATTGTGGCATAAGATGTAAAATAAAATTATGGATGAAATTTATTTCATAAAAATGTTTGGTTCCAAGTGCTTTGTTTTATATCCTCACTTTTGTTAAAACAAATATACATTAAGGGGAGGGGGGCACTTTGTGTTTTCTAGCTGCTGAACAGGCATATTTATTTAGGGTCAGTAGGAGCAGCCCTCTTTCTTAGCCACCTTGGATATATCAAGTAAAGCTCCATCTGTGGTCTAGTGCCACATTTGCTTTTATGGAGCTTGACCTGAATTGGCATTTTGGAATTAAATGTTTCTTTTCACCCTCATCCCGCTAGTCAATTCTCTTAAAACAAGGGAGTTTCAAAGGAAGAACTAGGTTGCCAACTATAAGGGGTAAGGATCCCTTAGATTAAAAAGTAACTCTTCTTAACCACTTATGTGTTCTTCAATTTTCTTTTCCATCATGTCTGCATAATTAAGAGACTTCATTAAGTAACTGGAAAATGACAATATATATATTGGGGAGGGGAAGGGAACAGGGCAGAATGATAAATTTTTGCAGGAAAAGCAAAAAAAAAGAAGCAGAGCAGAGGAGAGAGGGCTGCAATGAGAAAGAAAAACTTGTATTGGAAATCAGTTGTGCCTCTTTTTGACTTGCAGCTGCTTGAAACGGTACACAATGTTTAAATGTTTCATTTTATTCTATTTAGAACAAGGCAGGAGAGAGAAAGGACAAAAAGGAAATTGAGTTTGGATCCGCCTTGGCAAAAGCAAAGCAACATCAAGATGTAAATCCTGACCTCAGAACTGGTGAGCAAGTCCCTTCAAGGTTGTTTGCATAATCATTTGATTTGACAGCAGACACACTGTTCTCTTTTGTAGTTTATTTAAAATTCCACACTCTTTCAGTGGCATTTTAAACTGTTTTTTCCCCATTTTACTTCAAAATTACTTGCACAGAGTCAGCATAAATGTTTGCATTATTTATAAAAAATCAAAGGACAAAGACATGTTATCACAAGTCAGGGAGACCTACCACCAACTCTTTCTTGCTGATAACCAGGGGAGGACTTGGAGGGCCTCTCTGGTCACACCTGTAATTTCCATGCTCTTGAATCAGTGAAGAAGAAGAAATATTTTGTCATCCCTAGGCGATATGCTGAAAAGCAGAGGGTATGGGGAAAGAGCTCTTAATTGCCTGTTTGAACTGTTTATTTATGGTATTTTTGCACACTCGGCCTCCCTGTCCATTCTTTAGGAGACCAGGTATCTTCAGCAGTTGATAGAGCAGCCACAATACGCCATCAAGATTTAAAACCCAACAAAGCATTTTCTTCTAGGAGCTGTGGAGTCATAAAACCTTGTCTCTTCTTCCTGGGGTGTGCGCAAGAGACAGTGGTGCTTGCTCATAAAAAAAAAAAACCCTGTAAAGTAGACAATTCTTTCAGTTGAAATCTTTCTGCTGGCATACATTAGCTATAATATTCAGATTAAGTTCATCTACCAAGATGGATTAATGGTTAAATATAGTCTCTGTTTGCTAGAGTTTCTAAACAGGGGCAGAGAGCTAAAGCACTCAAGTTTAAGCTTTAACACTTTCCCTGTCCTTTCTGAATTGATCAAAGACTGCTGTCAAACTTTTGTTTACAGGTTTATGTGCAGTCTATTGAGGAGAGAAACAGGGAAAATATTGTCATCATTAAAGCAAAATCATGCTCCTAATCTAGGCTAATATCTTTTTTATGGGATAGTGGAATACAGTATTAGACAAGCCTGGAATTTTAGGTGCCTAAAAATTCAGATAAAAACCTAATGAGATTTTTCAGAAATGCAGTTTTTCAATGGCATTTTGGCTCACAGCATCCTCTGAAATTTGCCTTAGGAGTCAATCTATATTCTTAAGCACCCAGCTACCTTAAATACCTAGGTCTTGGAATCTAAACACAGCATAGCTACTCTCTCCTTTAAGGCACATGTTAAAGAAGAATGCATCCAGTAATCATGTGTAACATTTGCCTCCTCAACCCATCAAAATTTCTAAAGCACTGGTAAATTTGAGTGAGCAAGAGAGAATTTAAAAATGTTGGGGAAAGTGACTTATGTCAAGTGATGAAGAAGCAAACAGATTTTGGGGTCCAGGAGTGTTTTTGAGCAACGGACCATGCGCAATCTATCTTATCTCCTATCTTATTCTGTCTCATTTAAAGAAACTGAACAGTACTCAGAGCTCACTAGAGCAGTTAAGGAAACTGAGAAACTATGCACACCACAAGATATTATAGTACAGGGTCCTTTTCCTGTTCTGAATCCAATCCTTAATGAATCGTCTCCTCCTCATGGAGTAGCTCAAAAGACCACAGTTTGGAAATTGTATGCATACTTACAAGGAATTAGTCAATTACTCTCAAAGTAATTGCAGCAAACCATAAATCCAGACCCAGGCTTACTAAGTCAGCCCTGTAAGCCTTCTCCTATTAAAGAAGCACCTGAGTCTGTGGCAATCTTGGACACAGAGGGAGTATGATTTACCGATGCATCTGCTCATCAGATGGGATTAAGGTGGTAATATAAAGTAGTAGCACTAGAAATTGAAACTGGAAAGATGATTGAGGAAAAGGGTAAAGGTAGCACACAGTAAGAGAATTGTGAGTTCTATTGCTGGCTGCAGAAAGTGGTGCTGCTGCCATTTGCTCCAATTTTTACACAACTTAAAAGGTTTCTATGGAATGGTATGTCAGGGGGAATCTAACAAGGGAGAATTAGGTCATACAAAAGTATGGAGAACAGAGGATTGGAAGCATCTCCTAGAAATGGGAAGATACTGACCTTTGAAGGAGGGATAGGTAAAAGGCCATGGACAGGACAAAGCCCCTGCTGCAAAGTGGAACCAGCAAGTAGATTACTTAGCCCAGATCAGGCTAACGATCTGTGAAAAGGGAGACCAGGATTGCTAAACTGAATGGTTGCATATCAAGCAAGGCGACTCAGGCAAGGCAGACCTTTATTTTGAATATTGATGGAACTTCAGTTGAGTTTGAACAATAACTTTTGTTTGGCCTCAATTTATCAGATCCACGACATCCATGAGTATCTGTAAACAAACTTTTAGTTGGTTTGTTATATTTTAGGAATATAGCTGTTCTTTAGTTCCCATTTATTGCATTAGTACTTATAGGCCATTTGGGAATCTAGACCCCACAGTATAAGGTGGGAAGATGCTCCGTCCTTCAGAGAAATTATATTCTGCCAAAGCTGCCACCCAGAATGACAGTCTTTTTTGTAAAAAGAAATCAGCACAATATAGAGACATCATTTGTTTTCCATAGAGCAGCATTTGTCACTTCACTGGCTGGCAGAAATGAGGTGGCAAACCTAGTTCTAGTAAACCTTTTGCTTCCTAAAACTGACAAAAAATCTGAATCTAAGTGGCATGTAAGAGTGCAAAGGCTGGCTAATATTGTGACACTCAGCACTGTCCCTGCACTGCCAGTTTGTGTTAGAACAGCACGTGCACAAAGCAAGGCAAAACAAGGATCCTTTCTCTGCAGAAGCTGCCCTGCCTGTCAAGATCAGCAGCTGATATTTCCACCTAAGCTGTATGAACCTAGAAGAATCCATCTGCTGAACCATCTGTGGGACAACTTGCTAAAATTATAGCCCATCTGTTGTTTCACTGGCACAAAGTTTGACAGGCTCACCCTCACTCCGTTATCTGAATATTTTTCTTTCCCTGTGGGCCTCCTCTGTGCTCTTCTCTCCTGCTCTGTATCTTTTGTTCTGTTTTGTTTCCACATTGCCTTTCCAATCTATGAAATGTGAAAAAGAAAGGGGTTATACTCCCACTGTCCTCCAGTTAGTCAGGAACAGCTTTGTTCAGGGCAGAATACACACCTGTTATGTTTATACCATCATTGCCTATCTTCAGCTGTTGTCTACCATCACAGTTCCTTGCAGGCAAGAGATCTAGTATGTTTTTCAGTAGCTAACCTTCTTCCACACATCCAGGCTATCACATGGAACTACTGGAAGTTTAAATTGTGGCTTGACTTTTCCTCACTCTTGAGGAAAGTATTTTTGGTGTATTATTTGCCTCTCAGCTTAAAAATTAAACCCTGCCTTTAATGTCACACTCTAATAAAGACAGAAATACCCAGTTACCTCTTTCCTCCCATCTATCCTGTTATACTTGAGGAAGGCTTAGTTGAAGGTTTTTCACCAAAAGACTTGCTTTAGTTCACCATCAGCATGGCACAGTGCTGAGACAGTTTGGATGCCCACAAAAGGCAGATGTATGCAGAAAATCAGGCTGATATATATGCCACAGAAAGAAGGAAGACATGCACTCTTTTACAGCCCTCACAGTCTATCTAAACAGATTCTTATTATTTGCTTACACCTTAGACGTTTAACAAAGAAAAAGGGGAGGTTTAGATTGGATATAAGGAAGAAATTCTTTCCTGTTAGGGTGGTGAGGCGCTGGAATGGGCTGCCCAGGGAGGTTGTGAATGCCTCATTCCTAGTGGTGTTTAAGGCCAGGTTGGACAAAGCCTTGCATGGCATGGTTTAGTGTGAGGTGTCCCTGCCTATGGCAGGGGGGTTGGAACTTGATGATCTTAAGGTCCTTTCCAACCCTAACTATTCTGTGATTCTATGATAATTTGGTCCTGTGTGGAAGCATAGAGATAAGAGGAGCAAGAGACTTGGGGAGGGAACTGGTATACTAGCAGGCATGAGGACCACAATATTTAAGAGCTTGGCTATTGTCAGCAGTAACAAATTGGAGGTTTCTGGTAGTGTCAGCATTGACATTGGATCAGCCTGGGTTGACAAGGCAGCATTGGGCACCCTGATACCACTCATGGAAAACATGGCTTGCAGCTGGCCCACATTTGCCCTGTTTCTGCAGTACCTATTCCAGCTGTCCCCCTGCAGTGTAGAATACGACAACTCTGTGCTTCTCCATCTGTATTGCAGCCTTACAAAGTTATTCAGATCAGAGTGGGTGCATGTATTCATAACCCCATTGCCTCTACCATGCAAAAGGTTGGGAGGGAGTATATTTTTATGAAAACCTGATCAAAACAGGATGCCTCATTGTAGTCTCTGCCCCATCCAAACGTAGACTAGCCTAGTGCTACAACAAGGTTGCCTTGAAGTGGTTGATACTCCATGCCTTTCAATGTTTAAGAGGCATTTGGACAATTCCATTAATAACAGGCCTTAACTTTTACTCAGCCCTGCAGTAGTCAAGCAGTTGTCATTGTAGATGGTTGTTTCAGTTCCCTTTTAACTGTCCTATTCAGTTCTGTTCTGTTTTTATAGAAATAAATTCACTGAGGAGAGTTGTTTAGATCAGCTGTAAGGCTTCTGCTTTGAATCCCTCTTGTCTTGAGCAGTGCTTTTAGAGAAATCTAGAGAGGTGGATTGCTTAATTTGGGCATTAAATTACATGGCTAAGAAAAAGCTGTATGAGTCACTCCCCCCATACACAACCTTGCTTTGAGGTTCTCAGTGATAGCAAATTCACTATCCCCAACCACCTGGAGATGCTTAAATTATTAGCTATTCTCTTGAAATAAAGAAAAAAGGAAAAAAAATCATGTCTTTAATTACAAACTGGAAGTATTTATCTTCAACCTCCAGCCACTGGATCTTGTTATACTTTCATCTGTTAGATTAAGGGACTTTCTCCTGTCAGATATTCTTTTGTATAGGAATTTATATTACTGCACTTGAGAACATAAGAGATTAAAATCAGAACATAAGGAGCAATGAATATTGTACTTTATTTAGAGGAGGATGGAATTCCAAAATTACTAAGTTGATGTGACCACTTTTTACAAAGAAAGAGCAAATAAGCTTGATCTCCTTTCTTGGCAAAAAAAAAATCAAGAAATAGTAACAGAAGTGGTGATATATCACTTTCCTGCTGACTGGGGATGCCCAGTGTCGTTACAGTGACCATATTATACAGATCAGTAATAGGAATAACATTGGTATTGTAATTGAACTGTATAACAGAATTGCTAGATTTTGCTAGGTAAAACTTTTATCTGTATTGTTCCTTCAGTATATTTTGCACCATGCTGAGTGGAAAATGTTTATTCTCCAACCCAATCATAGATTTTCTGGTTTAAGCTGATAAAAGAATTAGAAAAACCAAATATCTAAAGGGCTGTTTTGATGTCATTTCTGATCCATGCAGGGTAGACTTCTGTAATTGCTAGTGATATAAGGCATTTCTTCTGATGAGTAATGAGGCATTTATCTTTTCTGAGGGAACAAAAGGAAAAAAGAAGTTGTACTGTTTGTTAATTATATAGTGCCATATTGGTCATAAACTGAATCTTTGCAACAAATTAATTAGAAGAAAAGAGAATTATGCCACAAATTTTGCATCTAAAAGACACTTTGTTCTGGCCAACATTGTTCATAAATCAGACTCCTATAACTAACTGCACAAAACAGCTTGTCTCCACAAATGGTAGAGCTGGGTCAGCACATATTTATGAATAGAATAGAACAGAGTATTCTCTATTCACAAATATAAAATCTAGGAGGGCATCTTTCCTATTTAGCTCACTGAGTACTTGTGGCAAGAAGTTATCTCCCTACACACATCAAGAATTTCAAAGATCTGATCATCACAACAATATGATATTCCTAGTTCATATCGGGGAAGATGAAATCTCTCACAAAAACATAATAAGACAGCAAGGTATGAAGGAAATATGAGATGAATTTGCAAACTAAAAAAAAAAAAAGATGTGAATATAGCCAGAGGCTTCCATATACAAGAAGCCCCATTGCCACTTTTTTGGCATGTGAATGCAGAAAGCTTCCTGAAGACTTGTGGAAGATGGACGGAAAGACACAAGCTCCCTAGAAGAAGTTTGGTGTTTCTACATTCATCTATATTTTTAGCCCCAGAAAGGACTGTTGTGATCATCCATTCTGAGCTATCTCTAATCTCTGTGTAAGAAAGAGGAATCCAGTGAAAGAAGTTATGTGAATGGAGCTCAGTAATCCAGGGGGTGTATTGATTCAAACTGCTCTGTAAGAACATGGAAGAGCACTGGTCTGTGTTCTGTAAAATAATAATTACAATGATAACAATATAAGATTATTATTATTACATAAAGGAGGTATTTGGCCCAATTTAGTTGGGGGTGCTGCAAGATGGAAGGAGGATGAAGAGGTTCTCTAAATGGATCATTGTTTCTTCACAGTGCAGAAGAGCACTGCTGCCTGATATGGAGAACCAAAGAGGGGAGTTTGTTGTGGCAGACCTTGCTGAGATGTGGCTTGGTGGCCACACATGCCTATTATGCTCTGTTATGCTACATCCTGTGACTAGAGCTACCATTTCTGCATGGCACTGCATAGAAATGCTATACAGCTCAGAGCTAGCTCAGGTATCTCTAACATACTACTGTGCAGACAAGCTTTATAATTAAAACCCATTTGTGTTTTTTTTGTGTTGGGTAGTTTATAATTTGGGATGCAGAATTCTCTCAGCAAATGAATCCGTGTGCTAACTGCTACAGCCCAGGAAGACCTTCTGGTAGCTATTTGTTCTTGGCTTCTAGGCTTGCTGTAGGATATTCCCTTGACACATGTCTGCAATGTGTCAGACCTGTCTGCATATGTATATTTTTTAGTATTTCTGATTTGGGAAAAAGGGTTGGAGGGCCAATGCAGCCTGTACTAAAATAATCTTTCTCTCCTAGTGATAAAACAAAACAAACAAGAAAACAAACAAATCCCCACCATAGCCCCACAGTTTTAGATTAATTTATTATATTTTTTATTATATACTTTATCTTACGAAAGTCCGAATGATAGAATTTTATTTATAAAGTGGTATTGCACCAAGCACAGGAACTGTGTATTTGAACTTTTTTCTGGTAGCTGTAGTTTCTTAGGGACAGCTGGTTAAATTCACTAGGGCAAGCAAGATATTTTTCCAATCCACCATGTATGCTTTGTGCTCTAAGAAAGTCTAATTCGTCAAAGATGAGGAAAATTAGAGTCAAAACCAATGGGGAGAACAAAAAGAAATAGAATTTAGAGGTTCTTTAAGAAGAAGAATTTTGAGCAGTCAAAATGACCCATAGCTGTGACAGAGTAACTGCTAGCTGAAAGCACATCCACGTTTGAAGGCAGTGGATAAAAATTGGAAAGAAAAATATAAGAAAAGAAAGAAGCTACACAGATAAAACAAAATGCCGCACAGAGTAAGATTTAAAACGCTGTGTGTCTTTGGCATGCTAAAGATGAGAGGTGGCATGACCACAGTGTATAAAATCTTTCAGATAGAGGAAACACCATGACTAATAGACTTTTAAATCCAGTAATCAAAATCATAATGAGAATCAATAGCTGGGAGCTGTAATCAGATTATTTCAAATAGCATCAAGATTTTTTTTTTGCAGAGGAAAGTGATTACCCTCTAAGAGAATTGCTAAGGGAAAGGAAGGGCTCAAGAACACAAGGTTTCTAAACAAGACTAGAAGCACTTATGAGAATGTGTTTCAGGTCCAGTGTAATTCAGTGCAAGTTCTTGGGCTCACTAATGAGAGAAGTGAAGGAATTCATCATACCTGGAGTCTAAACTAAATACATTTGATCCTTATTTGATCTTATGTACCTGTGGTACCTACGTGAGCTGGCAGTAACTTTCATATTTTATCATTTTAAAAGTCACAAACTGGGGAATAGCAGTAAAGTGTTCCCATATAAAAAAGTTGCTTGGCACAGAGATACTATCTCCTTATTACAGCCGCTGTACCTGTAGCACAGCATCCATGTGATACTGTGGACCTGGAGAGTCTGAAAATTTAAGATTAGAGATGACACCCTCAACAAGTAGGCAGTGGTAACAGAATAAGAAGGGCCTTTCTGAGCTGGCATCTTAGATCCTGGGTCGTTTAATCTGTATAAACTGAAAGAAGAGGTGGGTATGAGATTAAAAGATAGCTAGAAGTGTTGACACACTTCTTGTTTTTTTTTCCTTTTTGAATCACAGAAGCAATTTATTTTCTTTTGGAGTGTATCCCAGTGCTAGATTTTGCTGATGCCATGAAAGCCTTTGACTGAATGATGAATTATTATTTGAAGATGCCTCTACAAAGGAAGCTCACAGGACTGCATAGCCTAAATGATTGCTATTAAACTACTACCATTAGTGAAGGTAGAAGCCATCCTGAGTGCCCTGAACCTTTCTTCACACCTAAGGGTGTGTCCTAATTCCCAACCTAGCACAACTTCCATTAAAAATATATGTAATCCATGCCACAACAAGGCAAGGGATTTTATTCAACTTGCAGATGTTTTTCAGGATTTCAGAAATTATTTGGTGTGCTTATCAACCTGCTGTCCATTCAGGGCACATGTGCATGTGTTCAGTCATGCACACACACAAAGGCCATTTCCTCCACTCCCACCCAAGTAAAACCTGTGACTTTATAGTCCAGGAACTCAGCTGGGATTGTCCATGCTCAGGCACCAGGCTAGTTTTTTTAGTTTCTATCTGTGATAGGGGTCAGGTAAAAAAAGTTTCATTAACAAGACTGCATTCCTGAGGGAATACAATTGGTTTGGAAAGTAGAAGCATTTCAGGGAATTTATTAGTGTCTCTGCTTGAACTCATGATTTTCTGAAAGTTGCTTAAACAACAGAAGTAAATAGCCTCATACAATATGCCAGCAAATTTATTTGACAACTGATGAAGAAGGAATGGGGACGTGGAAAAAACATGATTCACCAGAGAGTATTTGCCTTCTGTAGAAGCAGTCAAATAATGATACAACCTAGTCAGAAATAATGTAGTCATAAAAAAAGATTCATTGGATAATTTACTTGAAACAAATAATGTGACCAACTCTTCTCCACAGCCACAGAAAACAAATTTGCCTAATAGCATATGACAGGGCTTTCTCTGGAAAATGTATTGCTCTACAGTCAACATGTACTGGCATTGAGAAAAAGCATCCTTCAAGCATTTAATAAGGGAGACTTTTCTGTATGACTTTCATTTGAAATACATTATGAAAATCACTTGATTTTACTTAGCGGCATCCTGATTTTGAGCAACTGACTTTCAAAGCCACCACAGTGCTGAAATTAATTTGATATATTAAGAGGAAACATTGTCAGAGCAGCATTTGGCATCAGCCATACTGTTTGGAAAGTTTACTAACATGTAAAATCTACATCACCTTATCATTGCTTGAGACATGGAGACTGACGTAGACTCATTGCCACGGAAGGGGAAGTCTTTGTCATTCTTACCAAATCTGTATTGAACAGAGTAAGAGAAAGGCCCTTGCTTTATGATTTCCAGTAACAAACAGTGCTTACTACATAGCTCCCCACAAACTTAGTTCACTATTTGGATCCAACTGAGTTCTGACCTGAAGTAGGGAGAGTCCTTCCAAGCAGTCCATGATGTTTGCCAGTGGAAATTTGGCTTTCTCTTTACTGGAGAGACCTGAGTCAGTGTCATTTTCATATAATTCTGTTTGGTTAACAGAAGTGTGTCTGGAGGGGATCCTGCCAGCAAAATACTGTTTGTCACGCATCCTGTCTGAAGCTTCCCCAGCAGATACTGTCCATTAATTGTGTCTGAGGCTTTTTTAATATTCAGACACTAATTGCTACCATCGAATTTTTACTGCTAGCAACTGTATCTGGTCAAAAGAAAATGGTGCAAATTCTCATGAGCAGACCCAGAGTAAATTTGTCCTAACTTTCCATCTAAGCATTTAAAGACATGAAATTCTTTCATCACTGATGATGCCATAAGAGAACAAACAAACTTCCAGAAAAAAACTGCCCTAAATTTTTGGAGGAAATGATTTGTAAATGTCAAAGAAAACTCAGCTGGAAGATCTGCTGCCCTCCTTCCTGATGTCTTTGTGTTACAAAGGTGACAGTAAGCACCCTGGCTTGTGTGAAGATAATTCCCTGACAAAGTCTGCTTTGCATTGCTTCTCCAGTTTCACATTAATGTAGGCTTATAGAACGTTTAAAATAGAAATGCAGTTTTCCATTAGGTTGTATGAGGTAACAGGAAAACTTGCTGTCTTTGAACTCTGTATCTCTGCAGGTGGGTTCACCTAACCCAACCCAATTTACACCAACAGTGCAGTATCCCACTAGTCAGTGGCGAGTGCATAGGTACCTCACACAGTGATTTCTGATCTTCTGTTTTTATTAGAAGAATTGAGTGACACTAACTGCCAGGCAGCTGAAGCTGGGTAATACCTATCCCCTCTCCAGGTCTATTCTCGATTCAGCTTCCAAACAGTTCAAACATGCTGCTGCAGTTGTTCCTCCTGTAAATGTGTTTCTGCATCAGTGGATACAATCTCTGTCTTATCTGTGTAGCAGGCTTTCTCAGCAAAATAAAATGAAGTACGATCCCTGCTTTACTCCACCCCGCAAAATTAAAAATGTTTTTATCTTCTGGAGCATTTTGCCCAGATTTTTTCAGAAAGGCATTCTTGGGGACATGAGCCCTTCCTTTATTCTTTTCAGATTTATTTATTTATGAAGGTGTCCACTTCTTGAACTCTTCAAGCTTTTCTACAGAATGTTTGTGTATGTTTCAAATACATTTTATTACTGTCACTCTAGTCTTGAAACTCTCATCAACTAGCCCAAACAGGCTGTTAATTCTGGGTTGAGTAGCTTCAGCCCAGTAAACATGAGGCACAGATAATTTATTGTTAAAAGCCTGAGATGTTTATGTCTTACGAAAATGCAAACATCTTCTTGGCTTCGTGACTTCAAGGCTGTTTTCTAAGCTAAAGTCTTTTGACTGTCAGAGAGTTATACCACTTCAGTAGTAACTGGGACATAATGTGAAGGCCTTTAAAAACCAGAAGTGATTTATGCAAAAAAGTTTTCACTAATCCCTCCTCAAACACTACATTTTTGAGAGCCTTTTGGTGCAAGTAAGCTCTTACTACCCACAAATATTTGTACAGTGTCAATACAGCTATAAAAGCAGAAGTGTCAAGTAGATGATTAAATGGAAATGTTTCTAGGCAAAAGTATTTACTCACTGAAAAATGAATCCTGAGGCTTTGTAAAAATAAATGACATGATAGAAACACAAATGGCACAGAAACTCTGTTGAGTATCAAAATACATTCCCAATTCTCTTTGCCCAATGAGAGTGGTATTTTATTTGCTGTCCTTTCATGCAGCTCTTAATATTACAGAGTGAGAGCAGGGCAGGTAACAAAATTAACTGGTGGCTTGGTGCTGGCCATTCTGGTGAGACCAAATGTCTGGGCAGTAAGGTTTAGTGCAGGAACTTTGGAGCCAATGTTTCCAAAAAATGAGAATTTTAAATGTATGTTTGCAGTTTATATTTCCCAATGTATATTTAACTTGAATTGTAAAAGCTCTTGTGTTCTCAGCAGTTCACAGAGCACTTATTTACGATATTTATTTATTTAGGAAACTAAGTGAAAGTTCTTCAGTAACAGTTGCTACAGAAGCCCTTCCATTTTATCCTTGGGAGCTGCAGAAGCCCTTCCATTTTATTCTTGGAAGCATGGATAGTGCTTGTCTTCAAAAACCTTGTTGCGATACAAATCTACATGTTAACGCTGCCCAGTATTCTGTTCAATCTGGAATGTTTGCAGTTAGAAGGAAAACAATTCATTTGGATACAGATCCAGTATTTCTCAGAATCCTATGGAAATTTACTGTAAAATTTAACAGGAAACAAACAAACCACATGGAGCTAGAGGATGCTAATAGATATCCATCAATGTTATGGCTCAAACAGAGGAAGAGCCTCAAAGACTGCAGTAGAGGCTGAAATATTTACTGTGAAGTTATTTGTTGCTGGTTTTTCACAACGTTGCTGTATAATTCTGCTATATGGATAGCATTAAAGATAAGAAGAAAAAAAAATTACTGAGATAGTTATTTGCTAACAAAGTGGAGATTTTTTTTTTCTATCACTGAGGGTAAACAAATGTTTACCTCAGAGCTCATTGTTGTTATCACAAGGTAACACACTAGTCCCTTTAGCAGCTATGACTGGCCAAACAACCAGTCTTGCTTCTTTTGGGTCTGTGTCAACAGCAAGCTTGTGAATGGGTATTGATAACTATGGGGGCTGTAAGCCAGGGGTAAGGCTTACATTATCAGCTCTGCTCATTGGTACCATGAACTGAAGCCTTACTTCCAGCACGAGTGTATTTTACAAACACAGCAGAAAACCAAAGTAACAAATAGACTGAAAAATTTTCTGTACCTCTGGGATCTTCTGAATTTGTTAGCCATTTTATCATTCAGAAAAGGAAGCTTTACTCCTTAGTAAGTCTTTTTCTATGACAAATGTCAACTTTATAGCTTAATCCATCTTCCCTACAAGTTTGTTTGGAAGGAAAAAAAAAAGCAAAAACTTAAGAAGGGACAAAGAAGTAGTTTTAGATGGGGATGTATGTGCAGTTTTCCTTCCTTTCTGAATTAGAATGTTCTCACTCTGTTCCCTGAGTCACTTGATAAAAGGTAAAGTACTTACAAAGTTTTACCCATTTAATGAGAACAGAATTCATTTGCTGCAGGGTATGTAATGCAAGAGGTCTTTCAAATTGAAAGGAAGTCAAAGCATTGTTTAATTGAAAACAGGCAAGAATGTTTAAAAGAAAACAAACAAACCAAAATCAAACCAAAACAAAAGATTAGCCAGAATGGTTTCTGAGAAGTTTACTTTTCTTTGGTTATTAGAGAAAGAATGATAGCAGACAGAGTAAAGACCAGTGGCTCTTAAAAGGCTGCTTGTACCTCTGATCTGAACTACTGTGTGACATACTCAATTACTTTACCTGTCTGGACGTCATTTTTCCTTCCATTTATTTGGCTCTGTACCCTATTTAAACTGAATTCTTTAGTCTGGGAATTATGTATTGGTGTCGATGTGCAGATTCCACCTTTTGGGGGATATTTTAGTAAAGCACTGGTGTATGAACCTCCTTTCCTTTTCTGATTTGGTTTGTTGAGGATTATTTTTCAGTATGGAAGAATTAAAAATAAGTGTAGTAATTTTACTGTAATTTTTCAGAATAGCTACCTCATGACACCAAGCTAACATGGGGGAAGTCTGCACAGAAAAAGTATAAAGAAGACTGAAGTAAGTGTGAGGAAAAATAAAATAAGAATGTTGAGTTTTACTTAAAATGCATAGTTTTAGCTAATTCAGTCTGTTATTGTTTGTATGGTCTGTAATTACTTGGCACTGTTTCAGGAGTAGGTAAATATATCCTACATTAATAATTTTGGCCTTTTGAATTTCCACACTGAAGTGGTTATAATTGCATCTAGCTCTTCTTCTCAAGATTCATTTGAGTACTGAGGCAAATGGTAGGTATCAAACAGCTTTTTATTTTTTTGTTCTCTTTTTCCTCATAGTAAAAAGAAGTCTGAATCATAAGAGAAAAACCTTTCTTTCGCTTTCCATGGCAAATAGGAAAACTACAAGGAAACGTTAAGCGCCAAACTAGCTCAAAAAAAAAAATCACCTTTAAGAGATTTCAAAATGTCATGCTAGTGTTGTTCTTACAAGAGATACCTTATATTTTCTTGCGTATGATCTGCACTCTGCAGAAAGCTCTTCACTGACGCCTCTTGCAGATCAATAGTACAAAAACAAATACTTTGTCTTCCTTGTTAGTCCTATCAGATACTCATTTGTCTCTTGTATTTATATCTGTGTAGAAACCCTTGCCTCTAACATCTCTATAAAAGGACAAATCAGTCCTGAAAATATTTTTGGGGTTTTTTTTTGTTTTTTTTGTTTGTTTGTTTTAATCTGATATTTTTCTCTTGTTAATTTTCCTCACAATCCTTTTCCCATGATCTCCTATGATGTCAAATTTCCATCATTATAGATGATTCACTACAGTTAGGAGAGAGCATGAGAATGAAAGGTAGCAACATTGTTACTCTTGAGAAACTGCTTTTAAAATTCTTACTGCACTGTATAAAATTGTAAATATTATAGGAAAAACTATGCTATAAGCAAGGCTCAGAGACTTTGAGCTATAAATCAGTACATGGATTCTCACAGCTCCAGCCATGGACCATTGGCATAGACACTAAATTGCAGTATCAGCTGGATAGTTAACTCCTGAATAAGTGTATTTTGAACCCTTGCCAGTATCTTCTCAGCTACTTTTGACCCAAACAGCACAGAATTAGTTTGCAACTAAATTGCTTACAGCAAGGGCTTCTTATCTGCCACTGTATTGGAGTTACAGAAAAATTTCTGAGCCACCAAATGATCAATGTTTCATGGTGCATATGGGGATTTGTAACTTTGTCAATAGGAAGAGGGAAGTAGCTTGTCTTAGCACACATTGCTCCTTCACAGCACTTCAGAGCAAGTAACTGAACAGCATGCCAGGCACCACACTTGAAATTCTGACTTCCCTTTAAAAATTCAGCAGCAGTACTGCTGGTTGCAGCAGAGCTGGCACTGTTGGGACAGCCCTCGCTCTCACTAGTAATATCCCTCCCTTTGCCATGCTGTGCCTAAGGAAGGATTGAGGATCAGGGGGACAGAAAGCATTTTCTCTCTCTCAAGGCCACAGCCATTTAAATGGGGCATATTGTTTCACTATGCTGGGAAAAAAAATCCAACATAAATTTAAAGCCAACACTGACAGAACTGAAGAAGCTTACTTGGTAGTGATGAGCAGAGATTTATATCAGCTCCAGGCCTCCACTGGGTACTGAAATTTGTATCTGTATACTGGAGGGGGTTGGGGATATAAGCTTAGGCTGCTGAATGGACAATATTCTATTCAAAACCTTTGGTGAAATTTTGTCAAGAATTCAATCAAATCAGTAAATAATTAGGTTAGTTCTGTTAGTTGGGTTTTTAATACGACGAGCATAATTTATTCCAAAAAATAACTCTCTATAAATTATTCAGAAAGTAACGTTTGGCCATCTCTTGCAACAATCGAGAGGAACCTGTAGCAAAGCAAGTGAAATTAAACTAACCTTCAAATGAGCCTGAATATTGCAGACTACTCCATCAATAAAACTGTTTATCTTTTATTTTCCTTTCCTAGTTTACACATAAATGGAGGGAGGCATTTGGAGATAAGACTGAAATCAGCAAGCACCCACTGTTCAGCATACTTTCCTTCAGACATTGCTAACTGTGATAACTTCTCCCTTTTTAATTTTTGTTATAATTACTACCTTATAGGAAAAGTGATCCAACAGTAGAAATAAAAATGAAATCTGTGGCCATCTTAGAGCACTGTATGACTTCCTTTCTGCTTATCTTATCCTTGAACTCTATAGGATTCTCCAAAATAGGACTCTCTGCAAATATTCTTGTTCATTACCTTCCTCTGAAGCTTTTGTGGGATCACAGTAGCACATTGTAACCACTGACTATGACAGGGAGAAAATTCTGCTGAAGATAAAATATATCAAGCATGATTTGTAATAAGATCTGTCCGGTCCTTTTGGTTTATTTTCAGTTCAGAGCAAAAAAATCAACAGAGGATAAAAACCTCAACCCATTGAGATCTCTTTCACTGAACAACTTTAGCTTCTATCAGACTGTTTCTGCCTCAGCTCATGCAGCAAATCCATTTGAACTCTTTGCTCTTGATGAGATTTTTTTAACCCTGTAAGCCATTCCATCGAGGTCCTGTATAGCTCACACTTGGTAGTTGTCCTGGGTTCAGCAGTAGCAGTCATTTTTAGCTGGTGCAGTGCTGTGGTTTTGATTCCGGGCTTGAACCACAACAGTAGTAGATTGCTTTTACCTCCAGCAAATTTAGGGAGAATGGCGTGGGCTTACAGACAAGCTTCTTCCTTGAACCTTCTCCCCATTGCTTTTTTTTGGCCCCAGAGCCATGTGAGTATGACATCTTCTGCACTTTATTTTCCTGGTCTCCTGACACTCCTGACATTCTTCCAGCTAGTTCCTGTTTAAGGAAATAGTGAGGGCAGCTGTCCCTTGAGCATTCCTCCTGACATCTAGCAAGTACATGGCACTAAAGACAAGTCTTCTGTATCCAGATACAGGCAAGCACTTGCATTTGCAACTTGCTTTCTTTCACATCTGCAGAAGAGTGAATTTTGAGGTCTGCATCTCAGGATGACAGTAAGCAGTTTCCAATTATCATGGGTAAATATTTGGATCATCCCTCTTCCTATAAAAAGATACTGGACCCACACAGATTTCTGTCCCACCCAGTTCTTTTGGAAATACCCCTGCAAGTAGATCAGAATAAGCAGTCATCTAAGTATGGTGCTATTCTAACCTGCAGTGACTAGCTGGTAAAAACACTGGGCTTTTTTACCCTTGGTACTTAAACTGTGCCTTGCACTTGAATTGGCTTCTATGGACTCTACAGCCGATTTTCCTACACCTGTAAAAATGTAAAACTACACTGGTACCTATGCTGTGGAAATTGCATAGAGAATGCCTTTTCTACATGTTAAACAAGGACAACTTGCTTTTCAAGCTGGTTATTGAAATACATTTCAGGTTTATAAACCAACCTGTGACATTTACTTCAGTCTTAAACTGGCAGTCACCAAGGAGTGAGGTGAAACAAGTTTACCCTTATAATAGATACATATCATTTGTTAGGTAGATTTTCCTCTGAACAAAAATGTCTGGCAGCATTTTTCAGACAGGGAGGCAAAACATCCTCCTCACATGTAAGTTGGAAAAGAAAACAAAAAAAAACAAAATGGAAAAAAGTTAAAAATAGAGTCTGTTGTTTGATAAAAGAGTTTTTCTTCCATTTGGAAACTGGGAGGTGAGGAGGGACATGATTTATTACACCCACTAACAATGTCATAGAAACAAATAAAATAATAATTGGTGTATGTTCCTCAAGGAAAAATACCACTAATTTTTAGCCCAGAAAATAGTTATTCTATATGAGCAAAAAAAAGCACAGTTCACATTTATATACCAGATAAAAGATTAACTAGGAATTGGAATGGTGTATTGCACCTGTGATGCATGAGTTTGCTGGAGCTGTTGAGTTTATCGTTATTCCAGTTTCTTTCAGAACAACAAATCAATTTCCAGATTCAGGAATTGGTGTAAATATTTTTTCTGAGTGAAGTATTTTTTCAGTTCTTGAAATCTTGAGATACAGAAATAACAAACGAGGTCCCAGCCCTTCATTTAGGGGTTTGTTTTCTTCAGATTACTTTTGAGTCTCAGTCGTGCAACTTCACAATTGAAATTAACCCACAATCCAACATCTGAATTTCTATAAAATGTAGGTAGAAGCCTTCCTTGAAAATGTTTAGGGGAAGTCCTCCGCCGTTCTTATTGACTACAGAACTAGTCAGGTAACTGTTTAATTTAAAGTGTTAATTAAAAAATATTTAGACTGAATTAGGGAGTGTGTTAGATCTCGTGTGTGAGCGAATGTCATCTTAAATTTCAGTAGGTTAATCTGGGACTGGAAAAAAGTGTTTAATTGTTCCACCTTCTAGACAAGGAATAGAGCATATCTGAAAAACTTCACTATGTTTTCCTACTTCACTGCTGGTTCTGCTGGTTTTGGCTAGGATAGAGTTAATTTTCTTAATAGTAACTAGTATGAAGCTTCTTTTGGATGTGTGCTGGAAACAGTGTTGATAATTCAGGGATGTTTTAGTTGTTCCTGAGCAATGCTTATACAATGCAAAGGCCTTTTCTGCTGCTAATGCCAGAGAGTAGGCTGGGTGTGCATAAAAGCTGGGACAGCTGACCCCAACTGACCAAGGACATATTCCATACCATATGATGTCATTCTCTGTATATAAAGCTAGGGGAAGGGGAGAAGAAAAGGGAGGATATTCAGAGTTAGGGCATTTGTCTTCCCAAGTAACTGTTATGCATGATGGAGCCCTGCTTTCCTGTGGAAATGGCTGAACATCTGCAGCCAATGGGAAGCAATAAACAAATTCCTTATTTTGCTTTGCTTGTTTGTGCAGGTTTTGTTTTCCCTATTAAACTGTCTTTATGTCAACTCATGAGTTTCTCACTTTTTACTCTTCCAATTCTCTCCCCAACCCACCAAGGGGGTGTGAGTGAGTAGCTGAGTGGTGCTTGTTTGCTGGCTGGACTTAAACCACAACACAGGTGAATATCTTCAGATCATGTCTCTCTTTTCAGCATTCCTGGTAGGCATTGCTCTTCTGGAAAGCTAGAAGCATCAGCAATTCAGGAGGTTGAATGGTGTTTAAACTTAGGAGGATGCATATTTTAGGGCAGAAAGCACATCTTAGGGGCACACATATAACTAGGGGAGGTGGGTCTGAACAGCATCACAGATTGTGTATCACAGTGTCATTTTTTTGTGTAGGAGGAGCAGTGTGAAAGAGGAGTATTTCCCTTTTGACACAGGAACATTTTAACATCGAAAGGGTGGTGGAAAGTGAAAAATATTCTTGGAAATTATGAGACATGGTGTTTCCTTTTTCCTAATCCTCATTCCTTATTTTTTCTCCATGCTGTTCATGTCTAGCAATGGTCCATAAATGGTGAACTTTCTCTCACCTGTGGCCAGAGCTCCCATGACAAATTATTTGGCTTCTACTCCATATTTTTTCTCAAAAGAAGACTTTTGTAACTTTCATTTATGCCAGGCTAGCCAAAGCTCTGCCAGAGCAATAAGGGAGAGCTTGTGCATTGGACAGGTAGTTCTACAGTGGGTAGAAGTGGTAGAAGAAGTCATTTTCATGACAAGGTATGGAGACAACTGTTAGTTAAAATGTGCCGCTGTAATTTTAGCCTTTTGCACAGGAAAAATCATTCTGAGTTCTGTGTGGCAAAAGAACTCATGATTTGAACTGCCTTTATGTGTTAATCAAAAGGAGGATACAAAGTGGCACAATAGAGGAAGTTTAAAAAATAATTCTGCTCCTGTATCTTAGGCAAATCTCCAGCACAGAATCACAGAATGGTTCAGGTTGCAAAGGACCTTAAGATCATCTAGTTCCATCCACACCAATACCCCCCCATTGCGCCCCAGGTATGCCTCACTACACCATGCCTCACTACATCATGTCACTCAACCTAGCCTTGAACACTGCCAGGGATGGAGCAGTTATCACTCCTTTGGTCAACCTGTTCCAGTGCCTCACCACCCTCACAGTAAAGAAGACTAGGAATTGAAATCTTCTGCATATTAGTATAGAAGAGCCAGAGGGCTGTCTCAGGTCAGTTTACAACAATGCAGTTCTATATTCTCACTGTGTCTGCCCTCCTCACAGTGATGCCTAGCTTACACCAAAAATAAAGACAATGTGGAAGTCACAGTGGCATATCTGAGTATTTCACTTTCTTTGAAGGACTAATTTGAAAACAGAGAGGTTTGTCCTTCTATTTTAATTGTGTTGAAAAAAATCAAGCTAGAGAGCCTTTAATTATTTTTTTCCTGGTTTTAGGAAAACAGAGGTTAAAACAGCGGAAGGGAAGAACTCAAATTTCTAACTACTTTTATTTCTAAGGAGAAATTACATATATTCATGCAGCAGCAGTCTCAGTGAAACCCCTTAACATTATTTGGAGCATTTTAGCAGATGCAAAATACAAATATTTCAAATGGAAACATCAAGATATATTTTATCCTCAAATGTTCCATCCATTTCCACAGCTAAAGAATTGTCCTGCCCCAAAATTCTAATAAAACCTTTGTGCTGTTGACATAAAAGTTGAAATTAACTTAGGTAACAATATGGCAAAACAATTCCCAGAGGAGCATGAGAAACCATCTGCTCAGGCATTGAACTCAGCAGGAACATGAAGGAGAGGAGTTAGAGGGAGAAGAGGATTTGCAATAAAGTATTTTCAAGCCTGAATCAATAGACGCATATAAAGAGGAGTTGCTGTTAAATTCTGCCAAATGTTCTTCAGTAAGATAATATGCTGCTCTCTGCATAATCTTGTAGATTTTTTATGGCAGCAAATTGTCAGGAAATATTCTCCTCAGCATCTCTTTCCTGCTTGCATTTCATCCTCACTTTAGCAACTAACTGGATTACAGATTCCACATTCTTCATGTTGAAAAAGATATTTGATGTGCAGCAGAGCTCACTTTTTACCTATCTATCTTGAAGAGCATGTAGCAGAAAATATTGATCCACCTTGACCTTGTTATTATTATTAATTTCTTTTCAGAGGCATTTAAGTAATTCTTTGCATGGCTGGTTTTTGAACTTCTGGTTCAAAACAAAGCAGAAGTCTTAACTATATTTAGGTAATATTTGATATGTAAGAATCCAAGAAGGACAAATAAGTGTTTCATCGGCAGTGGAAAAATATAGCAAAGAGCTTGAGTTTAGTTTAATAGTTTTCTGAAGTAATTTGGAAAGGCAGATCCTCTGTCAGTAAATACAAAATAAGTTCAAATGTAAAGTGGGATACAAGAGACAAGACTTCTGCTTCTTCCCAAGAAGCAACAGCCTTGCAATGAGACAAAAGGTCAGCCAAAAGCAGAAGCATTAAGCCAAGGAAGAGACTTGGGAACTCTTCTTCTTTTTATCATGTTGGGTGGAAAATGTGCTTGGCAAACACAAGATTCTAAGTATGATGGAGTAAAAAGCAGCTTTAGTCATTACTCTGATTTAAGTTTGCAGTAACCAGCAATACATAGGATTGGACATGGTGTTTGCTGAAACCTTTAGAAAATTTATATAGAAAGTGAGCACTGAATAATGCTTTGAGTTCTAATCAGCAAAATGTTCTAATCAGCACATGTTGCAACTCCCCCAGACTAAAACATGGTTGTTTCCTCCTCTTAACGAGTGATGTCCCTCAGGGATCGGTGTTGGGACCGGTCTTGTTCACCATCGTTTGTTGCTGACATGGACAGTGGGATTGAGTGCACCCTCTGCAAGTTTGCTGACGACACCAAGCTGTGTGGTTCGGTGAATATGCTGAAGGGAAGGAATACCATCCAGAGGGACCTTGACATGCTTGTGAAGTGTGCTGATGCCAACCTCATGAAGTCTAACCATGACAAGTGCAAAGTCCTACACGTGGGTTGAAGCAATCCCAGGCACAGCTACAGGTTGGGCAGAGAAGAGATTCAGAGTAGCCCTGCGGAGAAGGACTTGGGGGTGTTGTTTAATGAGAAAATGAACATGAGCCGACAGTGTGTGCTCACAGCCCAGAAAGCAACCGTATCCTGGGCTGCATCAAAAGGTGCATGACCAGCAGGTCAAAGGAGGTGATCCTGCCCCTCTACTCTGCTCTCGGGAGACCTCACCTGGAGCATTTTGTGCAGTTCTGGTGTCCTCAACATCAAAAGGACATGGAACTGTTGGAACAAGTCCAGAGGAGGGCCACAAGGATGATCAGGGGACTGGAGCATATTCTGTATGAAGACAGGCTGAGAAAGTTGGGGCTGTTCAGCCTGGAGAAGAGAAGGCTGCGTGGAGACCTCATAGAAACTTTCCAGTATCTGAAGCAGGGCTTTAGGGATGCTGGGGAGGGGTTCTTCATTAGGGACTGTAGTGACAGGACAAGAGGTAACAGGTTCAAACAGGTGAAGTTTAGATTGGATATGGATGAAGCATTGGGTGACATGGTTTAGTGTGAGGTGTCCTTGCTTATGGCAGGGGGGTTGGAACTAGATGATCTTAAGGTCCTTTCCAACCCTAACTATTCTATGATTTTATAAGGAGGAAGTTCTTTCCTGTTAGGGTAGTGAGGCACTGGAATGGGTTGCCCAGGGAAGTTGTGAATGTTCCATCCCTGGCGGTGTCCAAGGCCAGATTGGACAGAGCCTTGGATGACATGGTTTAGTGTGAGGTGTCTGTGCCCATGGCAGGGTAGATGGAACTAGATGATGTTAAGGTCCTTTCCAACCCTAATTAGTCTATGATTTTATACTCTTTTTACTTGAGTAGCTAGCCTAAATTGACAGTAAGTAAATAGAGTTAAAAGTCTTTCTATGCAGAGATCTCTGTTTGTGCAGAGATCCAGCATTCTTGTTTGGAAGTCCTGTATGGATTAACTTGTCTTTGTGTACAACAGCAGTAAAACTAAAAGAAAAAATCCACAGCTCTATCAAATTTCTGAAAACAGGAGGCAAGCTAACTCTTAAGAATACTCAAGGCAAATAGCCAGAAATGTCTTGTGTATGAAGAAGGAAATGCAGAGATCCCAATGTCAGCGTTGCCCAACTGTTTTTCCTTCTATCCCAGTTTGGCATTTGCTGGAACTATGTATTTAGTAGGAATTAATTATGATAGTTTTACTTCAGGGACGGGCTTCCTTTGCCACTGTGAATAGTTTGAAGTAGGGTCATACACAATGTATGCCATGCCAACATACGCAGTGAAGCATACGACTAGGACCTGTACAGATTTTACTTTAATAATAACTTTCAGGGTTATCATTTCTTGTCTAGGTGAAAGCATATTGACTAGAAAGAAAGGAAAATATTGTTACAGTGGGATTTTGCACATGCCTATCCCATTTGTTGCTAGCATCAAAAGAATTTGTCCAGAAAGTTATCTTTGTTGGTAGAATATACTACATTTATACATATAGCCACAGGCTCTGTAATGGAAGTGATGAATTACTTTGATTGCCTCGTTTGCTCACATAGCCTGGCTAGGTTTGGGTTTTTTTTAAAGAAAGATTTGCCATTCTACCAAGCCCTGTGGAAGTGAAGCATTTTGTGACAGAAATTTGAGTCCCTGAGATTCAGTTTACTGAGCAAATAGGTTAAGGTTAGAATTTTTCTCCCCGATATCTTTGATATGTAGATTGGATGATGAGATGGAGACTTCTTGCGTTTTGCAACATCTGATAATGATAGTTAAAATAAAAACTGCAAAAACAGTGTTTTACTGTATTCTCTGGAAGAGAGGCAAGAGTTTGATTTGTTTTAACACCTTTTCTATTTTCAGCTGTCTCTCTGAAATATTTGGGTGATAAAGTGGCTGAATGATATCTCTGTGGAAGAATACACTGCTGAGTTTTTGTACCTGTCAACAAGCATAATGCCAATTAGTTAACTATTAATTCATTAACCACCATAGAAGGGGCACTTACACCTCAAGGCATTTATAGTTCAAGAGGCATAAACAGAAAATAACAGACCTGGGGGAAGTTGAGAAGAAACCAGCTATTTTATTATTACTGCTAGATGGGTTCCAATCATCGTATTTTGGATTCAATTTTATACTCCATATACTACTGCTCACTGATTTTACTCTTATAGAAGGCAGAATCCAGTCTTCCATATCCTGACTGAGCAAGCTGCTTCCTATCTTTCATGACCTCCTCTTTTCTTTCGCTTTTTGTGCTGGCTGGTGAGTTACCTGTTGTTAACAGCACAAGTGATCAAACCTATGTCCTTGCTAAAGTCAGCCAACAAGCTGTTTATGACTCAGAAAAGAAGCCTTCTGGTTATTTGGCTCAATTAGAACCATATGGACTATCTACCTCCCAAGAGCAAATGGCAATGAGTCGGTGAAAAAGACTCCCTCCCCCCATGCTAAGCAGAAAGTGTTGACCTAATTGACAGATAAAGAATCTGGCAGGTTAAATGGAACAGAAACTGATACAGCTATTGCTTAAAATGCTTTTTGCATCTAGGTTTAAGCAAATGATAGGAAGCTCAATAAGAAATAAAATTATATTAATCCATTTTATGAAAATGACAGAGATGCTACAGTTACTTACAATGTACTAGCCTTTGTACACAGCTGCGTGCTAGTATAGTTTCCCACCGAATAGAGAAAAACATTGTATGAAAAATGAAAGGCAAAAATATCCCACATTAGTATGAACACAAGCAAGCCTCAAGAGTTACAGTAGGTAAGGATTCTGTAATCCAGAAACCTACAGCAGTTGCAGAAGGACCTTGCAGATGTGCACACAATGAAGACATTTGCATAGAGATTTGTACTCTAGGTATAGCAGACGCTATCACAGTTAGCAAAGTCAGCTGTGTATGAATTGCTCAAGAACCTATCCATGATAGATACAATTGCTTAGGGAATTCTCTTAATAGTAATCCAACTGTCCAGCTAAGGATTGAATCAGAACTCTTTTCCTGGAACTGGCTTGCAGATTTAAGTGACTTGGAAACCCTTTTTAATACTTCAGATACTTAGATTGATTTTTAGTTCTCAGGCCAAAAAGATTTTTCTTCCATTCTCTGAGCCTTTGTGTGTATATATATACACATATATGGAGACAGTATAACATTCATGCCTTAGCTGCTGAAACAAGCTGATTTTTACACCTCCAGTCTTCTTTCCCTGATGTTTGCCTGTTCTCTTCTGTTGTGGCAGATGCCTTGATAAGTTCCTGCTGCAGCCTGATTCCTTTCCTTTTCTGATGCAGCATTAGTTGCCTTCATTTTCCAGCACTTCAAAAAACTCTTCTCACAACCTATGACACGCATATTTTATAAAGCAATTCGGTATGTTAAAATATGCAAATCAGTCTGATTTTGCCTGAAGGCATCTGTCCAAGTAGAAATGAACCTTCAGAAGTTCATTATTCACAGTCATACAAGTGGTTTTCTGTACACAGATACAGATGCAGAAATCATAGCACAAAAAGGCAGAAGAAGAATATTGTTGGAAGATACAAACTCACATTTCTGCAGACAGGGGGTGGTGGTACGAATACACTTGAAAATTATTAATATGATGTTTAAAAATTGACAGTAACTTCTTGTATCTTATTATCTATTTAGTTAGTGCCCAAGAATGGTTCTTCTGCCTAATGTTTTCTATGATGCTTGCACTGATGATTCCTTGTCAAAGTCAGCTGGAGAGAAAATTGAACAGGGGAAAGAAAGTGAGCATGGGAAGAAAACTACTGCCATGGACAGCTACCCTACATGAAATTGCCATCAGTGCCACTCAATTTGCTTTTCCTCCTGAGAACCTGTTGATCACCAACTCTTTTACTCTTTGTAATAAAGAGGAACAATAAATGCTTCCTCACAACTCTGTGGGCACACTAAAGGCTGATTCACTTCTCCTCATAATTTCCATAGGCTTTCATGAGGGTTAGGAAAATAGTCAGGAGGCAGCAACTTGGAAAAGGTACAGTGGTCAGTTTCTATACCCCTCAAAGCCAAGCAGCTGTGTGTCTCCCCATCCTCATAGAACCATATTGTCCTGTTTCTGATAGCTGACAACTTTCCTGTTTAAGTTCTGAAATGTGCATGTTGATTTCCATGATCTACCACAAGGGTGCTCTGGGACTTCAACCATAGTCTGTTGCAGTGACATAACTGTCACATAGTCTTTCTGAGCTAATATCTGGACACTGCAAATGAAGTTAAAAACTCATTTTCTTTGCACAATATGAAGTTATACAGTTTCATTTTGTTGAAGATGTCCTTGCTCGTTGCAGGGAGGTTGGACTAGATTACCTTTAAAGATCCCTTCCAACCTAAACTATTCTACGATTCTATGATTATGGCAAAGATGCCAGGTGAGGGGGCCATGTGTGCATCTGGAGAAGGCAGCGCAGGATGACTGAAATGTGCCTACTGGATTTGTGCTGTGTGTGGTAATCTGTGAATAAGAGCAGATGCAGAATTGTCACATCAGCCCACAGAATGCTGTCAGCACTAATGGCAACATCATGGATGTCTCTAGCTACACTAAAGTTGATTTATGGTTAGACGCTCATTGGCATTCTTTCGTGGCTCATGCTGTAGGCCAAATCATTGAAGCTCCCAATCCAGAATTGTTCTGCTGGCTGAAATTGTAGGATTATATTACTAGGTGGCATGATCTCAATTTAACTCTGTGCTGACTATTAAGTGAAATGAGCATGTGAAAATAACCCACATGCCATCCATTTGTTAATTCTTCAGTAGGTTTGTTCTGTGGAGAGCAATGTGCTAATCCCAGCCACTAATCACCTGTATACTTTGATCTGGGTCCATTTTTTAATTCCTGAACAACAAAATTATGACTCCAATTTGGAAGATGAACATTACAGCAGATGTCAGAACAGATGTGTATCATTTTTGAGTTCTGAATCTAAGGGTTGTGCATATTATCACTAAGTGAAAACTAGCTGTAACACAGAGAGCTGGAATCAGTGCATGGTTGCACTCAAATTCCTCTCATTGGTCCACATTTTAAGCCAATGTGAAAAGTTTGACAAAAATCCCCTGGATTTAGGGCAGCATTGAAGGGGCATACTCTTTAATGTTTGAATTAGAAAAGAGCAAAATATTAAAAAAGTGACAAAGAGATAAAATATTCTTCACATGTACAAAAGCTTCTTGATAGGTGTTCAGTAAAAATCCTACTCCAAGGTCTGCTGTGAAAACAGATATGCTCAGTAGTTGCAATGAAGATCCACATGGCATATGTCTCTTACCACCCATAAGTAATGTCAAAGGCAAAACCTAAAAACAAAGCATGCCAAGCCTCCGTGTCCTCTACTTAAGCAATTATTTCTTCAGTGAAACTGGTTTGGTGCACATTAAGCCTGTGATTAAAAGTGACTAACAATATATGAAAGATTTGAAAGCTTCATCACATCAGACATAGCTTAGAGTCTGTACAAATAAGTTAAAATGCATAAAAGGGAGGTTTTATCTCAGAGTTAAATTGACTGAACCTTTTGTGGTTTACCAAGATTGAAATACAATATGGTTTGTTATTTTGACCATAATAGCAACTTGGTAGTCAAGCTGTTGAGATGGAAGGTAGACATACTGGATTCCATGTCCCTATGTGTAATGTGCAGCTGCAAGAGACACTGTAGCATGCTAGGGAGGATTTTCAATGTTTGTATGAAAGTCTTCAAAAGTAAACTGGAAGTTCCATTACAGGGCTGCTTCTTTCCTGCTGATTCAGGGAAAGATGAGTGGAAATGCAAGGTACTTCTGAAGCCTTCCCCCTTTCTGGTGCGGTTGAGGCTAGCCAAAAGATGACTGTACAAAACCACAGTGAAATGCCTGCAGAATAGCAAGGAAGGGGGGAAGCCACTAAGGAAATGCAGAGGATAGCGTCTTCTGTAATTCCAATCTGCATGCTGTCCTCTGTGCCTGTTTCCATTGTATCTGAGTAACCACTTCCAGTGATTGCTCTCCAGGAACAGCCAGGTGCCATCTTCTTCAACTTTTCAAAGGTGCACTAAAATATAATCCAATGTCTGTTGTATGATAAACTTGTTTTCCAGGTCTGAACCTGCTAGAAATTTTAAACACACAAAGACTGGGCTTGTTCTATTGTGTTACTGAGTCCCAGTTCAGGCTTTATAAAACTTTAATTTCTCAAAGACTGAGAAGATCACCCTCAGCCAAGGGTTTAGCTGTCTGAATCAAGGCCTGTTTTGGTGCAGAGCAGATGTGTGAAGTTGGTTCAAATTTATCGAATAAACTGTAATTAAGGTTGTACGAAAGACCATGAACTGAAGCCATACATGGTAAGGAAATCAAAACCACTATGTGACAGTTGAGGGCTAGTCAGCAGCTAGTTACTCAGTCTGAAGATGAAAAACACAACCTTGAAAAGTTATAGACCCCAAAAAATTGCAGAGAACTGGAAGATGGCAACTGAGTAGCATCATGAATCAGACCATTCTGTGAAGCACCAGAGGCTGCTTCTTCTCCACTTTCATGATTCATTAGGGTGGTAATCATATTAGTGTTCAGACAAGTATCTCATTATTCCCAGCTAGTTATTGCATACAAGCCAATAAACATGTTTCGTGCAATTTTCACTTTTATTTATCCTGTTTGCAGAGTCTTTCTGCATGTGGTAATAGTTTCCCCAATGAAGTGACCAGGAGATGTAAGGTTTCAAGAGCTTAGTTGCTCACACATTGCCCACCATTAACAAGGCAAATAGTTATGAATTACTGCTTGCTGTTAAGAATATAATTCACATCAAATACACCCAAAACACCTGCAGTGTAATTAAAATAAAAAAAAAAGAGAGAATTAAAATTGTTCAACACAGAATACTTGATAAAACCACCTAAAGTATCTTTTGCTATAGACTATCTCTTAGAAATCTTTAGAGTGCTTCAGGGACCACTTCATCCTCATGTGCTGTCACTGGTTAAGGATGTTCATCTGTAATGATTAAGTAGAACTTCTGATACATGTACCAGTCCAGAACTTTTATTACCAGCTTGAGTTTGTACATCTGTTTGTGTATGCATGTTTAGCTTCATATGCACAACCACTTTGCTTCTGCTGTACCCTTCCCTTGGCCATAGACAAACATGGTGGCAATATTTTCAGTGCTGTCAGGTTTTAGTTCAGTTCTCTACTGCTAAGAAGATTCCAGCTGCCAGGAAATGATGATGCCACTACTAGCACACAGTGTTGAAAACAAATTGCTGTAGACTGTATTCACTCAACAATACCAAACCCCTTCTTTTGACTGCTGAGCCATTAGGGTTTCAATGGTGCTGTGAATTTGATGGTCAGCAGAAAATTAGTAGACTTAATTACATACAGAAAGAAAACATATCTGAGTGGCACATAAGCAGAGGGAGATTCTCTGTATCCCTGGCATGAAGAACTGCCTATGAATGTGATAGGAGATAGATATGGAATAAGGAAGGCTTGCAGCAGAAAGATGAGGACAGCAAAGAAAGTCAGGTGTTGTAATACTACCCAAAGAAGAAAGGGAAAGGAGTTCAGCTTTCACAGATAAAAACCTGAAATGCTAGAAAAGTCAAATTGTTAATCGAGGATGAGGAAGCTATGCCCCTTGCAAAGCCCTAAATGGCCTATTTTTTTTTATTAGTGGTGTAGGAAGGATGTGATGTATCAGGGCAGAAAACCAGACAAGACTGGGGGAGAAACCCCCACAATTCTCTTATGCATGCTGGGTCTTTAAAAGCAGTGGTCTCATTGTTGCTCTGGTTCTCGTTTTCTTTCTGCCTGATCTGCAGCTGCAGACTCCATGGTGGGAAGGGTAGATGATGAACATTTTTGCCTGTTCAAGTTCTCTTGTTCAAGGGGAGCTTCTTTTCCAAAAGCAGTGCATGTCTTGGCAGTCAGTGCAACAGCCTGTTAGAAGCAGGCCTCAGGCTTCAGAGCTGACAAACCAAAAGATTTTGCCTGGATAGCCAGGGTGGTGCATCATGTAACACAATGATGCACACGTCATCACACTGCAAATGAATAATGCACATTGCATCACACTGCAGATGGACTGGGAGCAGATACCTGATTTGTCATCAAATATAACAGCTAGAATATTTCTCTGTGTCCTAAGCTATGCAACATCTATTGCTGGGTTTAGGCAAGCAAAGCAGATGAATGCCTATGGCAATAAGCCAATAAGAGCTGTGAGAAGCACTGATTCTGCTTCCTTCTTTGGCTGTGTTGGGAGAGGTAAACAAGCCACTGTATAGTCCTACTGGTGGGAAAATATGGAAATACACAGTTGCAAGAAATTTGGCTCAGCATTATATCAGCTTGGCAGACACGACTGGGCACAAGATATCAAAAGGCATAAGGCTGTTGGCTGATTATTTCTTTCACTGTAGTACCAGTAGTCCTTTGCTGTTATGATAGTCGGAGATTTTGGTAGCGTACAAATCACACGTAGGTGAAATAATATATCCCATGGTCATTAAAGTAGGTGCAAAATAGCTTAAAGATGAAGGCTGTGTATAACATGTATGTTATTATTAACATTATGGGAATATAAAAAGATGCAAGAAAAAATACATCAAATTACAGAAGCTGGAGGAAGAAAAGTGCAGGTTGCGGAACATTTTTCTGTTTCACCCATGACAGTACTTGAACACGAAACTGAAACTAAAACCAATTCTTCCTTAAGTTTAAAAGCTGGTTTATCCCTGGTCTTTCACTGATCTGAATTTTATGCAGAGAAGAGAAATGAGCATCCACAGTCTGCAGGAATTAAACTTTTGCAGTGAGGCTGCAGCACATTAGGTTTACTCTTTTCAAAGTAAATCTGTGGAAGACACTTTAGCTATTAAGCCAGAGGATCAAAAAGTTGAGCAGTTTGAAGTCCTGAGGATCCAGCTGTTAAACTCCTCAGAGCAGAATTTATAGGTTAGATGCAATTAAATGGACTTTTTTTTGTGGGAAGGGGAAATACCTTAGACAAGTGGACTGTTATAATCAATGGATATTTATACCGAAAATAAATCAATGCAATGACCATATTCCTTTCAGTTTAGCTCTTGATATGGTGTCTTGACAGCGTGTGGCTGTTGTCTATTTGAGAAAATGTGTGTGAATTTTCCAGTAATCCACTATGTGAAATGATAGGCATACTCATAAGGTGCAAGAAGTGTTCAGCTCAAATTCAAAGAGAAGAAAGTAAGTCTGGTATTTCTCCTCCTCCACCTCAACTCCCTACCAATGTTTAATTCAAACAGTTCACCAAAGCATGAAACATCAATGACTTCAAGGGTATTACAGATCTCTGGTGCAAAACTCTATCTCAACTCTAGCAGTTTCATACCCACATGACTAGATATATCCTGAGATTAAGCTTTCAGCGATTGGTGATATTAGTAAAAATCTTCAGTAAATTTAATATAATTCAGTTCTGCAATGATTATAATTTTATATTTTAACAGAGGTTTTCATTGCAAATAACAAGAAAGCTTCTCTTAAAAAGCGATTAACCACAATCTTTGTCATTGCAAACAAATTATCAAGCAAGCTATTGACTTATAATCTATCACAGAGTTAGAAAAGTCTTCCCACAGAATGTAGTTTCTTTGAAAAACAAATAAGTCACAGCCATGTAAAAGTTTCACCAGCAGTTTCAGCAGGAAAGATAAAGTCACAGCATTTCAGCTTTCTTGTTCCATTTTGATAATGCTAAAAATTTCCTTTGATTACACCAGAGGATTATAAGAAAAGATAACTGGACAGATGTTTGGTGTTCTTGAAAACATTTTGGTCATCTTAATCCAAGAATAGACTTTTTAATTTTTGAGGGAAAAGATGACATTTTGGCTTCTTGCTCTAGTTTGGGATAAAAACAGAATATGGAAGCTGAATTTTCTTGCAGGGTAAAAGTGTGAATTCCTAATCAGTTCTCCTTCAAAGGTAAGATAAGTAATTAGCTTAATTTACAGCACAGAAAATGAGGTTAGATATCAAGAAAATCTTCCCTCTGATACTGCTGGCTGATATGCAGAAAAGTAGTGGAGTATCTGGTGACAGGAGTTCCTAAAATGGGGTTTGAGAAACACATTAGTGAATCCAGATGCAGTTAATTCTGTCCTAGATTCAAGGAAACAGTCTACGTGACCTCTTAGAGTCCTTGTTTTCCTTCATTTCTGTGACCAACCACTTTCACTGCCACAACTGCTGCATGACAAAATCAGGTTAGAAGGGGAGGAATATTTGTATGTGAAGCCAGAAGCAATTTCAAAGATTCAGAAAAGCATGCTTTAATGACTACTTTGGGCAGATTTGTCCACTACACTAATCAAATCCATTGGTTTAGGGTTCTTTTTCTTTTTTCTTGACATCAGCTAAAGAGCAAGGAAAACAATCAGATTTACAGAGCTGCTTTAATGATTAGACATCTGTGTTCCAAGCAATTGTACATTCAGGATGTTGTTATTGGTAAAATTGATAATGAATTATACTCCTTGAGGCTGTGGTTAATTAAATTGGCTACCCTTTTGTCTTATGCATGGGCATCTGGGGAGTTTGGCTGTTGAAACTGATGAGTCCTACTTTCAGCAAATTCCTAGTGGACAGGCAGTCCTGCTGTCAGACAGTCATGCAACTTAGATCACAATGATCTTGCACTTCAAATTATTTACCATCCTTTAGGAGAAGCAGTTCTGAGAGAACTTGTTAAGACCATTTGTTAAAATGCAAGCTGTCTGTGGGATAAGAAAAGCCACAAAAGTCAATCAGGAGTTTTTTCCAACATATGTCTCTGGTGAAATAGTTTTTAAAAAAAACCACACTGTCTCCCTTTATCTGGCAGTCAAGAAGCCCTGTCAGTGAGGAAGCACTTGCACCTTTAGCAGTTGGTACTATTGCAAAGAAGTCAGGAAAGCATTAGGTGTATTCATGTTCTCACATTTTATTGGCACTAATATAATGAAATTGCAGAGGAGCCTGGGGAAAGGCTGCCATGACTGAAGCACATTCAGGACTAAGGCTTCCTGAAGACCATTCTTGTTGAAAAATTTTCATTCCCTGTCCTGTGAGAGTAGTAAAAAGTGTAGTAAAAAGTGTTCCTAAACACATACAAGAATGGATAACAATGGTGCATCTCTATGCCAGCTGCTCCTCCAAGGATTAGCTGAGTAATAACTACTTAAAGCCAAGACTAGTCTAGCTTAGAGCCAGAAAAGTTGCTCCAAAACTTTGTGGGAGTTACACTGTCTGAAGCTCATTGTACTTCTTCTGTCAAGAGTTACTCAATTACAACCCTGCACAGGGCAGCAGCCCAGCTGAAGTCAGCTATGTAGATATGTTTTCATTGGGTTGATGAATACCACTGACAGTGGAGAGACAGATTCATTTGCAATGTTTTATTCCTAGGAATAAGAGTATCTCTGATTCATTTGCCTTTACTGTGATTTTAGAAGGTTTCATTTAGCATACCCTCACATGACCTCCCAGCCAGTATAATTCTGGTGCCAGAGAGCTGCTGGATGGCACCAAACAGATTTGAAGGTGTCTAGGGATGTGGGACACCAGTAATCCCAGGTTATAACCCCTCACATGTGCTAGGATTTTTCTCACCCTAGGAAAGAAAAAGACAAAAAGGTGACCACTCTGGAGTTCACAGTTAAGGTAACAAAATGCAGAAAGGTAAGAAAGGATAAGAGAGATGTGTGACAGCATTGCTGGCTGCAATCACACCATGCCATTAAACTGACACTTCTTTTTTTCAACAGAACTTACACGGCATCAAGACCTTTACTGTTCCTCAAGCTACTTAACCAGCAAGCAAACTGGTGATGAACAAGAATCTGGGAGAGGATACCTGATCACAGTTAACACCCAATACCACATGACATCATGCTCAGCAATAAAAGCTGAGAAGACAGGGGAAGAAGGGTGTTCAGAGTAACGGTGTTTGTCTTCTCAAGTAACTGTTACACATGACGGAGACCTGCTTGTCAATGGGAAGTAGTGAATGAATTCCCTGTTTTACTTTGCTTGTGTGTGCAGCTTATGTTATACTTTTTAAACTGTATCTCAATGCATGAGTTTTTGCACTTCTACCCTTCTGCTCATCTATCTTCTCCATCCCACTGTGGGGAGTGAGTGAGCAGCTGTGAGGGTCTTATCTGCTGGTTGGGGTTAAGCTAACAGCTGCTTGGTTAACTGGTAGCATCAAAAATGTGCCTAGAATGGTAAGAAAGAGGGAGAGCATGTGATATGGATAGCATTCCAAAAAATAGAGGAAAAACTGCTCTATCTTGCTACTTTCTTTTGGAATAAAATTGGGTAAATCTGACACTTCTTCAGAAAGTACAGAAAGACACTGCTCTACAGACCTGGTAGCCACAATACTGAGATACCAAAAGAATTTTTCTGTGACCTGATTTCAATGACAGAGACCTTAATGCTGGCTGGTTGGTTACCTTCAGGAGCCCTCTATGGGTTTTTCTTTTGAGAAATAGAGAATTCCAAACTAGTGGATGTGGGAAAAAAGTGAGGGGTCATAACACTAGTTTTGCACCCTTGCTGCAGTACCAGCAGCCCATAATAACTCAGGGAAGCCACTTCACCCTTTCACCTGCTGAAAGGAGGAACTGGCATTCTTAGCCAATCAGTTTCAGAACTACAGATTTTTATCCATTTTTTAATACACTGTTAATCCTCAGAATTATTTTCCATTGAAAGACACTAGTTTGAGGCTTTTTCAAGCATTAAATCATTTGTCCCACATGCTGCTATTCTTCTCAGAGATAGACTTGGGAACAAATGTACTTTATCACAAAAGCTCCTTTTTAAGTGTCTCTTCCACTTAAGAAATATATTCTTACCCTTTCAAGAAAAACAATTTCCAGTTCCCATAGTGATTTCTTCTGCATACCCACGAAAAAGAATCAAAATTAGCTCTAGCCCAGTTCTTACTAAGTAGATTATAAATAGCATTGCATAAGTGTCTGTGTATTTTCAAGATTATTGCATGTATCTGCTCTGTTCTGTTACAGCTTGTATTTTTGTGTGTGTGTCAAGGCAAGAGAGGCTGGTTATTCAAAATGTCCAATTTGCTTTTTATTCCTATCTGGCAGAATCTTATTCCTATTCTTTTTCATGAGAGTATTCTTCTTCGATTCTTCCAGTTCCTGCCCCCTGGATGATCTTGCAAAACAGCTTCCTATCTTCCTACTGATGGACAAACAACTCAAGAACTCTGAACTTTTCCTTAATTTTATTTTGAAATATGGTGTACATTTTTTGATTCTTTTCTAGACAAAGACTGCCACTTGCCAAGCAATGTAGGTTTGGGGATTCGAGGGGTATTTTAAGGAAATGCTAGTTAAGCTCTTCGAAACTCATTTAGTCATTAACGCCTTTCAGTGATATTTAAGTCAAAGGTAATTACTTTACATCTAGAAAGCAATACTTACAAGTTGGAATGAAGTACGAAGGCCAGTGTTTATACCAGTTTGGTTTAGAGTTAGTGCTTATTCCTTCAAAGGAACTTCCTTCTGCCCCTGCTTTGGGAATTGGTCAGTCAAGGAATATGAAAGTTATCTTTCATTAATTTACTAAGATTCAATGAAAATGACATTTTTGGAACTAAGTCTTATTTTATAAGCAAACCCTTCTCTGCCCAAAATTAATTTACTGTAAAATAAAGCAGTGCATTTTTCCATCAGAACATAATTACAACTCCACTGAAAGCAAAATTACATCATTGTTGTCTTTTAAAGTAAGCTTATATAATAATTAGAGATGCAACATCTTGTGATAGTATTTCAGTTGTCATAGATTTTATTTGACTAGGAAAGACTTGTCTAGGTCTGCTTTGCTGCTACTTTTCCTGGGTGAAGCACATATATTTTTCAGATGTGTTGTCCCAAAACATCTCCTATTACCAGTGCTGCTTGGACAGCTGTCAAAGAATAGGAACAGGGTGCAGTTTTATTGTCCTTCTGGTCAGGATCTTTGGGAGTAAACTGAAGCTGAAGTGACTGATTTGATTTCTCTTCCTGAAGAGAATTAATGTTCTGTTTCTAAATGGTAAATTTAGATTAAATTGAGACAACATTACAGATGTGCGATCTAGAGCTCCTGTGGAAAAAATGATGCACAGAGGAGTGTTTGTACTGAAGCTATATACTACATCTTACTGGCTAAATATAAAATGGTAGTTTAGGAGCACAGAGGAAGAAGATGTAAACTATTATGTACTCACTTTTCTGAGCTTTGTCCATCCACAGTGATGGAGACAAGATGCCTGTCTTCATCCTGCTTATTTATATGGCAGCATGGCAGCTCCCCAAATAGGCTTTCCCCACATACCCTCTTTCATTTGTTATGTTTAATACTAATTTTTATATATATACACACATATATACATACACACACACATAATCTTTTAAAATTTTAAACCTTTCACCAAACTCAAGATAATTAACCAAGGCAGCTGTGTAATCCACTTACCAAAGTGCATATAAAAAATTGCCAGCTAAACAATTTTAGTTTTAAGCAAATGACCCATTTACTTGTATTTTCATTTTTACTATTCAGGTTTTGCTGGTAATAGTTCCATGTTTATAAAACTCAATTAAAAAATAAACTGAGAGCTAGTTCACTGTTTCCAGTACAGGTGGAAACTTCTGGAAGTTCTATACTGAATTATGCCACACAAGAAAAACTCAGTGGATGCATATGAAAAATAGACTTAAGTGTATGTATGGTCACTATGTTGTCTTTAGTGATAGGGACTATCAAAATATACATCATTTTCAGGGAAAAACTTCAGGTTAATTTCTAAACTTACTTTTGGCCTAATGTTGGTTTAGGCTTCTAACCTAACCATTCACTGCTTGAAGTCTTTAGCATTTTTGTAACCCAAATATTATTTTTGTGCCAGTACTTTGGTTTGAATTTTGTTTTAAATGTATAGTCTTCTTTCCAGCAATATGCTGGGACATGGTACTGGTCCTACTGGGTCAGCTCTATCTCACTCAGCATGTTATCTCCAATTGTTGCTAAAAGCTGATACTTGAGGAAGTATCAGAACAAAATGATCACATAGTGGTATTTCCTGTGCAAACTCTCCTTGACAATATATTTCTGAGCCAGGTGAAGTGTTTCTGCATTTTATAGCTTTGATAGGTTCCACTATCAAATATTTGTCTATTTACACTTCAGCCAGCCCCACCACACTGTATTTTGTAAAGGTTATGAGATATCTGACTCACTTCAGGCTGCGTATGCATCCCATCCATCCTTGCAGAAGAAGGTGCCAGGGCCTTGCCAAGAAGGATACTAAGTGGCTTGCCTGCCATCGCCATGGGCACTGCAGCACTGCACTCCTCACCTCAGTTATGTGCCTATTGGATACACTCCACAGTGCAGGAAGAACACAAGATTTTTTTTCCTAGGTGTACCTTATCAGCTGCCCTAAGCCTGCCCCAGAGCATTCTCCTGGGTGTAAAGAATATAAATAAATAGTTAATCCCCTCTCAAAACACTACAGCCAGAGCATAAAACGCTGCACAGACATTGATGGGCAAATGAGGAGCTCAAGTTTCCTGCTGTCAAAAAAAAACCCCACTTTTGAGCCTAGTTTGTTTGAATTATGTTGAGAAGAAGGAAATGTAGGGATATTTTATTTTGAGTGAGAGAAAACTCTTTATTTGNGAGGAGCTCAAGTTTCCTGCTGTCAAAAAAAACCCCACTTTTGAGCCTAGTTTGTTTGAATTATGTTGAGAAGAAGGAAATGTAGGGATATTTTATTTTGAGTGAGAGAAAACTCTTTATTTGTTAATTGTGGAGTCTCACTGAATACCACAGTTAGCTCGTAGCACCTTTAAGCTTCTTTCTATGTGGCTCTACATATGATACAGATCTAAACACAAAACGGAAATCGTAAAAAAAACAGTCCCCCAAATCTGCTTCAAATTTCTTCGTGCATTCCTTGAATCTCATCACTAACTCTTCTGCAGTTTTCAAATACATTTTTGCAGAGTTCAAATGGAAGAAAATGGGAGACTTCACACTCACTACTGATCCTCAGTGCTCCCCTATGGATCAACATATTTTTCATATGTTTACAAACCTTCTTATTCATTGGACAGAAAAAAGCTGCTGATTGCTCCTTAGCATATGTCTTTCATTGAGAAGGAAGCACATTTAGGCACTTCAAAACTGAGTAAATAATTAATGTGGTTCAACTGTAGAAAAATCAGAACTAATTGCCAATATCTACCTAGGGAAGCTTGTCCAACTGGGCCTATTATACAAATACTAATGTTTATTTTGCAGAAGCCTAGCATCCATTTTCAAATAAGAAGCTAAGGTGCAGTTGTGAGTAGTTTGGAAGCTTAACCCTATGTTCAGCCCGTGACATCTCCTACAATTTCAGGCTTCTCTAGAATCCACCACTAGAAGTCTGGGTTTTATAATAGCCTTGTATTGTTAGCAGCTCCTTTTTTTTATCTCTGAAAAATTAAAGTTAAATCCAATATCTGCTGAAGTCCCTAAAGCAACTTAATTGAGCTTATCCTAACAAAGTAACAACTTAAAGTGGCTGCCACAACTTGGCATACATCCATCCACCTGTGCGGAATGGGAGCCTTCTCAAGTGAAGTCCAAGAGGAACTAGAGTATGGAGAAAAACCTTCAGATAGGGCAAAGAGATCCTCTCAGGTGATTATCAACAGAAAATGTTTTTTATTGCTAGCACTGAGCAGGAATGTATTCAGCTTTTGGTACCAGTCTCACATTTCTTGCCAATTTCAGAGTTCTATCCATCAGGCCCAAGGAAAATTAGCAAGGAATTCACACTACAAAGAACCATGGAAAAATGGTTTTGAGTTGTAAACTCTGGAATCATATGTGGACATGCATGCAACAGGTGAGATCTTATAGCTGTATCTATAAATAAATCCTGCATGATAGCAGGTGCTTCAGGCATCTGACACAACTTCTCCATTATTTGTTTGTTTGCTTTTCTCTATTGACTTTGTTGTCTGTTAAATTAAAGGGGTAGCTTACTTCATGTGCATAAAGAGACTGGTATAAAAATGGCACTTCATGCAGTTTAGATAGGAAATCTGAAACTCATGAAACCATAACAGGTGTTCAGTACAGATAGCCTGGACCTGTCTGGGCTAGCCATGCATCTGCAGCTGCATCCCAAGACATGGGGTGGCATGTTTCATCAGTTGGTGCTAACATTTTCTCCTGGGACATCCTCATGAAATGGTCAATAGAAGAAAGGATCTTTGAGTCTAGACATCAGTGCACACAAGCAGGGAAAAATAGAAGTTTTTCAGGCAGACACAGCAGTAGGGCAGCCTTTAGTTCATTGGTCTATCAGCCTTTTCCAGCAGAGAACACATGCAGGCATGGCTATGGCAGAGCTGTAAGCTACCATGTTTTCTATGTGGGAACATTATCATTTCATGCTTTAGACAATATGATTGAGCATTCTCTGGATTACTAAACCAGGTTGTCAGAGCTGTGTTTTCATGACAACTCCAAATGACATGCTTTTTTAATTTTAGTCTACCCACACTACATTAATCTTTGCTGGAAAGACGTCAATCGCATCATTCTGATTCAAAGCCCAGTTTAATTAAGAACCAATTACACATATAATGAAGAAGTGTACTAATGGGGTAGTGATAGGTTGCCAGGTAAAGAACGACATAACCATTATTTGTGCTGGAGTCTAGTTAGCTTCAGATAACAGAATGAGAAATATATACAGATAAAAATAATTTGGATTATTGAAACTTTTTTGTCATATTGAGACAGGATTCCTGTTCTGCTAGTTAATATAAAGATGTGGAGTGAAAAAAAATGCTTTTGAAACTGACTGACCACAGGGTGCCCAACTGCCTTTATGGAAGTCATAAAAGTCATTAAACCAAGTCATATTTTTGCTTTAGTGATGGTGGTAACTATTTTTTTCTCTCTTCTGAGCTATGTTGGGACAGCTAAAATCACCTAACTTGCAAAGCAAGCAACTAGAGAAATATTTATAATTGTGTGAGAAAAGGAACTTTTGCACCAGTCAGCCCTTCCACAATCAATAAAAGGCAGGCCTCCTGTGTCCCAATGTCATAATTAACCTGCTTTACCAGAGTTACCTGGCTTTGGAGTTCCTGTTTGCAAAACAGGCATCGGAAGATTTACTTAGTGATCTATAATGAACATTTGAAAAATGAGCTTAATGATCTATAATGAACTTTTGAAACATGAACTTAGTGATCTATAATGAACATGGGGGGGCCTGACTACCCATTATCTCCTTACACTGAATAGTCATTTATATTAGCATAATGTCCATGGAGAATATCATTTCAGATATCATTTCCAGAGTGGTGTGTAGTATGAGCTAACTGATGGTGCAATCCCTTATGTAAATAAAAAATGTGTTATGAGATAGGACAGATGCATGTGCAGTGTCTGGACAGGATGCTATAGACATGTTGACTTTGTCAAAGCAAATCACAGTCAAGGGACCAGAAGCTAAAATATCATCAGGAAAAGGTTGGCACATTTTTGTTTCTTCCCCAGAGTAAGTTAATTTTTCTTTTGCTGTTCCAGTTAAATGAGAGACCTGTAGTGACAAGAGCTCACTAAAATCATGGCACAAGTCTGTAAACTCCTCCAGGATCTCCCTGCATACCACAAGAGATGGGATAAATGGCCTTGGTTTGGCTCTTGGAAGAGCAAGGAGTAGACAGAAGATGTTTTTCTAAGGAACAGCAGCCATTGTCGCAGTTCCCATCCAATAAAGCTGGCCTGCAGCAAAATTGATAGTGTCTCTAAGAGCTTAGGGAATCAATAAAGGCAGCAGGAAAAGAAAAGGCAAACTGCTGTAGCTTCTTAAATGAGAATCGATTTCTGTCTGTTGTCCCATGGCAAAGGAACAAGCTTATCACTTCAAACCAAGAATAGAAGGGAGACTAATTCTCTGTCTCAGGAAAGGACAGGAGCTCAGTAAAAGGTCACTGAGAAGATCAACACTGTCATAAAGGGATCTACATTTACTTGACTTCCTGACAAAGAAAGTGGACTTGGGCTACTCATCTGTATGGCTTTCCTCCAACATTGCTGAGGCTGCAAGGAAACCAGAGTACACTACCAAAGGGAAAAGAAACACAAACCAAACACCAAAAAACAAACATGCACACATTCCTCTGGGATTAAAAGGAGTAAGGGGAGTTGCAACATTTTCAGGCAGAAATCTCTGTATCTCCTGGAAGAAACCCTGGAAGCCCCAGCAGGTCTGTGCTGGGCAAGTCATCGCCATGGATGAGAGAGCTCTGTGAGACTTCTGGATACCCCACCATGACACTGCCTCTGAAAGAAGTTGTTTCCCCAGCCAGCTTTTTGTAGCATGTCAGTTTTCCCATATGATAAAGAGCCTAGATGAGGGAAATAAAAGGTTTTCTTTTTCAGGGCATACAGATGAAGTGCAAGCACCAAACACAACCTTTAGTTTGTTACTTTGAGTAAGCTTCACACAGCCCTAAAAGTCATTGCATTTTTCCATAATTTCACACCAACAGACATTATTAAAACAAATGCCATCAGCCCAGCTTCACTTGCTGCATCCAACAATGCTGTTTCCTGAATGTCTTTTGCACTAGGAGAAATAAATATGTAAAAATATAGATATATTTATATTTATTCACACAAGGAGGTTTCACAAGCATGGAGGGGAGATGATTTTCACTACAGTAGAAGGTCAAAGCTTGTTTAGCTTGTTTAGCCCTGCTGCACTGGATCTGCGGTGCGGTTTGTGCAGAGGCAGGTTCTTCAAGCAGTGCTGATGTGGAACTGAGACTGGGCAGAATCTTCAATGACATTCATGAGCTTGCCAGTTTGTGTCAGTTCAAAACTCATCAGAGAAGTTCTCTGAAGCTCAGAAATCAAGTGGTTTTCATTCGCAGTTCACGTCTTTGTGTTCTTTCCTTCTACCTCTGTGGAAGCGATCTTTCTGTGTGATGAAGTTAATGGTCTCATTCCTTAACAGACCACAAAAGAGAAGGGCACATTGTCCATGCAGGAACATACTAGTAACTTCTAGAGCTGTATGTATCATATGTGATTTTCAGATTGGCTGCAGAAAACCCTTTGTTGAGAAAAGAGAAGGCACTGTTTTACTGAAAGGGATTTGTAAAAGCTTATAGCAATGGTGGTGGGATTTTTAACCAGATCTAAACACATCCTCAGCCCCACTTTCTTTCTTCATGGTCCCCAAATCCTTGATCTCTCAGCTGGAAGCAACCAGCATATTAGTTCAACTCTGAGTAATTTGAAATGTTCCTTTGGAGCTCCCAAATTCCCTTTGTTTAGCCTTCTGAGTTTGGTAAATTTTAAAGATGAAAAAAAAAGCCAGTGTAAACTGTGCAAAAGAAGAACATTTTTGTATTTCCAAAGATCATGTTTTCTTAGCTAATGTGTCCAAATAACATGTTTTGAAGTTTATTTATTTTGACTTGCTACTCTTTTCCTTCTGTTTTTTACGTGCTAAAGTTGCTCAATGAATTCAGCCTTGAATTCATATTTAGTCTCCCTGAAATGCAGATGTGAGGCATAAAATGTGAAAGGTCCAAGTTATGACAATGCTACCAGAATTTCACAGATGAGACCCGTAAGTTCTACGACTGCTACAAAGACTTTGTTGTGAGAAACTTTTCTGAAGAGACGCATGATTTAGAATAGACTTGCTGAGTTTGTGTCAGTTGAAAACTGACTGTGAGAAGTTCTCTGAAGCTGTGAAATCAGGCTGTGTTCATCTGCAGTCTCTGTATTGGTATGCTTTACTCCTACCACAGTGGCATCAGTCTTTGCTTCTTCTCAGAATTATTGATGGATGTGCAAGAGTGCAAAGAACTCATGCTCTTTGTAGGAGCTCCTTGCAGATGCTCTTTGCAACTCTACCTGTATATCTTGTACCAAAAAAAAAGCTAATTTTTGACATGCATAACATTTTACCTCTTTCTTCAGTCACCTCTCATCCTTGCAGGATTCTGCCAGTAGTGTTACTAAGTAGGAGGCATGAAACGTATCACTTGATGTCATGAGTTGGTGCAAGGTTTGAGACAATTCATGAAAGCAGATTTCCCTATGGCATGAACTACCAACTAGAACAACTGAGTTCAGAGGCAGAGCACTGTTTTTCTTACTTCTTTCCATGTTCAAACAATCTTAGGAAGAGGAAAGGGGAATGTTCTTACAAGTTTTGTTTCCATTGTGTCCATGTGAAAGAGAAGAGATAAAAATGTCCTACGTGATGGTCACTGTAGCATCTTTTTTTCTCTGTATATTTGACAGATTGCTGACACAGATCATATGAAAAGCATGAAACACAGATCTGATGAAACCCTGACAAATTTGGCAGTCTTGTGTTCAAGGGGATGAGGATACACAGGTAATAAAAGGATCAGCTCCAGGAAGTTTTCTAATCCTTACTTGCAACTACTCTGTCCAACAACTGCTCTGTCCTCAACAGTGCTGGCTACAAGCTTTGCCATAGTCACAATCAAACCAATCCAAGATTTCTGAAATAATGATCTAGAAATGTGGGTTTACAGACAAACCCACAGTGGAGAAACTGTATATTAAAGGAGGAAATACAGGGCATTCTATGTGTATACCATTGATCAGAAATTATATTTTTTCATTATAAATCAGAAATTTATTTCATTATAAATACCTGAAGGAGCAGGGTCATGTGTCAACCTGTCCTAGGTAAATCTTAGAGCCTGCTTGCCATCAGATGTGATGAACTGTGGTTCAAAATAATTTAGAAGTGTATTTGGCTTTGAATTGGTCTTCGGATTACCAATAGCTCAAATACAGCCTTGTGCTTCCAAAGAGGAGTCAATGAAAGATCCTTTTATGACCAGCTCTCTATAGCAAAAGAACATGTATAGACTACTCTGGATTTTGGGGACATGGGTGGTTTTGGGAGGGAATCCTCCCAGAAAGCATATTCTATTAGTGACTGGGAGAAAAGTGGTTTTGGTGGGAGATAAATCTGACAAAATGTTGTCACAGCTGGCAGCCATATTTGTTGATATTACTCTATCTAGTTTGGTATCTTCTTGTGATAGGAGTGTGTCTCTCATAGTTGTTTGCAAAAAGCTTTTTTGTCCAATGAAATAATTAGAGGACATCATAGTCTAGTTTTGTGAATAGAGGTATGCCAGCCAAGATACAGCTTTTGTGGCAGAAAGAGAAGGAGATAATTGTGGAATAGCTCTACAAAGGAATTGTTCTTCTCTTATCATGGGAAGTACTATAGACCAAGCAGTTTTCTGTCACAGCCTTTTCTTCACATTTGTTCAGTGGACTAACCCAATGTCACATGATTGGCAGATTTGATTACACAGTAATTATAATTGATATATTCAGCAAAAACAGTTCATAAATTGCCAGATAATCAACAATTAAAAATTGGCATGTTTGCCACCAGAGATAAAGATGCTGGGCTCTGTTAGCTAAATTAAACAGAACTAGTAATTTGATTTGACAAAAAACCACATAGAATTAAAAACAAACAAACAAAAATAAAGAAACTGCTTCAAGTGATGTACACATTTTTAAAGCCAGGACAAAGAATTTTCATCAGTTAAGCCTAACTTAATGACAAGCAATAGTCTTTTGAAGTATGTGACCACAACAAAATGTTGAAGCTCAGGGAAAAGATTTAAAGTCCAGATGGGCATGGTACCACACAGTCCCTGACTTCAGATATTTTTGGTAGCAGCAAAACGTAGATCAGCTAATTTTAGTGGATAATGAAATGCCACTGTATTGCTCTGGAACCATGGTGGGATACAAGCTCACAAATGTCACCTTCGATAAACAGAGCCAGGGCTGTGGGATGAAACAAAAATGAGGTTAAGGTGCCTGATGTTGATGCTCTGGGATTGGTGTTGGTACCAGTGTATGTGTGGAATCAGCTCCTGACACACCTTTGCAGACTCTTTGCAGAACTGCTCATGGCAGTAGGACCTGTCCAGTTCATTGCTCACTAAAGTTCTTTATTGTTAAGCATAAATGTGTGTTTAATACCTCAAAAGGTACAATCAAAAAATCCCTAACACATAAACCAGAAAACTGAAACTTTGGGATCAATTAAAATCTATTTTTCAGGGCCCTTAGTATACACAGAAACAAGGCAATCATCTGCATCATTTAACCCACATCTGATTACTGAAAATTGTTGCATAAAGACACTACAGGCATGGATGGATGCCACGCATTCTTTTTGTACCTTAGACAGACTGTTAGACCTGAACCTATGCCAGCACTTCTTGAACAGCATTTTTCTGCTGGAGTTGTTCCAAGCTACTAGAAAATGCATCTATTACTCAAAGGGGAAAAGGTTGTGCTCTGTACCAAAGGATATGAAGGTTGAATGGTTTTAATTTGTTCACCTAAAAACTCCTTAGAATTTGAAATGTATTTTGAGCATGGTTTTGATTTTGGGCATATATCTAGATAGTGGGGTTAAACATTTCACCCCTGATTGTATAGCAGCTTGACCTGTTCCTCCTTTTGCAATCAGTATGTTCTGAGTAAAAGCATTGTACCATTTTTAATATTCACTGGAAGCCTTTGAATATCCTATCAAGTTAATTACTCCCAAAACACTGATGACAGAGGAGGCATTCCCTGAGACTGTGAGGGTAATGGTCTTGTGTCCTGGGTTTAGCAGTAGCAGTCATTTTTTCTCCTTCTTAGTAGCTGGTGCACTGCTGTGTTTTTGACTTTCAGCCTGGGAACAGCACTGATAACACCGATGCTTTTAGCTACTGCTTAAATGTCAAAAACTGCCCTCAAATGACCAAGGACTTTGTGAGTCTCATGCTCTGCCAGGGAGGAGGGGAAGCTGGGAGGAAGCAGAGACAGGACACCTGACCCAAACTAGCCAAAGAGGTATCCCATACCACGGCATGTCATGGCCAGGATGTAAACTGGCAGTTACCTAGAAGGGCTAGTTGGACTAGGTATCGCTTGGTGCTCAGTGCGAGCTATTGGTCAGCAGGTGGTGAGGTATTGTATTCTCTTCCCTTGTTATTTCCCTTATCATTATTATTATTGGTGGCAGCAAGAGTGATTTGTGTTATACCTTAGTTACTGCACTATGCTTATCTCAACCCCTGGGAGTTGTATTCTTTTGATTCTCCTCCCCATCCCTCTGGGAGCAGGGGGAGGGCAAGAAAAGAAGAAGCAGGGGCGGGAGAGAAACTGCATGGCTGACTTGCCAACAGGGCTTAAACCACGACAACCTGGAAAACCAAAGGTGCTCAGCGCAGTATTTGAGTGGGGATTGCTCATTCATTAAGTTCTGGTTTTCCTCCACTTAGAACATGGACCATAAGGAGTAGATCAAGCAGCTGTGCCCTATTAGCTTCATTTTACAACATGCAGAAGCATACCAACAGTGTTATCAGGTGACTGACCTGCTATTCCTGAAAATACTTCTAGTGTGCTAGTCCCACATTTAGTTATCTAGTTATATCTTTCTCAGCTATCAGATGTGCCTTACCCTAGCACCACAGCTCCAAGCTGCAACAGCAAACATGGTCCTTCACACAGCCATCATAGAGGCAGGGTTTGTTTTGTGTTGGTGATCCTGAGTTGTTTGACAAGGACAAACAAAAACAAAAACTTATTGTCATATTTGTTCTTAATTTCCATGTTACTGTGCTGGTTGTGAGAATGCAAAGAAGCACTGGTTTATTGAGAAATCATTTGTAAGTGCATTAAGTATTTGGAGCAAGCAACCAGGAATATAGTCAAAGCTTTCCTGCCAATGGATTGATTTGGAGATGAGAATTAAGGTTATATCATTGCCTTTCAGCATGCTAGGAGCATTCAGCTGGGCCAGTAAAGATATGGAAGCTCTGGACAGTGGTGAGAGACTTTGTGGGTCTTCTACCTGATGGTAGAAAGTGAGCCTGAAGGATTGCTGAGTCAGGATCCCAGCTACAAGGAGATGCATTTCCTACTTAATACCTAGATTCAGCTCCTTCAGTCTCTGACTCACTACCAGAAAGCTCTGGAACAGTGGCCTGGTATTGAGAACATGTCTATGAATCCTGTCCAGGTCCAAGCAGTGAAGGTCTGACATCCTTGGTGTAAGCAAGTAGCTGTGCAGCGTGGATGGGATCCTTTAGGTATCTCCAGATTTTTGCAAATCAAGATCAGAGGGGCATGTGTTACCTACCATATAGATAGTAAAACCAACTATGAGTTAAGTACTGACAGCACAGGAGCTGCTCTGCTTCTCTGGTCAGCATGCATGGCTTTATTAGTAAGCAACAGGCACTGCACTTTGAACAGGAGTCTCTGCACAGGGCTCTTGTTGCAAGTTCACATACCTAAGTGTCCAATTTATGCTGGGAATTTTGATTGCTTTCTTTTATGGTAACTAAAAAAAAGCTATGAGGAGTTTGCATGGATATGATTCACATATGGATTGTATTAATTTGCATGTAAAAATGTTTGCTGCATAATCTAAAATGAATGGATTGTTGGAAAGTATTAATAAAGAATGTTAGTATCAAATGTTTTGAGTTCTTTCTGCTAGAATTTAGTAGTTCTAAGATCTTCAAACAGCTTGTATAAAAGATAAGGCAAATGGATTTATACTAATGGGACCAAAAAACATTTCTTCAGAAATAAAGAAAAACGTATATGAAGACAAATTAATGTACACCACACCTGAAAGAAATGAAAACTCGGGTAGACCTATCAGAGAGATGATGATAGGAATATAGAAGATATCAGAATCACAAGCAAAAGATTATAATTTTTTTCTTTTTTTTTTTCAGAAAACGTGGGATTTCTTCCCTCAAAAGATAACTATTTTCTGACTCACTCTTGGCTATTTTTAAACTAAAATACTTTTCACAAACCTAAGTTAGTAAAGACAAGAAATCTGTGTTTCTGACAATTGTTGGAAATCACAAACCAAAACACCACATATATGTTTTCCAAATTAAAACTGTACATGTTCTCATCTTCCTTTATCCACCTATTTATTGCATTCACAAATCAGGTCTATATACCACTTATATTTGGCTGGTCACGTAAGGAGAGATAATAGCTGTTCAGAAAAGAAAGATTTATACTCTCCTACCGTCTCAGCCTTCCCAACAACTAATTTCTCCTCATTCCTTCTTATGAAAATTCAAAAATCAGTGAGAGGACAGAACTTATCACAGAGTTCAGGCTCTCTGGAGAAACTGAACTTTCTTTGTATGCTCAGCTGGTTTTAAATTATGCAGTCTAAGTGAAAGAGCTCAGAAATTGCAGAGAGGATATATGTATGCAAAGAAAGCAGGTAAAGTAACAAATATCATTTTGCAACTAAAAGTTCTTTACATTCTGAAAGTAACTTTTCTGAAAGGGCCTGATTCTGGTAGCATTTATGTATGTCAGGGGAGCATCTGTTGCAAGCATGTGCTTAATAAACTTTTGATCTGAATCTATATGACTTTCAGGGTACTGCTTGGACATATTGGAAAAAAATATCAGTCACAAGTGTTCCACTGACCCTAATACAAGCATGCAGCCACCATTAATTAAAAGATGCCAAAATATGAATCACCATTAGAATGACATATTTTTATTCCTATTAGCCACTTGCATAGATTTCTGGAGCCCAAAAGAGACAGTGATAGCTAACTTCCCAAAGGAGCCCTACCTTCATCAGTTTGGCTTCTGTGAAGAGGAAGCAATGGTCTTACAGACTGCTTTCCTACTCTGCCCTCCTTCTAGATGTATTCAAGGCTTGCTTCCTGGTCAGTCTCTTGACATCTTTGTTTGGACTGTCATATTTAAAAACAGCAGCATACTCTCAAACTAAGGACAAGTCTTCAGAGTATATTCCTTTCACTTGGCAAGGTACTGTCACAGAGTACACACCCTCATGGGACAGGTTAGGGTTCCTTTTTCACCTTGACTAGTGAAAGCTGCTTTTGAGGCCAGACTTTGCACTGGTTTTAAGATAATTTCCTTCAGCTTGGAATGGTGTTGGGTCTTTTGTTTTCTGTATGAAGGATCCTATGGAGAATTGAAACAAACCCTTTGCCAGAGCAGGTACTGTCAGTCATGAAACTGAAGAGTAAACATGAGCTTCAGCTTGGCATTGGTTGTCCTGATGCATGTTGACTGCCCTTGTCCTGCCTGGTAGCTGTGATGAGGTTTACTGAGGAAGTCCATTGGAGATATAATATTAGAGTTAGGGCTTTTAAGTGCAGGGTAACCAAGCATGCTTGAATGTGTGATACATGCATACATTATATACATTTCTCCTATATAGATGTGTGTACAGGAGAAAACACTACAGCCTGTGGTCTGACCTAATCAAATTGAGGATTAATTGACCTCAGTACTGGCTTATTCAGTCAGGATTATTGTAAAAAGAATTTACAAAATATCAAGGTAATTACTTCCTTGTCCTTGAAAATAACTAGCTAAGATAAACCCATGCATAACACAATTGCTTTTGCTTGTTTTGGTTTGGTTTGGTTTTTGTCAAAGGCAAATTAGCACTATTTCCATGTATGCAGGCAAGTTTTGTTACAGTCTTTGGAAAACTACACTTAATGCTCAGTAACTGGAGATGCTGATAACATTGTTATAATTGTTCCTATTTCTTAATGCTTGCATTACACATATGTAATATACGTATAACTCGTATCATACATACTTCCTGCCCTTCCCCATGCTTAGCGATGCCAGTCCTAAGTCTCATTATCTTTGTACGCTGCTTGAGACAAGGTTTCAAATGGGGTCTCAAGCGCTGTAGTCATGCAGACTGTGGCCTGGTCTCAATAGGAAAATCATCAGGACCCACACAGACAGAAACATGAAATTAGATGACTTCTGATGTCACATGATGTCACATGATGTCACATCTGAGAACTGATTCCCCAGACCTATGACCAATGTTGACCAGCTGGTTTTATGGCTGAGAAAGAACAATTACCACTTATTTGTGCACATAGCAAAGGTCTCAAATAACTCAAAACACTATAAAAAGCAAGCCCTCCGGCTGCTCACCTCACTACATATCATGTACCAAATCAGAGCCAAGGAAGCTTCTCAACGAAAAGCTTATGGACTTCCATTTTCTAGCAGGATCCTTATGGCTTATTCAGAGGTTTTAGCATTTTTTATAGATACTGCAACAGATTATTCTCATACAAGAATTTCCATATAACTCTGGTTCTGTTGACTTGCACTTAAATGTGCATGGGCTTTTTTCTGTCTCGTTCTTTTCTACTTTCATTAATAGTTCCTATAATGATGCATAATCTTGTTCTCTAAATTCAAGGGTACATTCTGCAGGGATTTCTGCATGTAAATGAATGTCAGTGGCCCACATAATAACAACAGTAAAGCAAGCACAAAATTTTCCAGGGTGACATGTTTGACTTAGCAAATATTGATGTTACAGAATTAAAATATCTTTCAGATAAATTATATTTTTGTCCAAATTCTCAGTGGATAAGTTTTGTTAAATCTTACTATCAGAAAATTGATGGGTTTTTTACATTTCAGAAAGGTTTAAGCATTTTTTTCTAAGATATATTTTGACTGGATAACAGAATAACACTATAATAATAACAGCTCTGACGTTACAGAAATGCAATGCAGTGTATAGTAGGAAGAAAACATTTCTGCATATTTTCTTTGCAAGACATTTGGACTTGATGATCTTAGCGGTCCCTTCCAACCTAGTGATTCTGTGATTCCGTGTGATCTTCATCCCAGCTTAAGACAATGTAGAATTTTGAAATCTCAGTATCTCAAATAACAATTCCTTTTTTCAGCCTGATTTAGCCGTTGGAGAATAAGAGTGAAGCAGCAGAGACATCAGAGGGGAAATAAGAGAAAACACAGTGGCTGGTAACTAAAAACGCAACTGACTGAGAAACCACTAGCTTTCAGTGGCTTTCCTGAAGTACTGTGACTCTAATCAAATGAGAAACTTTGTGACAGTGATTTTATTAAATGCAAATTCTGAGTTTATATTACCTGTGTTGGAAGAAACTTCTGTGAGATTCTCAATGTAAGATAATGAATTTCTGTGTTAATTTACTTGTTATCCTCTTGGTGTATTGAATATTTCTTTTTTAAACTCCACACATTTTCACCAAGGAACTATTTTAACCTCACATTGACTTTTTTTCACTGAATTGTCTTTCTCAAGTGTAAGCATGGTCTCATTCCACATTGAGTAGTTGTACAAGTCTGTCCATAGCACTGGAGTCCAGCATTCATGCACTGATCCCCACGCACTGCAATAACACTTCAAGCAGTGTGTGTGTGGTGGGTCTCAGTGTGGAGCCTACATGAATGGGAAGGCTTCAGAGTGTCAATTTGTGGCCTCACAATGGTCCTTGGTTATGCATAAAACACCATTTAGAAACTGAGCTGTTTTTCTTCCTTCCTCTCTTAGACACCAGAGGTGGGGATGAGATAATCTGACAAAGCCTCAGTTGGCAATGGGTAAGGAATTGAGACAAGAGGGTGCACAAAATTATAAAATGGAATATATAAAACTTTAGAATCAGTTCTAAGTAATGTTAAGTTTCATGGCTTTGTAACAGTAGCAGTGGAAATTACTGAGGTGCGTGATACATAGAAAAAAAATAGAGTACATCTAGAGAACACACTGAGAATTCTTGTACAAGATAAATTGTTATAGTTGACATAGTTTTAAGAAAAACAGTCCAGAAGAACAGGACGCAGGGATAAGGAGTATCTTGGAAAGGCAGGTGTCCAGGATGGGCTACAGTTAAACTAACTGATAAGTAGGAGGATAGGAGGATTATTATGTCTCTGGTGCTAACGAACCAATTAGACTGGCACAAACATCGACTGCGCGTGCTTCAAAGGCTGCCAGGAGTGATGAAGATTGTTGGAAGAAGTAAAGGACCCTCAGAGACCAGCACCACAATTCTGTACACATGCGGGGAGCTTTCTGGAAAATGATGTGATCCATACATAGCCTCATGAATATGTATGTATACCCAGGGACTATATAAGGACAGCTTGTGTAGCAATATGGGGAGACACGTTAGGAGTAGCTATCTCCCATGTCTCCTGGTGCTGCAATAAAGAATATGTGCTGTCAGCTTAGAAACCTTGTTGGCAAGCTTGTTCCTGGTGTTTTCTCCAAATCAGAATCTAAATGTGTCAGATTCTCAGCACATCTGTGTGTTGTCTTCTTTGTGTGGTATGCTTTGCATTCAGTTAAATATAGAATTACAGAGCTGGTATCATTGGAGACTGTTGCAGATGCATATCAGAAATCTCAGTAACAAACTTCTGCTCACAAGATTTTCCAAACAAGGCATCAGGAACAAGTTTACTCCCGTATCTGAAAAGAGAGGGTTTGATGAGGATGTTTAGTTTATGTAATTTTTGGTGGGATACAAGAAACAACCTACCTTTTTTTTTTTGGAGTTGAACGTGTAGTTCTTAATCCATATAGCCAGCCAGTGAACCACAGAGGTCTGATAATTACTCATTCAGTGACGACTTCCTGCTGACTGAAGAATTACTCTATACTCTGAAGTGCCCTGTTTTATACTTCAATTTCTGACACAACTTCCCCCTTTCTGGACGAAGTATGAGGAACTAGAGAAATTCCTGGGAATGAAGGGCCTGAAGCTGTCAAAAAAGCGCAGTGATATCAGGTATAGGCTGAGGGCAGAAACTCTCCTGCAACTTACTTCTATCCATTGCCCATGAAATTGCAAATAGAATTCTAAGAATATATTGCAATTGTTCTACAAACCAGAATATTTAGTGATTAAACTCTGAGGCTACTTGAGTTATTGAATCATCAGTGTAGAATATTTAATTCCAGTTCCAACTCAAGGGTTGAGTAACTATTTTTAGATAAAATAAATGAAAGGAAAGAAATATCAGTGTCTTGCTAAAGTTCTGTTACTGAAAGAAGTGCACATTTGGGATTTAATGCTGTATCCTTTTCATTACAGAAGGGGAAAAAAGGTCTTTACAGTGCTTACAGTGCTTTCAGCAAAAAATTACTTAATTCCTTGGGTTTTTTCATGAAATGAAATTTGTTGTTATTATTTCTGTAATGGACATAGCTAAAGATCCCAGTAGGAGATGGTGTTGCTGTTGTAAAAAGTTCTGGCTCAAACAGAGAGAGACAGAGATTCTCTGCCCTGGAAAGCTGAATGCAAATGGATAAACCAGGCAGAGACAAAAAAAAAAAAAGAGTAACAAGTAAGATAACATTTTACAGATATGTTAACTGCAAACACTGAGTTTCCTGTGGCAGATAATACACATCAAGATGGAATTTGAATCCAGGTTTCCTGAATCCAAACCTGATAACTTTGGAAACTAAACCATCAGCTGATCCTTTGATCTGCAACTGATTTCAGACAATCACTGGTTTTCTGTGAACTAATCTCAAACCTTAGGCATCAGAATGTCATAGAAACCTAAAGCTAAAAAGGACTAAAATTCATTTTAGACCCTAAGAGTGACCACTCAGTCTCTCCCACATTGCAGGGCTGTTCAGCCATACCCACGTTACCTATGGATCTGAGCCATACAGATACAACCATACAGATACAACCATATTGTTGTAGAAACATATAACTGTTCCAAAGCAGTGTCACCCAGATACTATACTGCTATGACCCAGGAACACAGTGAATGAGATAAAACTGTTAGCATGAGAAATGCGTTTGGTAGCAACTGTGATTAGCTTGGTTTCACCTCTGCTGTAACTGGGGGCTCACTGAAACCCAAGCATTCCACACCTATTGTCTTTTCTTGTCACCTTGTACATCATAAAAACAATGTTTAAATAGTGCTTGACTACCTTGTTTTTCTTTCATTTCAAACAAAGGGTGTGGGAAGTTAATGAGACAATTAACATGACAAAACTATCATCATTGTAGTGGTATTAGGCTCATGCCTTATCAGAAGGCCTGGACATGGGGCTGTAAGATGCAGCTGAGGTTAGTGAATAGCATCTTTGTAGATTATAACTAGGAGCTTGTGACCTGGGCTTGGACACCCCTGTACAGAGCTAGAACAAAATTATGTCTCCTGTCTTTAAATGCTCAATGGTCTAACTACCAGAGGTGGAAATCAAAGCCATAAAGAAAGACAGAGAGCCCAGAGGCTCTTCTGAAGAGCAATAACTGTGAGCAACTCATCACTGAAGTCACCTGGCATAGCCCACCCTTCTCTCCCCAGGCCCTGCCAATACAAGCTCAATTGTACAGGTGCAGAATGGAAAGCATGCTGCCATAGCTCCTCCATTAATAAACAAACACATCTATACAATGTCACAACAAATTAGGAACTACTTATTTCTGCTCATTGAGCCAGATAGAATCAATAATCAGCAGGGAGTTGGCACTGGATTCATTAAGGCAGATCTTAAGGCCTCAGAAATAGAAGTGAGGAGAAGTGACCCACTAGCTAGGTTTCCCTGTAGACAGGAAACTGGGCTAAAATAATGTTCAGCTAAAGTGAAAGTACTGGATAATACCCACTTTACATTGCACCCTTTCACCATCTAAAACAGCTGAGCATTTTCCTCAATAATGTATGAAAGGCTGCTCAATGGCCAATACCTGACAATTGTACTGTGCAGTCTTGTGAAAAGAACCTGAAATAAAACAGAGAAACAGTCCTTAGTTTCTTATGCTTATTTTTGCCTGAAGCATATCAATCCATGCAAGTAGATCTGCTTTTGATTGAATCTGAGTGTTCCATTTTGCCAACTGCACATTGAAAATTCAGTTCTCTGAAAAGCAGGTGTATATTCCTTTCTTTTTATTTGCAAGTGTATAACACAAGAGCTTAATATTTATTAGAAATGGCCAGTCAATCTTCTGAGTCTGTAGTTCTATATATTAAAAGGGCTGATAATAAAAGTGAAAAACAGTACCAGATGTGAAATATGACACTGCTGGGAAATGATAAAAGAACTTCTCAGTTTATTACAACTATTACAAACTTTTTTTACCGAGGAAACCACAAACAAGTTGAAGAATCTTTTGTGCTGGGCACTGTTCAGGTTCTTAACTGTGAAATGAATCTCATCCCAAATACTTTTCAATCCATGGCCTTGTAAGTATGTACTTGCTGACCTTATTCCTACAGCAGCTCCACTGACAGCAGTGCTGTCACAGTGATAAAGTTGTGCTTGTATGTACTGCAAAACTAGAGCTTTAAAAGATGAAATGGGAAAAGAGCTCACAGCCTACAGCGATCTATGTGCCCAATCATATTTCATAGCTGGGAAACCAATGCAGAGAACACTTTGAGCCCTCATGATCAGAGGTCATCGTTAACCCCGGCTGTAATTGATAGACATTTTTTGGCATTTTTGGCCAGAGATCCAATGGGCTCTGTAGATGGAATCCCCCTTTGGTTATCATGTAAATCCAAAAATTACTATAAAATTAATTATGTTTTATATTACTATCTCATCAAGTTTTAGTAATAAAAGGAGATTAAGAAGGTTGCTCAGCAGAAACATGAGTACTTTTCTGGAAAGGTAATAATCCATCTGTCCTTGAAATGTTGTTCTCAATAACTAACCATCACTTGATATTGCTATTCCCACACACACAGACTTTGGGATAATAAAAAAAAAAGAATCTGAATATATTAACTGGAGTTATGAAGTGTCACTCACTCTTCAAATTGTCTAAGGCATTTTTCTGCAATTTAATCATGAAAGTACAATTTAAAGTACTTTAAAGGAACAGAGCCAATTACAGGTTTTGGTTTAAGCATGTAAATTACAGATTTGCAGATATAAGAAATTAACCAGGAAAGGCAACACAGACAAATGGATGAAGTATTTGAAGGGGGTAGAAACCTGAGCTCTGGTCCCTGCTCTTTGCCACTTACTCATTTAATCTTCCTGTAACACCTGAGTGAACAGCTCTTGACTTCTGGAGCTATTTCCTGAAACTTCCACATCACTGTGGTTTCAAACATGCAGAAACTAACAGTGTGTGTAGGAAAACCCAGAACTGTGCTCAGATGCCTGTATCAACTTTTTTTCTTCCATAGTGATATCTGACAACTAAGAACCTAATTATTAGGTCCAGCATGGCTTGTCCTGAAGCAAGAGGCCTTCATTAAGAAAGGCACCACAGCATTACTGAAAGGACACAGGGAAGGTTGTGCCCATGGGAGGGTCATGAAGAATTGTTTGACTGAGGTAATATGAAAAGCATTTAAATATATGACTGGCAATTCATGCTGCTACAAATAAACCATCCATCAGACTTAGTGGGAAAGGTTTCTGAAGAGGAACATACTAGAAGGATAGTTGAGACACTTGTCAAATGTCATTTGGCAGTATGCAGGTCAGAGGAGGTTATCCCCTCTGTTAGCTAGATCCTTTTAGGGATTCATATGTCTTACATGGGAAAGTACTGGCTTGTCACATTGGCCTTTGACTGTTAATTGCAGCCATCATGATAAACAGAAAAATTTTCCAAAAAGATGAATGCTGATCCCTTGTAACAGCTTTCACAGCCGCACCTCCTGAGTGAGCTACGCAGTGAACAGCAGTACCAAGCTGGGGTCAGTTACAACTCTACTTCACGACCCAAAGACAATTCTTGGTAATAAAAGAAGTGTTAAGACTCCTCAGCCTCTTGCTTAGCATTTCTCTTTAAAGCAAGATTACATGAACAGCTGAATTCAATTCTAAACTGGAGTGGTATCAGCTGATAAACTGCTCAGCAATCCCTCCCATGGGCACAACCACCTGAGCAAAGCCACAGTGGAGAGGCAAGTAGGAATATTAACTTACTGACTCCTAAGAACTCTTCAAAGTCAATTCTGCAGGAGGGAGCACATCTGAGCTGCTTGTACTCATTTTGGGGTGAATAGTGCATATTTTATTAGAGTAGAGCAAATGTGTGTTTCAGGTTTTTTTCCTCTGCAGGAAAAGTTTATTTGAACCAAATGACTTGATGTATATACATCATGAAAGCCTATATCTCTTTTTTTCTCTTTTGGAAAATATTCCCAGTCTCTAACTAGCTAATCCTAACAGATGTGAATTTTGCAATGCTTATTATCAAATAAGTGTTGTCTTCAAAAGGAACTTACAACTGTGCTGACATCACAGCAACAAGGCATGGTCAACCCCAGGCAAGGTAAATGAAATCATTCCTTTGTCAACTTGTGTTTGTATCTTGTGGTTATACTGACTGAAATGATCTCCATTAAAAAACATGCAGGAGGGATGAAAATGACACCCAGCTTATATGTGAGATGGCAGATAAATAGAGGGTTGTTCATTGCAGCTGAGGGTAAGTCTGAATTTAGCTAGAAGATTCATGGCTCCTGCAGCATTCTGGTGCATCCAACTGGAAGCTCTGTGGCAGCTACAGATAACTCTAAAAGTGGGAGGTTTGAATTAAATGGAAAGGGGAAAAGAATAATCCAGTTAGAGCAGTGTCACTAGTGTTATTTATTTTCATATGCAAATTTGGTTTATTGTAAATTGCCTCTGGTTTGTATGGACCCACTTAAGCTAGATCTAAAAGCCTGTTCCTGCACTGTGGTTTTACTGGGGACACAAGATATCAGCAAATGCAGAACAAAAAATTTGAGTTTCTATGTGGTGGAGAGGGTACATTAGCTATGAGCAGCTTTAACGCTCCTTCTGCAATGACCTGGGAAAGAAAGCTTCTGTTCTGGGATACAGTAACAGCACCCTTCATGCCTCTACCTTAGCAAGAGGCAGCTGGGAGAAAGAGACTGATGTACCTGGCCCTCATGGTTCTGTTCACCAGGGTACTTAAGGCAGGGCACACCTACTTGACCCTTTTAAATCTAAATTCAATCCAAAGAAGAGTCTTTCACAAACTACCTCATTTTCCCGTGATATGGAAGAGCCATTTCTCAGTGGGTAGCAAGAGAAACAGAACTGCAGTTTCTCTTTCACTAGTGAGAACTTTCTCTGTTGCTCCCATTTTTCACTGCTGTCTGCGTGGTACAATGACTTACATGCAGAAATATACAAGGCAGCAAGAATTATGTATTAGGTGTCAGTAAATGTGGTAAAAATGGTTTTGAATTGAAAATTTCTTTTATAAATGTGATTTCAGATAAAGGTATATTGCAAACTGCCATGCAGCATATTCAGCAAGTGCTACCTTGCTATTTTAAGACATTATTCTACCTCCAAATTTGATTTGTGTAAGGAGTGAATCAGGAGAGAGTCCCTCATAAATTACATCGTTGACTCATTTTGCTGTTGAATTCTGGCATAACAAGGCTGCATCCCTAAACATTGTTTAGTTGCATAACCTTTTAAAGGTTATACAATCACTATGACTCACTGCACAGTCTTCAGAAAATAGGAGCCTATGTCTTCCACAACAGTTTGTTTTTTTTTTTTAATTTCAGTATTTTAGCTTTTAATAGTACAATCTGAATCTTCCTTCTTCACATTTCAGATTAAGTTATGCCATTTTAAGAATACTTATGCTTAGCATTTCCATTTCTATGAATTCTTATCAAATAATTAGTGTTTCATTCCAGCCTGCTGTTTTAAACTAACTAAAATTGCTTGCCTTCTTAAATTGATTTTCTTTATTTAGACTGTTTATGCTTAGCACTGCACAATACTGGAGTCAAAAGTGTTAAAAGCAGAAAAGAGGGCTGCTGAACTCACCTTTATTTTTAGTTTGTGCTACATTACTTATTGTAAAGCGTAGTAGTTCAAGGTATAGAAACACAGAATCATTTCATTGTAGTTAACTTTTCTAATGGGAACTGGGATTTCCATTCTCTGATCAGAATTTTCTCATTCTCCATTTGTAATTTTTAATGTGTATGTATTGCTGATTTTCAATATGGGACTCAAGAAAGGTCTTTTCCCAAGCTAAAGTCAAATGCATCCATGTAGCCTCAGAAGCAGGGCAGCAGTAGGAGTTTAGGTATCTGAGATTCCTTCAATCAAAAAAATGTGCAGCAATGCCAGCCACCCTTTAAAACTTTTCAAACAATTCCTTTGGTACTTTATCCTGTTGTGAGTCTGTAGATACTATGAAAATGCCACCTCTGTTGCTTTCCCAAAGCTCTCCTTAATTGTGGCACCCATGAAAAAATCTGGAACCACCTATATCGATGTGATCTGGACACAACCCAGGCACTGTTCTTGAAGTCTGGGTTGTCAAAACATGGATTTGGTTTGCAGAGGATGTTCAGGAACTGTTGCACATGAGAGGGGCAGTATAGGAATAATCCAGTTCCTGGAAATCTAGTGGAAGATTTTGCCCATAGGGCCTTTGACATATTTTATTCTTCAAAATATCATTCTGTATACAGTGGACTGAGGTATATTTATCTGTTAATCCAGTCTCATGCAGTTCATAGCTCTGTGATCAAAGCAACTCTCAACACAGTTCATTGATGTGAGCCCACACCAGAACAGAGAGCAACAATCTATATTTTTGAACTCTGCCTTTTGCAGTAAACAGAAGGAAGGGCACCCTACTAGTACCACTCTATCCCAGTAAAACTATTATCTTTTGTGCCTACACTCCTTTCAGTCTTCAATTCACAGCCAGGAAAACATTTTGGTCTCTTTAGCTGTTTCTCAGCAATATTCACTGTACTAATTCTGCCTTCCAGGAAGGAATACCAGGGAAAATTTACTGAGTTTCATTTTATCTTTTCATAGCTCAGTTCCTTGTCATGGGAAGATCCTAGTGTCTAAGGGTAGAGAGAGCTCAGAAACAGTATGAAATCTAATCTGGGTTGTGGATAAAAATCTAAATAGATGGATAGAGAAAGGTTATTAAATTTTAGGTAGGACAACAGTTCCTTTCTGCTCTGAAGCTAGAACTAGGTCTAGATTTTCAGATAAGAAACCAGACTTCTTTTATGTTGGTTTTTTTTTTAACTGTGCCTGTTAAAAAGAGGAAGAAGAGCCTAACCTTGCTAGAATTAGGGGTTTTTTCAGTGATTAATTTTCCTTCATATTGAAGTGACCTACAACAAGCTTTTGTTATTTTTAGGAGAAACCTTTGCATCTAAAGTTCTGGACTATTTAACAATGAATAATTTCCAGCTCGAGTTCTAATCTGTTTTCACTAGTACAAGCCATCTTAAACTTACCATAAAGGTATAAATGAGCAAACATTTCATTAAAAATGAAGGGGCTTATGACAATAGCTATTCTCCCGAAATGGAACCACCTGAGCTTTTCTAATAGCTAGTGACATCCATTAGCAGTTCTCTCAGAAATTGAAAACATTTTCCATCTGTTCATACATACTCATTACAAAGTAGTTAAGAGCCTGTGGGATCACACAGGCACATTTTTGCAAATTACAAAATATCAAAATGAGTTATTGAAGAAACAGGGATGACTTTGTAATAAGCAGCTAAACCTTCAACTTTCTTTTTTTCTCAGAGACTGAAGACATTCCATTAGTTGAAGTCTGTGACCTTCCAGATCATGACATGTTGAAACTCTACACTATACATACTCCAGGAAGGCAAGCCAGTCCTTCCAGGTTACCCTACTCTAACAAAGAACAGAAATCAGACTTATTCCTTGGCAGACAGCATCACAGAGGCCAAGTGATCAGAGAACTCAAATAAAAATGAAGCATTTTTATAGATAATAACATCCCAGCTTAATATTAATAAGAAATAAGCTTGACAAATTGTGTGCTTGCATGGTTTCATTCCTAAAGCCTGGAATGGCCTTTCCTGTAGGAAAGTATATTGGGTATGGACATTTCTAATAACTTACTCCAGTCACCTGCTGCAAGATGATGGAAGGTTAGTGAAAGTCTGCTACAGAGAGGCTTCTAGAATGACAAAGAAGGCTTAGATGGAGACAGATAAGCATGTCAAATCAAGTAAACACAGTATCTTGTTGCAATGTAAATCAGTTTAGATATGTTCTTCAAAAATTGGTCTTATGGGGATTGGCTTCAGTACCATCTCACTCTATTGACATTTCTCCACTTAACTAGCTTCTTGGTGGGGTCTCTAAATTGTACATGTTTTTAATTGATTAGTCAGTTTAAATTGAGTGTTACCATATTTTACATTGTTGAGTCTTAAACTTGACAGAGATCTCCAAAACCTTCTTTGTTTTTCAGTTCAGTGGTTGCCATATGTCTTGGTCCTGTGTAATTTGTAGAAGAAGGTTACTTCATTTGATCCCTCAGTTTTGGTATTTCTCACAGCTTGAGAAATCTGCATATCATGCATATTTATGCTGAAATCAAATTACCTTGCAAGCAGTCTTTAACAGAGAATTTTTTTCTTTGTCTACTCTACTTAGTAATTTAGTCCATTATTCTTATAAATGCAGTTCTTTCCATTTCAAAGATTCTCACAGCACTTAAACAAGCCACAACGCCATATTATGGCTTGCTACTTCACAGAATCACAGAAAGGCTGAGGTTGGAAAGAAACTCTGGAGATTATCTGGCCTAACCTCCCTGCTCAAGCCAGTTGTTGAAGACCATGTCTAGACAGGTTTTTAATATCTCTAAAGGGGGAGACTCCACAACCTCTCTGGGTAACCTGTGTCAGTGCTGAGTCACTCTCACAGTGAAAAAAGGTGTTTCCTGACGTTAGGAAAAAACACCTGTGATTCAGTTTACACCCATTGTCTGTGGTTGTGTCACTGGGCACCACTGAAGAGTGTGGCTCCATTCCTTCAAGTATTTATACACATAAATAATATCATATCTGAGCCTTCTCATCTCTGGGCTGAATAGTCCCCACTCTTCTTGCAGGAGTACCTGAAAGCAAATCATATGGCTAGGAGTGTTGTCCATACACTCCTTGAATTCTGACAGGCTTGGTGCTATAACCATTTCCCTGGGGAGAGTGTCCCGGTGATCAAACACTCTCCCAGCAAAGAACCTTTTGGACATTAGGATGTCCAAAATGAACTCACCCTGATACAGCCTCATACAATTTCCTTGTGTCCTATTGCTGATTACCAGAAAGAGAGGACATGAGCACCTCCCCCTCTGCTGCTCTCATTGAGGAAGCTGTAGGCTGTGATGCAGTCTTCTCCAAGATGAAGAAACTTAGTGACCTCAGCCATTCCTCCTAAGTCTTGCCTTTTAGTCCTTTCACAACCATGATCACCCTCCTCTGGACACACTCTAATTGTTTGATGTCCTTCTTATATTTAAGGATGCAAAACTGCACACAGTACTTGAGGTGGCACCTCACCAGTGCTGAGTAGAGGGGAAAGATCATCCCCCCTTCATCCTGCTGGCAATATTTTGTCTGATGCAGCCAAGGACACCATTGTCTTCTTGCTGACTCATGTTCATGTGGTGTTCACCAAGACCCCCAGATCTTTCTCTCCTGATATGCATTCCATTTTGCTTAAGCAAGCATTTCCATAAAGTCTTGAATCCCAAAGCTTTATACACTGTGCACTTACAGATCTGTTCACCCATCATCTGAATCTTGGTGATCTCTGAGGTGAAGAATGGCAAATATGCAACAGTGCTCAGGAACAGAACAGGAAAGTTTGAGCCCCTGAATTCAGTGGGTAGCTAATTATATTAACATGTAGCTGGGTTGACAGAGTTCCTGGTTTGCATTCATTACTTGCTCAAATTTCTCACTAAGGTCTGCTCTGCTGCAAGTGCCTCTCAACTTTGGAAAAACAAGGACATTTATGCTTTATTCACTTCAGTTTTCCACCTGTGTTTTATCTTTCTCTACTGGGAAGGAAATTAAACTGGAGGAAGATAATGGAACTTGCTTGGGCTTCAGCTACCTCTTCCCCACTGAAACAGGAGACACAGGCTTTTTCGCAGTTGTTAGGAGCCACATGGCTTTGTTCTGAGAAGATGTATTTGCAAGCTTCTTATTTTTCCTGATGCAAGGTTTCTCTGAAGGCTTCCTCTGGAGCTTGCATGAACTGCTGGCTGTTTTCATGTACAAAATGCCAACCAAGAGAATAGCAGTGACAGCATGGATGGTAGCACAGGGCAGATGTCACTGTAGCTGTGCTGAATGATCAGTGCAGCTTGCTTTCTCCTGCCTTTCAGCATCCTATTTTATCCATTCTTTGAAATATTTTCTCTTATTCCATTACAATGCTACTAAAGAAATAGAAGTGAAACTAAGAGATGTGTGGTATTATGCTGTGCTCTAGCTATCAGTAAAAGGGAAGCAGCTCAGTTCGTGTCCCTTTCAAGCACTAATGCATCTGTGTATTAAAGAAGATATTACCAGTGTGCCATTACAAGTCACATCCATGAGAGGATTTGAACATGACGGTGCTCAAAGAACACAATAAACAAGGCTCATTACTGGTTCCCGTACATGTAAAAAGAGGTAGGTCCCACAGCTGTCGGTCCCACAACTGTCTGTCCCACATGGCAGTGGGTTACATTATTATTATTATTATTAAATAATACATTATTTGTATATTTATAAATATGAGCATACAAAAGAAGGGAAAGAAAAGCTGAGGTTCTCCCAGTAACTTGCCCATTATATACACTGTATTGCTAACATTGGAGGACACAGAAGCCAGTGCTTCTCTTTGGGTGCTGTATCCCAGCCAAAGAAGTTTCAAAGAAAGCAAGAAGGAAAAAAAAAAAAACAAGCAGGCAAAAGAACCCTTATGCAGAATTTAAAAAAAAACTACTATTAAAACCAAA
>NDXB01021343.1:131668-159835 GCA_002631895.1 Agapornis roseicollis
AAAGCAAGAAGGAAAAAAAAAAAAACAAGCAGGCTAAAGAACCCTTATGCAGATTTTAGTTAGAAACTGCTATTATGACCAAATGTAAAACAATCACTAACAACAGAGCTCATGAAAATTCTCCAACTGGAAAAAGGGATCTCTCCATTTGCAGTCATTATAATTCATTGTCTTAGGCCACATACAGAACTACACATAATATAATTTATGAAAGCCACAAGTGTCCTATTAATGATGAAATCACATGAAGTTATAACTAATACACAGAGCTAGAATAAAAGCTTCATCTTGGCTATTCTGGAGATATATAAAAGGGAGAAACTGCAAATGAAAGAGGAAAAAAAATAACAGAATATAGATGAGGGTCATAAATGCCTTAACTGTTTAGTTGCTTGGGTTTTGTGTCTTTCAATGCAGACACTTTTCTACATGAAAATAACATGACAAGTACTTGTACTCAGACTGGTTTAGCTAGGTCAAAGTGATAGTTTTCAATTTTGGTTGTGGTAATCTTAGGTACAAGTGGGTCCCCAGCATTGCATCCTTTCCCTCAAAACTGCATTAGCAGTGGTACCAATGGGAATGAAGTCAAAGCAGAGAAGAAAGGATTTAATTCTTTGAGATCACAAGCTCTATGATACCTTAGCCTTGCAATTTTTTAACACATCAACAAGTCTTCTCACTGTAAGTTTATCATGCTAGCTGTTCTCTTGTATTTTTCTCTGACAACCCTTTTACTTTCCTATCCTTTATAATGGGTGAAGAAAGGGATTTTGTTTACCTGGTCAGTGCTGAATGCAGTATAGTATTGTATTGGTTGTTGCACTTGCTCATCCCCCTATTGTTTAGGAAGATGCTAAAGTAACTGGGAAGGAAATTTAGCAAGGAATAAGAAACCTCCTAGTGGAAGGACCTTGGACAAGCCATTACTAGTGCACATGCTATGCCTGTGCTTTAGAAAATCATAGAATCGTAGAAGGTTAGAAGGGACCTCAAGAATCATGGGGTTCAACCTTTCTAGGCAAGCATAATCTAGACTAGATGTCTCAACACCCTGTCCAGCCAAATCTTAAAAATGGCCAGTGCTGGGGAATCCAGCACTTGTCTGGGAAGATTATTACAATAGTTGATTCTTCTCGTTGTTAAAAATTTTACTTTTGTGACCAGTCAGAATCTCCCCAGGACTAACTTGTTTCCATTAACTCTGCTAATGTTGCTCCAGTCTTATGGGATGTCCCCAGTCTCCATGACCTCTGAAAGACTATGGAGAGCAGCCTCACAATATCAGCAAGCTCTCATAATGCCTTTGGGTGGATATTTTCAGGGCCTATTGACTTGCAGGGATCAAACTCTTTCAGTCCAAAGTTAGTGTGTGCCAGACTCTAGTCTGTGGGCAAAAGTGTATGAGATCACTTAATGAGACAAATGTATCATACAAATATACGTGAGCATGAACAAAGAAAGAAACATAGAGTGGCAGGTCATCTATACACTGAGATGAAATAAGGTTGAGATGTTTTTAGGATTCATTAAGCAATAGGCCAACTAACATACTTTTGCAATCTCCCAGTAGTTCCTAAACTGTGTTATGAAGAAAAACCTTCCAGCTCCAGGGTTTTGTGTATTATCACAACTTATGCTGTTTGGAAAATGATTGGCTTGTTGTTTTTTATGAACACTGAGAACCAAATGTTAACTTGGGCCAACAGCAGAGCTATGAATTATCAACCTCCCATTTTAAGTATCATATTTTCTCAGTCTCTGTTACAAATGAGGAGTTGGTATTGCCAAGACACTCCTTTTTTAACATCACTTACAGCATTTCCTCTCAGTGGCCCACAGAGAATGCAAGGAATCACGTTTTATGTGAAAAGTCATAAAAGGAAGGTATGCCAAAAGACTAAATCCTTGCCTAGTGTTGATATGTTGCCAGTAGCATATGGTAACAGCTGGAATTAAGGCCACAAATTGACATTGTGTGGAGAGTAACAACAGTTTGAGCTATCAGAAGTTATTGTCTTTCCACTGATTAGCTCCATGTGGAGAGAATGGAAAGACTGAATGACGGGAAGAAATGACAGGATGTATGAGGGAACCTTGTATAACTTAACAATAAAATCCTTTTCAAGCATTACAGCCATATGAGGTAAGATGAGTCAAAGGGAGGTGATGTCATCCATTATAGAAATGATTGCTTTATGGGATTATGACCAACATTTTCCAAAAACTATTCCCTCTGCTCTGTATTTAGTCATCTGAGTAATCTTAGCAAAGATTTTTAAATACAAGTACTTAGACTAAAACTTTACTGAAGCCACCTGAACGTCTCTGTTTCACTATCGTAAGGGAATTGTACTTCCATTGGCTTTGAAGAAAAGCGCATAATGGGGTGACACATTAAAAAGCTTCTCTCCTAAATTTGTGATTAGGGTCTTAAATACATTTGATATGAGTGTCAAAATTGCTAAAATATCCTCATGACCAAATTACTTATATGGCAAGAGAAAGCTCCTTCAAGCACTCTGCCTGCTGAGTGCTTTTGAAAACCGAACCATACATTTTTATATGTTTTCATGACCATTAGGACACAAGTTTTTAAAATAAAGGTTCCAGTTTCACAGTCCCATGCCACTAAGCTGTATCACTCTGACCTTTCTGTGTGGGATCTTTGTAATGACAAATTTCTGGGCCAGACTATGTTGAAGAAGATTCACTGTTTGGTTTAGAAAGAACAAAATTTTCTTTACACTGCAGGTTCTGTATTTGGAGGGAATTGCATAAGGGGAAAAAAGCAAATTTTAAGATGAGACAATAACATGTTCACTAATTAGGGGCTAATTATGTGAGATTCAGAGCTGTAACACAAATGAGGAGATAAAGAAATGGTTAATTTTTTTTTAAGGAGTACCACTGCAGGGACAGGGAGAGAAGGCATATTCCTTCTGCTTTACCTTATGACCCTTGTTTCAGGCTATTTCCTCCAGGCTTCTTTCCTTTAAAAGAGGCACTGGCAAAATGCTGATTGAACACATTGCTTTTATTCAGCTGCTAGAGACTGGTTTTAAAGACCCTGCTTGTCCTTGTTAATGATTTCAGAGACTGATTGTTCTGGAGTGGGCTGTTATTACCTCACACAGGAAAGGCTATTTAAGTTTTGCTTTCAAACAAGGTGGTATCATCTGTGCTTGCTTAGTTACGAGGCATTCTTAAAATCAGAAATAGTGCTGCCAAGTCTGGATGTTTGGTGTAACTATCACCTTTTAAATGGGCACCTTGCTGCACAGTTTGTTGAGGGGGAAGAGATAACTGTCCCATAAAGTCTAAGGCAGCCTTGAGGAAGAGGAAGACACAGTTGTGCGCTGTGCTGACTTTGCAAGACCTTGCATTATGGTGATACTAACAAACAAGTGCCTCAGTCTCAAAGTGCATACTCAAGCAGATTTCCTGTTCTTTCCATTAGGCCCATAGCAGCAGGGAACAGTAATAAAAGGCACCTCACCTTTCACATCCTACACAGTCAGTGTTTCTGAACAGACCACCTGCATATACCAGACACTCTTGGGAGGGAATGGCAGCCCTTATCTTGACCTGAAGATGTGTTGAGTAAACATGTTCACTGCAACACCCATGTGTCACATAGCACTTTGCGCTCATTCCATCCCACAGATTCAACCTAAAAAAATCACAGTGCACTTGGCCACCTTTACTGAGAATAGGGGAAAGTGCAGCTGCACTTCTGTTGGTAATGTGAAATGTATGATTATTTGTGTCCTGTCTAGAGGAAAACACAGTTTTCCCCATACCTTCCTCTTCCAAGTCTCTAGTCTTCTGCTTGTGCCTCCCACTCTGATTTCCCCCTTGGCTTCCATGGTGATCCAGCTGAACTTATAACTGCTTGACAAGAGAGGGAAAATAATAGTACTTTGCCAGGTACTCCCAAACTCAGTTCCAGCAGTGACAGATAGATGAGGGGAAATTTTCCTTCCAGGGTTCATGCAGTACATCTCAGGAGTGCGGATAAAAGGCCAGGCTTTATCCCATGTGATCCTTTTCAGTCAGCAGCTGTGCTGTGGTTCAGTTAGGGAGTACTCAGCAGGCAGTGTTTCACCACATCTCTCCTTACTGAATCAGAGATCAGAGCTGCCAGCAGTGTGATATTCAGAAAAGGGCTCATGTAGCCTTCTTTCATGGGAAAATGGCTGAGGAGGAAGGAAGGAAGAAAAAACTTCAAAGTATTTGCTCACTGAGAGCCTCCAGGCCTCTTTTTCCCTCTAAGGTGCTTCCTTGTGAATGCAAATCTTATATTTCATTGACATTCATTTTGCTTGGATTTTTGCCTGAAGCACTTCCTCTACCTCAAAAAGTATATCTCAATCTTCTTCAAAAGTGAGATGTTGTGTCAATGTCAGAGAAAGAAAGACCCAAATGGAGCTTTGAGAGATCTCAGTCAGTTTTCCTATGCATCCAAGTGGTTCATGCTCCACTAGGGACCTGAACCAGTGCAAAGAATAAGGAACAGAAAAGTACATATTACAGCTCCCCAGGTGGAGTTGTGCTGGTATCCTTATCTTAAGTTTCATCACACCACAACTGGATCTGGAGTCAGAGAGACAAAAGGGAGATGTGGTAGAGTCATGAAGGTCATGGTTGAGTGGGTGAGGAAGATGGTGTCCAGGTATGCTGAGGAAGTGGCAGCCCAAGAAGAGCACTGGGAAGGAGGAGAAATTGGCAAGTGTGAGGTTTGAAACAGATGTTAGGATGCATGCTGTAGTAGGTCTCCTTTATTTAAAGCATGAGAACAAAGATCATGTCACAAAATCTTCCTGATCTTCAGCAGGGGTGAGAGGAAGCAACGCTTATAAACTCTTACTCCTCTCAGCAAACCACTCATGCCAAGCCCACACTACTTGTGTGGCCAGCCAGGAAATAAGCAACTGTGCCATGCTTTTTATATGCAACTGATGTTAAAGAAGTTGAGCCATCAAGTTAGGAATGATCACACCTACAATTGTCCCACAGAAGCCAAAAAGGCTATCTGCAAACATCAGAAATGAGGTATAAAACTAATATTGTGAAAGAAAAACAAATCTAAATATATGCATAATGTGCCAGATAATCACTGCTTTCAACAATAATTCAATTCACAGTGGGACAAGCCTATCCTTTCCACAGAATCTTTGCTCAATTCAATGAGGAAACCGTACATGTCAGGCCTTCAATGCTGAAAGCCTTTGTATCTTATAGATCTTTCATGTCAAGGGCATTATTAGAACATGGACTATATGATAGAATCATAGAATAATTTTGGCCAGAAGGGACCTGCAGGAGACATATCAGCTATAATTCTATCTTCCAGGTCATCATGGGTTGAAAGCAGATAAATGTCTAGAGTGAATATCCCAATAGCACTTTGGTCTGATAATTCAGGTAAATTAACTTAGATTTTGGTGAAAATATTTAGATTTTGTTGTACTTCCTTTCACTTCCCCAGCCAGTCTTGTACAGTTCACACCATCTGCTTTCTGAGCTACTAGATTCATGAACTGAGTGTGAAATGAGTCACACAACAGTGATCTGAGCTTCCTGGTGAGTTACCAAGGCACCAGAAAGGAAATTCTGCCCCAATAGGAATCTAAAGCAAAGCAGACTGGGCGCAATGCAAATTCCCCTGATTTAAAGGCCCCTTAGAGGGTAAGATGAGCAAGGCAAGATCTGACTTTGGCACTAGGCAGTTTGTATATAGAAAAAGAAGGCAATTACATCTCACAAGGAGAGAAAGAGAAGTACCTGCAAGCAGAAAAACGAGGTGCCCTGTTTTGAGTAAGACAAAATACATTATAGGGCAGGTAAGAAAGGAGAGCAAATCATGAAGCGTGAAACTGGCATGCAGAATCAAGGCATGATCTTTTTGAGACATGCATCAAGTCCCAGTGTTGTTGGCAACATCGTATATGAAGTTATGCCAGCAGAATGGAGAAGCAACATATTGTGGATCCTGGGAACAGGCAGAATGAGATTGGGAGTATCCTGTATGGATATTTATATTAGAATCTGCCTGTGCTGGAGATGCAGCCTCAGCTTTCATAGCTGTTTGCCACTATTGATATTTCTTCTTTGAAAGCTTCCATGTTTCATTATGAATAACTGAGCAACCCTATTTTTCAATGCCCACTAACCCAGAAGATATAACTGGGAGTAGCCTAAAAAAACCTGCAAGTCTAGATCTTTCTTTTTTTGTGAATTGATGTATTTACACTGGTTTTAATTGATCTGTTTTAATAGAATCATAGAATAGTTAGGGTTGGATCATCTAGTAAGATCATCTAGTTCCAAACCCCCTGCTTTAAGCAGGGACACCTCACACTAAACCATGTTTTAACAGCTGATGATAGAACTTCCTGTTTAAGCAGAATCACATTTCTACCCTAACTGTAGGGTATCTTCAATTTATGCAGTGGACCTTCATGGAAACTGTGCTTATTTTACATGATATTGCATTTAAAGTAAAAAAAGAAAAAGCAAGTCAGTTACTCTGGGGCAAATAGTGCTCTGAACTTAGTGTGACCACCCTGATAAGTCTATTTCAGGATAATACTTTTGCTCATTATCACATTTTAACCAAATGCCACACTTTTCTTTATCTGCATGCTTAACAGGGCTTCAACCTTTTCAGCAGGTTTTCCTTTGAATCATTCCCTTGCATGAAAGTATTGGAGCCATGCTTCACTTTTCCTTACATATAACTCTGAAGTTTTCCTGACCCTCCTGGCAGCTGGGAGAATAGATTAGAACTCCTGAGCTGTGAGTTAGATTAATGAAAACTATGCTTATCTGTGATAAAGCAAAGAGTTGGCACACCAAATAAGGATCAGACCTCTTTCTGCCTCAAATAACCTCTTCTCATAAGTAGTGGAAAAAGCCTTCACAGAATCATAGCAAGATTTGAGTGTGAAGGGACCTTTGGAGGTCTATAGTTCACAGTTAAATCAGGCTTCTGAAGGTCTTGTCCAGGCAAGTGCTGAAGATATCAAAGGTTCTGAATTTCATTGCAAAATGGTACCTATTGTCATCCTACAGCAGAATCACGTAACAGGCAAATGCACATCAGGGCTACCATTAATTGAAAGTGAAAGCAGGTTCCAAATGAACACTATTTCACTCCAAATGAACCCAAAGATTTTAAATCCCACTCACAGTGCTCCAAAGCTTCCATCAACAGCTTCCATCAACTTCTTTGTGGCCAGTATTCAAGCTATGCCTTCATTGGTTTGAAAGTAAAAGCACAGGGATAACAGGCAGGTGAAGAGGCAGGCCTCTCACTCCATAACCTGAATGATAACCTCACAGCACTAATGTACTAACCCTGCTGGACCATGGAAGAAGCCTTCATTCATTAGCCATGAGACTGATTTCAGATCTGGGAAACTGTTTTACAGTGAAAGATGTAAGGAATCTATCTTAATTGATGTACAAAAAAGAGAGAGTTTTTAAAATGAGTTAGAGTGGTTATGTAGGAGCCAGTAGGTTATTTATGTAGTATTACAGCCCTAAGTAGGAACTACAGTGAAGCATCAAGACTGCATAATGCTAGAAGATGTACATTCAAAACAGACAAGGAGACATTGCAGTCCTCTAGAAAGTTCCGTAGTATTCAATTTGCTTTGATTTCAAACCCTTGTTTTCTGTCCTGTGTTTGCAAGCCACACTTTCTTAAACCTTTGACGCCCAGCAACACCCAGTGCAGAGTGAATCTTGCCTGGATAGAACACAGAGACCTTTCATACAAGTATGAAAACAAAATGCTCTGTCCTAGCAATATAATTCCTTTTTATTGTGGAGGTTTTGGAATCCTGAAATTAGATGATTAATTTTGCTTACACATATATTAAAAGAAAAAAAAAAGGCAGCAAAGAGAAGGTTGGCTGAGCTTGTGTAGATATGTATTTATGCTTTTGCTAGTAACAGACTGGTAAAGACGTACTCTTTTTCTTTCTAAATGTCAGCTTTTACTGAGCAATCCATTCTGCTGTTGCAATGACTTATTAAAAAGAGATATATGGTGAAATACTAAGAAAACCCAAGGACCCAGAAAGCTTCTTGTATCTATTTACATATTTGTCTATCATTTGTCTTTCTCCAGACAGCTGAACTCCTGCCTAAGAGACCAAATGAACTGCAGATGCATAGCTGATGACATTAGGCCTTTGTTTAAGCCTTAAAAATACATACCTTGCCTGTTTCCTTGAATTGTCAAGGAAAGAGGACTTTCCAAATCTGAGGTCAATATAGATCCCAAAATCTCTCTTAGCCCAGTGTGTGCTGAAGCCACGAGGCTTCAACACTTTCTGAGTAGTGATGAACTTCATGCATGTGCTTGAAATTCACTGCATTAGGTTGGTTTTGGTGAATGAATTTTGCATCCTTTTCCTTTCTTTGTTATCCAGTGAGTAAAATTTTTCTACTTTTCTTGTTTAAGACTACTGAATTCATTCCCCATCTATTGTTTTTTACTCTGTCAATACAAAACAAAATATTGCTAGAGCTGATGCTGCTGTCTCAACTTTTATATCACAGAATCACAGAATCCTAAGGTTGGAGGGGACCTCAAAAGATCATCTAGTCCAACCCCCCTGTGAGCAGGGTAACCTAGATTACATCACACAGGAACTTGTCCAGGCAGGCCTTGAGTATCTCCAACGTAGGAGACTCCACAACCCCTCTGGCCAATCTGTTCCAGTAACTTACATGAAACACCACAATTCATATATTAAAATAAAAACAAAAAGTCCTCATGATATTTTGTAAATTTTGGGCCAATTTTTGAAGTGCCCTTTCTATTACCCAATCAGATTTCATTTACCGGAGCTACAAATCCATTTTATTGTCTAATTGTTCCTTTTATTTCCATAATACCACCAATGACATATTTTTTTATCTGTTTGAAATTTAACTATAAGTTTTATTGAAAGATATATGTCGTTATTACTGATGTCAGTCTGTTATTTGCCCTGTACAATGAAACTTGTTGCCAAGAGCAGTGTTAAATATATAGGTGAACTAATGACAGGCATTAGTTAACTTTTTTCACTCATGGACAGGAACACTGGAATGAAAGCTATCTTTCACAGTAGCCTTTAATTCAGTTGTTGAGATAACAAGGACAGCAAAAGGTAAAGTCATTATAACTGGAATCAGTCAGCCAATGGCACAAGGAAACATTCATAACTACATGCTACATGCAAAAAGTCGTTACATAATGCCTTTGTGCAAACAAATCTATATTTAGTGGATCTGGCTCAGGTGTAGAGGCTTAAATACAAGGCGGTGGTGACAAGGAGAAGGAATGGGATACAGAGGTTCTTCAATTTGGACTTTGCCTTCTCTGTCCCAGCCCTCTTCTTCTAAGGCAGCACTCAGTCCCTGGCTTGCCTTCCCTTCTCATACCAGTCTATGTGACTAGCCGTTCCCAGTACAATTTATACCTCCTCCATCCTCTTCCTGAGCATTGGTCACAGCAACTTCTTGTTTCAAAGAAGTCACTGAGAACACAGGAGAGCCAGGCTGTCACTCAAATATCAGGATACCACACTGTGCCCACAGACCTGATGCCACACATGGCTGTACTTCAGAAAACAGTGCGAGGATTTACCTGTTTTTACTGCTCTTATATTCTTCCTTGGGACTGCTTTTGGCCAGTGGCAGAAAGGAAGATAGTAAGAAAGAAACGCTTGTGGGATGTATGTGCTTCTAGAAGTCTCGTGCCAGCCTCACTCTTGCCAGATAGGTAAGGGACAGCCACTCCAGCAACTGTGCTTTGTCCCAGGGACTTGTGTGCATGTTTGATGCTCTGTAGAAACCAAGTGCTAGGCTCTGGGTGGATTGGCAAAACTGGTCTGTGTATTTATACAACGAAAGAAAAGGGCACCAGTTTTAACCCATGTCCATAGTCTTCCATGTATACTTCTCTGGGACCAGCAAGCCTTGGTATGATTCCACTCTCTGTGCTTTTCATAGTAGTGCCACCAGGACTAGAATGATTTACACCAGCTTTACAGACATACAAGCCACTGAGCAAGGCAGGAGTATTAGAAGGTGTGGTGATGAATGGAGAAGAGTTAAAAAAATATTAAAAGAAAGGTTAAATGGACAGAGGCATAATTTTCTTGTCCCTGCTGGTCATCAGGAGCCATCTGCTGCCTGATAGGTTGCTCCTGCCATGCTGACATACCTGTCAGCCACCCATTACAGTGACCACCAGCTTGCTCACTGGGAGGTCTTGCAGCCATCTGCAGTCACCAATCTCCCTGTGCCCTGCAGTAATTAAGGAACCACGAGTTTCTTAATTGTTTCCACTTCTTTATAAACAAACAGTGTTAAATTGATACTGGCAAGTATTTTCTTAATGCTTTTTTAAAGTAAATTGTAATTAAAGATTTCAATACCAAAATCATGTTATGTTCAGGGAAAATGCCTTCAGTAATGGACTGTATTCACTGCAGTATGTTAGGCAGCAGTAGTGAGGAGGAGAAAAAGCAAAACAAGCTATTTGTACCCTTAACAACGTTTTATTCCTTTACAATTTAAGGATTTCCTTGAGTTAATTAAAAAAAAAAAAAAGAAAGTTGAACCATCTTTATCATGCCTTCATTCTTCCCTGGGTATCTACAGAAAATAGATGTTTTTTAAGAACTTTCTTCTGGAATGCCAGCATTCCACTCAGCCATGGACACAATGACTTCAGATGTGAACCCACTTCAGGAGTGAACTTGGTTTCATATCTGAGCTATTGTTATGCTCTTGGAAAAAGTGAATTGCAGTATTTCAGATTATATCATGCCAGATACAGAAAATTCTTGTCTTTTTCTTGTCTTTTAGTGGTGATGAATATATCCATCTATATTCTCATGTTAAAGTGAAGCACGTTTTTTCAAGCAAACTAATAACTTATGTAGGAAACCATGTGAACAATGCCATCTTTGATTTAGGCTAGCTTATAGTGGGAAGTAACTGGGTTGGGGATTATAAAATGAGTTGTGTTTTGAGTATCTTGCTGAAACCAATAAAAGAGAGTAAAAGATGTGCAATGAATAAAGGGTGAATTTGCAGATAGCTGGAAATAAATATTCATCCCCCTTTTACAAAGGAAAAAGTATGAAGTAAATATGGCATTTGGGTGTTGAAGCACAGGTTTGATTTCTGAAACTTTCAGTAGTGGCATTCTGCCTGTGGTTTCTCTCCTATTGTCACCATCTACTTGTGGAGGAAGCAAAATCAATTCTAGTTTGTGGTATTTCTTGCTCTCTTCTACTCCCAGCAGGTAACTGTCATACTGGGGCATGCTGCAAAGATAGCTGAAAATGGCCAGCACACAGCAGAGATTGTCTATTGCGTTGTTTAGATATGCGGGCTCCTTCCACCCTGCATGGCTTGTTTATCAGTTTGAAAATCGTTTCCTTTGGATCAGGTTATGAGAGTGTTTTATCAATTTTTTGTGTGGCATAAAGTTCTTTGACAGCCTACTTGTGGCATAGAAATGAGGAAAAAGAAGGAAAGCAATGCTTCTAAAAATCTTTAGTGGTGGTGGCTTGATTAAGAGCAAAGGCAAAACTGTGTCTGTGGGATATCTTCTAATTCATTAGGATGATTAGCAAATCTGAGCTGAATAAAGTGTACACATGCAGCTGTAGCCTGGCCCGTATATTCAATATTCAGATTACTCTGAAATAAGCCAAGGATTGAAGATGAGGGAGAGGCAAATTCATCTTAGAGCACCCTATCTTTTTCAGGCCTATTGTGACTTTCTTCCCCTGTAATTCTGTTTCATAGAAGTCCAAAATAAAGCACTGATAGGATAGTGGACAGGAGGCAGGACAGGACCTTCCCTCTTCCACAGCTGTAGGTAGGGATTGCTGACTGCTTTTGCAACTCAGGTTAGTTAGTTAGATACCTTAACATAGATTTACAATTTTTGTATTCATTGAGTTTAAAAGGCAAGAGTAAATTTTATTTTATTTTTTTTTTTTTTTTTTTTTTTTTTTTTTTTTTTTTTTTTTTTTTTTTTTTTTTTTTTTTTTTTTTTTTTTTTTTTTTTTTTTTTTTTTTTTTTTTTTTGCAAATTAAGTGTAGAAATGCTAATGAGTCTTGTTTGAGAATAATTGCATTTTTAGAAGGTACGTATTGAAGAATGTCACAGGCACATTATATGAAGGGCAGATTCTTTTAACTGTGCATCTGTGTAGAAAAATGGTGTCTGCATTCAGATATTAAGTACTTCACTTCAGCTCCTTCAAGTCAGTGGATTGCTAGCCAATATACCCAGTAGAACTGAGAAGGTGGTTCCTCCCTTCTTAAGGGAGAAGCTCATCAAAGAAATCACGCTTCAGACCTTGCTCTGCCGGTAGTTAATTCACATGTAAGCAACTATGCTGGACTTCATGAGCTGGAGAGAGAGTTCCCACCAGAAGTATCTGTATTTGCTTATGTTTCAGTGACTTTTGTGCTCAGACTGTCTTTATCCACTTGAGTCAGCAGAGCATCCTGACTCCCAAAGAACCAAAGAGAAGGTGCACAGTATTCCCTGACATCCTTTTCAGCTAGAGGTTTGAGTCTTATGGAAGTGTTACTGGTGGATGCTAGTGTACTTCAGACAGCTACACAGCATATATATTCTTGGCCATGATTGGGCAGCAAAGTTTTAAGCCTCACTTCTTATTCAGAACATGTACTAAGAGTCAGGGCAGACACAGATCACCTTGACGTGGGCTCAGTGCCACTGGGAACAAGTGGTGGTAATCATACTACACATATCTCGCAGCACTATGATGAGAGCATTGTTCTCTTTCACTTAAAACCTCTGACTCTGTCATTACTCATATTTGGAAAGCAGCGGTGCCAGAGGTCAGTGCAAATGTGACCTTCTCCAATAAATTTCTGCTCTCCCATGCAGATCACCAAAGGAAAATTGAAGAAAAGAAGGATTAGATGTGTTTTGTTCACAATCAGGACCATAAGTTGAGGGGAAAAAATGTGACCTATTGGCTTAGTTTAGGTTGATAGAAGTGGTTACTGTTTCCACCACATGAGATAAAATCTTCAGCCTGTGCTTGTTTCTGGGAGTGTGTAAAAACACTGGGCTTCTTTTGTGCCTCTTCTGTTTTGGAAGGTGAAACTATCTAAATAGCCTCTAAAGAGCCAGGTTTTCTGCAGGAGATGAGCACCTAGCACCTCCTCTTTCTTTCACACACTAAGGGCCTTGGTGCATTGGTCATACTGGGTATTCTGAACGAAGAGTTGGTTTGAAGATACTGGTTCACATAGCTTTGATGTCACTAGCTATGGTCTGCCCCCATGCTGACAGCAAATGGCCTTCCCCAAGGCAGTAAACCTGGTGCCAAATACTCAAATATCGAAAAAACTGTTTAGGATTATGGAAATAGTGAAGGAAAGATAAGGTTTTGGGAACTGTGATAAATCCAGGGGCTGTTGGGACACCTAATTCTCTCTGAAGAAAAGCTGAAGGCCTAATTAACCGTGTTAATGGGTCATGGAAATGGACTATATACAAGTCATGAAGTTTCCCTGTCATGAGGCTCTTACAGTCTGTACATATGGTCACTAAACAATTAGCCTGTCCTGAATGCTGGGGTTACATCTAGGCTGCATAGCAGCTGGAAAGATTAAAAAGAAACAGACTGCACGGAAAGGTGGGAGAGCCTTGCAGAGCTAAAGGAGTGACTGAGAGACATTCAGGGTGGGAATGACTGTAGTTAAGGAATGTGAGAATGTAAGTAATTTTATTAAATACGAAGGAACCACACATAGAACTTCAGATGGGGACCTTTGCCCAGCCCCAGAGAAGCAGAGGCCTGGTAAAGCTACATCAGTCCTGGAGAGTCAAAGCACTCAAATGATGATGATCCTTGGATTTGGTCTCTGACTCCTGTTCCTCAAATGCTTTGTGAGCTTGACAGGGAAGAGACTTTTGGGCATCCCCACTGGGGAAAAGATTACTAGGGAGCTGACTAGGGAATGGAATCATAACCAAACTTTAATCTGGATGATAGTGAATGGTGGTGTAAATTCATCGTGGCAATAAGATGTTTTAGGGAAAAATCTAGTAGCAGCCATACTTGAGTCTGAGTTTAAAAAAAAAAAAAAGTATGAATCATATGTATATAACCATACAGATATATTAATTCCATTTCTCTTGCAGCTTTTCCATGAGTTATCTTCCCTTCTTTTCTGCCTTTTTTCCTCTCTCACTTTTAATTTTCTGCTGAATTTTTCTCCTTTAAGAGGCAAAACCTGCCCCTTCAATTGCATTGAAGTTAATAGGCAGTTTTTCCTATTTGTAGGTTGAGTACAGGTTTCAGCATTTAGGCTTTTATGTGTCTTTTCTTCCTTCCAAAAAGTCTAGGGAAACAGGAACGGCCTTTATGTGAAAATCAGTGGGGTGTTTTTCACCAACAAGTGAACAGGAGTCATCTGAAAGCTTTCAGAGTGATTTAATGAAAACACTATTAGCAGGTGATTTTCATTGCCTTCATTGGAAGGCCTTTGAAAAAACAGTCCACTCACTCACAGAAATGACTTGGGCTTCTTTCAACCTCAGTTGCTGTGTCTATTAAAGCCAAGCTGTACTTAAGAATCAAAAAGGAAGAACAACACTTGATCAGAGCATCACAAACAGTATAAATGCAAGGATACCCTTCTTAACTTAAAAGAAGGCAGCAAATTTTCCTGCTCAATAAGAGAGCTCAAAAAGCCACATCTCTAGTGCAGTAATTCTCTAGATCTCTGGATGCCAATGATAGTTGTGTTTTAAAGGCTCTCATGACATGGGCCTCATTGTTTTTGGAACATGTGACAGAATTTATGTCAGGATGGGTCTTTTCTGGGTCAAGTGATTCCTTCTGAATTCTTGTGGATGAGCTGGGCTGGTTCAGGGGGCACAAATCTTCATGTTTTTCAAAGGTTTGAAGTTTGGAAAGATCTTCAGGAAGCTTTAAAGAAGCTCAGCACAGAAGATATATCTATTTTCTACTTTCAGCCAGATACTAGCTAGGTTTGCTAATAAGCCCTTTCTGAATCGGGGACTATGTGATTGTGTTACCAGAGTACTGAGAACAAATACAAGATCTGTAGAAGCACTGCTTAATGCCTTGGTAAATGTTATAAATGTGAGAAGCTAATCTTAATTGCTTAAAAATCAATTTATTAATTTTACAAATGATTAAGGTGGAAAGGCAAGAGGCAAACAGCGCTGGGTGCGTTGGGAGTCTCTGCTCCACCAGAATGCACACAGAGTCCCAAGGGAGGCCTCTTTTTATCCCCTTTAGCTCTCTTATCAGACCATCTTCTCAACCAATTCGTCTTTGCTAGGTGGTTACTTGTCCTCTTTTCATTGGGCCCTCTGGGTCTTGGGGTCTCGTCTTGGGGTAGAATCTTGCACAACAGGGTACACAAAAGCAGGAAGCAGCTAGCTCAGGTTTTTCTCTTTATATGGTTGCTTCTTTTGGTTGAAACTAAGATGTCTATTGTTTTCTTCTTGTGGTTAGGTTAATGATTACACAGCAGCTTCTACTTTCTTCCAAAATTATCCCCTAAGTTAACCACATACAACAAGCTAATGATTTGTCCCTTTTACCAGTAATGCAAAAAAATTATTTTCACTTCATATTGGACTATCTTCATCACTACAATCAAAATCATTTAAACAACACATATTACAATGCTCACAAGGGATCTCTGATCCACACACAACACGATGTTCACATTGGTTACACATGTTATCATGAGGATTATTACAATTTTGACATGAGTCAGCTCGATATCCCGTACAATACTGACATGAATCAGCTTGGCATTCCTTACAGTAAAGGACTGAACAAATATCTAGTTCTTGAGAAGATAGTAATTTGGTAAGTAAAGATCTATGACAAACCTGCAACTGTATGGCCATTGTTTCTTGCCATCTGGGTTGCTACAGCCGTTACATCTGTTTCAGAGAAAGTAAACAGTAGCTTAATAATGCATTTTGTGAGTCTGTCATGTTCCATCTCCCCCTCTACCTTAGGGACAAGAATGTCTCTGCTGACAGTTACAAATTGGCCTGTTGGACTTGTTCATCCCTATAATATTGGTAGCTGGGCCTTGATACATCTCCTAATATTATTTCCGTCTACTCCATACTTGCTATCACTTAGACATCTCTATTTAGTCTATGGTGTGCCTTTTCTTGTTTTAGTCATAAATCCTTTCCTTTGAGTTAGAAGTGAAAGGTACCTTGCTGTCTCACCTTATAAAGCATAACTATGACACTGCTACTAAAGAATGCCCTATAGTAAATTTTCTACCTGAGATTTTTTTATAAAATATATTTATTTTTTCTATATCCATCCAGATATCCGTTGTTAAAAAGGGACAGCTTATAAATATTTGATTTATAGTCAATACATCCATAGCANACTGCTACTAAAGAATGCCCTGTAGTAAATTTTCTACCTGAGATTTTTTTTTATAAAATATATTTATTTTTTCTATATCCATCCAGATATCAGTTGTTAAAAAGGGACAGCTTATAAATATTTGATTTATAGTCAATACATCCATAGCACCAAAGTTCCAGTTATGTGTCTAAAGTAATATATGTAATTGAGAACAGTACGCTGTACTGCAGTGCACAGTAGCATGGTGGGGTGAAAAAAAAGGTAAGCAGAACTTGAGGTGTAAGTTTATCTCAATATGTCTTTAGCCATCTCCTTCCTATTAATGTGTTGTTGTAAGGTCACATCTTTACAGCTTTGGAGCTGGAACTAGCCTTGACTTGAAGAAAGCCTCTAAGGTGCAAGAATAGGCTAAAAGCATTTTAAAAGGGATGTGAAAAAAATATTAGAAACCAAAAAACTTTTTATCTGCATGGGAAAGGCATAGCAGGAGCTTCAGAAACCAAAGACAGACAAAGCTCAACTTATAAATAAAAGTGTATGTTTATGACAGTAAGGATGCTTGAGAAGGGTGACAAACATACTCCCAAAGGAACCTTTGTCTTGATCATCTTCAGAGATGCTTTTCTGGAAGGCAGGATTGACATTAGCATAAAAGATAGTGCTTGATGCAAGAATGATGCACATGATGCTCTCTGACTTGAAGTAAGAGTGTATAATCATAAAAAGCCTTTTTGTCTTTAAATGGTATGACTGATATCCCAGGCATACATAGCTCTTAAGTGGAGTTTCTTTGCGACTGATCTGCCCAAATTTTCAGACTGGATCTGTGCAAGATGAGTGAAACAGATATTTTTGCCTATGCTGTACAACCAGCTATGAGATGATGGGAAATATTGTACCACCCGAGATAAGCCACTCTCTTGTGGTGCCAATGACCATACAAGTCTCTTCATATCCTGACTTTGGAAGAGTCAATGCACAGGAAGATGTAGTAGTGTTTGTTTCCATTCAGAAATGTAACATGGACATGTTAGTGACTTTTTGACATTCCCATATGCTGCTCCACTGTAAAATTTGCCTTTAGTGTCAACCAAAAAGGAAGCAAATTTGAATTGACACATATAGAAGGAGACCAAGAAAAAGATCATAAAACAAATTAGTTCAGAAAGTGTCTTCTGTTGAAGACTGCGTATCTTGGCACCTTCAAAAGCATGAGGGAAGTGTGTATGCAGCCATCACTCAGGTGTTTGCAGGGAGGAAAATCTACATATGCATAGGAGCACAGCAGCTTTTGCATTGTGGCTGCAGAAAAACAATGCACATGGTCTGCATGATATGTTTGTATAAAAAAAAAAACCTATCATGAGATCTGTCACATTTCAGGAATATATTGTGTGCAAGTTCACAGTGATAATATAAGACTCTTCAGGGTTCAGAAGAAAGTGGTGTGTGCTCAAAGGAACAATGTGAGAATCTCAGAATATGTCTTTCCTCATCTGTTCTTATTGGTCATGTATAGAATTGTAAAGGAGGAATTGCACAATGGAAGGAAAAGAAGAATTTTCAAATTTCTCTGCAGGAAAAGGGGGAATGTCATGACTGAAAAGTATGAGTATTCGGTTCTTTAAATCTATCTTGGAAAGAAACTCTTCTGTCACTCTGTTGCATCTCAGTAATGGCTGCTGGTGATTCCTACAATAAAACGCTTCTCCCTTTCCCATATATCTTATACAACATCTAAACCTGCTCTGACCCAAAGCACCCAGTGGACATTTGACACTGTATCAGCAGTGTGAAAGAAACAGCAGTAGGCAGAAACAAGTCATAAAAAATATTCAGGGTATGCAAATCTGTCATCAGTAGTTTATTGTGCATTGAATTTTTATGTCAGAGAGACGAACTGCCAAAAGTACATTCTTGTCCTTTATGTTAGCAAACAAGAGCAACATAGAAGAATGGTTCAGCTTTAAGAGAATGTTTTCTCAAATAACTGTATAGAGCAATCTGCTTACCTAATCCAGGATTAATTGGAAGAAAATAGCTATTAAATGACTGACAGTTTTATATGGCCTTTCTAATTAGTTCTCTCCTCTTATTTGGACAAAGATTTGATAGGTGAGCCTATATAATATTTCAGTGAAGTCCTATTTTACAGTAATGAGAAAATCTAGCTTGTACTCAAATTGCAATGTTTAGCTAGCCATCTTTATAAGTATTTATATCTACCTATAGTATTTATAAAGAACAGCCTAGGATTAGGCTCCTAAATCCATACTCAACCACTTCAGTAACTGACCTAATTACTGAACTGCTTCATATAATGTTAGAGATTTCCCCTGCTCATGAGTTGCCTTCATAGTCATCCTGTGAAAGCTGATTATATGGAGGGAGGGAGAAGTATGAGAAGAGGGTAGACCAAACAATTAGAATTCCAAATGACACTTTTAAATGGGTTAGTTTCATCATAGTGATGCAAGAGCTTTTTTTAATTTACAGACAGATATCAATTTCTATTGTAAGTCCAGTATAATTTTCTGATTTTATTACACAAATTGTTGATAACATTGAGAATTAGATTTTAATCAAGAAAAGCTTACTCCTGGGCACAGATCTCTGACTAATGCACCAATCCCAGAAGGCACTGAAGCATGTAATTTTATCCCTGCTTGGCAGTGTACATAAAGTCATGCTTAATTTTAAGCATGTGAAAAGTTCCACTGACTGTTAAAGTAAGCATATTTATAGGTGCTATGCAGAAGAATCTAGTACATAAATTCATTAGTAAATAAAATGAAGTATAGAAAACAGTAAAAGTTACTAGTTTGTTCTCTCTCATTCTTCTCACAAGTTGCCAAAGAGGCAGTATTCTGCAGTCATGACATTAATATGATCTATCTAGAAGAAGTGTTAATTTTGTACTAAGACCCTTCTTGCCTACACAATGCTGTACAAACATCAAACAATAATATTCTTGCTGCAGGTAGTTTGAAGTTCATTTCTATCTCAAACTGCAATATCTATCACTGCCGTTATCTAAAAACAATTGAATATATGAATGAGATTCTGGGTGCTGGGAGCCCACTCAGAGTATTGTACCTCTACTGTCTAGGTGGGAAGAAGTTCATACATTTCACTCAAAGCAGTCCAAGTGCTTTCTAACGTAAGGAGAGATTCCTTGCAGGTAGTGTTTGCAAAATTTGGATCTGTGTTCTTGGTACGTTAAGACCTTCTTTTTAATCCTAGTAAAGTCAGTGAGGGTGTTTCTGTTGACTCATTAGGTGCTTTATTTAAGACTTTTGCAGGCCAGAGGTTGCACAGGAGACAAAAATTATAGTCTTCAACCTAGATGTCTTTCAAAGCATTGCTGCATAACAAGAAATGGCTTTTTGTTATAATGAGTAATGAAGTACTCTCCAAAAATCAGAATTTTAAAAGAAGTGTTGTGTTAATTAGCACATGAAAGTAAGTTTCTTTAAGGTCTGTCTTTCTTGCACATCTGTATTTTTATTAACAGTACATGGTTTTGCAACAAAAGCTGCATTTACATGCCAGACTCTATTACCATTGCTAGAAACCCAAACATGAAGCTGAATTCATATACAGTGTCTTACAAAACTGATTAAAAAAATTAACATGAAATTGCTAAGCACTGCCCAAATTAACACAAATCAGAGTTCATTACATGGCATTAGGAGCCAATTTATTGCAATCATTATGCCTGCTGTTAGAGAGAACCATATGCCAACTCCAGAAATAACAAGCGTTCTGAATCAGGGTCATTGCTGTCACATTTGCATGTGAAATACATTAATTGATCTCCTGTGCATATTAAAATTAAATCCACACTTTTTTGCTGCTGAATGTTGTCTCAGAAATTTGGTGTGTGAAGGGACAGACTGGGTGGAGAGAAATGTAATGCTTTAAAAGAATACTTATCCAAACTATGATATATTATTAACTAATCAAACTCATTCTTCTTAACTAACTGAGGTCTTAAGCATCTTTTTGTTTCCATAGTGGAACAATATTTAGTTATACATGTCAGAAACATAAAATATCATGTTCTTATCCATGTTTTCTTGATCTGGTAGTGTTCTGAGGGAATTCCACAGGAGGCTGCAGCTGCTACGAGCAAGTGAGTGAACAGCACAGTGTTTAGAAAGGTTGGTCCTTCCACAAAGCTTTGCTGTGCCGTGGAGAAAGGATGATAAATTTTATTGTTCAATTACAGAGAGTAAGAATGATAACATCATGTTTTTCAATTGCAACTCCCAGGAGGCAACTGCTACAGTGCGGTTTAAAACAGTTTGCTAATCAAGATGAGCAATTTAATATTTCAGGGTTTGTCCAGAACTTCCATATTGTCTATGGATAAATTGAAGGTAAGAAGAAAATCCTTATTTTCTTAAAGGAAAAATTTGTCTGGGAGAAAAATAAAAATGCCCTTCCTTCTCCAAAGCACTTTCGAAAAATCCTTAACAAAGGTAGTGGGAAACTTCACATGAGAAAAAAAAGCAGCAGCTCTTTCTGAACTAAGGAGGGGAGGGAAGGTGGATATGAAGTAACATGGTGGAAAAGCCTTTACAATAAAATAGGCCATGGTGCTGATGTTAGAGAGTTGACTTTCTGACTTGAAGCCTGTGAATATATGGGAGGAGGACATGAAATATTTTGAGAAGAGCAGAGAGGTGATTGAATTAGACAAGGCAGACAATGGAGCTAGAAGGGGAACCATGGAATAGACAGGGAGGGTGAAAAAAAGACCTGAGAGAACCAGTGACTGGGAAATGTACATATCAAGAAGCAGCTAAGGCAAGATGAAAGAATTAAGTAGGACTTAAGAAGGGTAAAGAGGGCAGCTGTCCCATATTGTTTCTCCCGTAGCTGATGCTGATCCATTGAGCATAAAGAAAATCTTTCCTTCTCCCTCTTCCCCTTTGAAAAGGCAGACATATCCTTCAAACTGTCCACTGAGATACTCCTTAAGGATTTCCAGACTGGTTAAGGTTTTCTCTGTTGAGTCCTATGGGTCGCTCTAATCTGTACCTTCCTTGACTTGTAAGGCCAGAAAATGGAGTGCAAGTATGAATTGCTTTGTTCCGCTCTGCTTCTGTGAGAGCAGATTTTCTGGAACACATTCTCCAGGGCTTATAGCATCAGTACAAACCAAACCTGCCTTGTGAAAACAAGTTCACATGCCTTTTTATATATCTTTTACCAAGTAAAGAAAGCATTTCTGTTGTAGTGTATAAACTTTAAATGGAAAATGAAACAAGAAGTAACTTAGAAATTAGCGTCTTGAACAAAACCAAAATCATTCTACCAGCATGACCAAAATAGTCCAGAAAGCCTTAAAATTTTTCTCAATTAATGTGCATATGAAGGCAGTCCAGTGTTAGTAGGGCAAAAAGCTGCTGTACTTACCTAGAGAAAGGTACCCTCTGTAATGATGTAGGTTATTTAAAATCTTTGCAGATAACATTATCAGGAGCAGCACATAATGCTACAGTATTTATCATTTACCTACTGTATTGTTGTCAGTGCAGAGAACATAAACACCTTGCTTTCTATGCAGGAAGCCAGATAGGTTAACGGAATATGAGAGCTGTGTGCTATTAACATTCTGAAAATATGAGGACATCAGATACACTTTAGCAATTACATGAGGAAAGTAAGTATGTGCTTGCAACCATGTTATTTTGCACTTCTTACCAGTAAATTTAGCTACTGTTCCACACACTCAGCCATTGAACTCAGCCCTGCACAGACAGCTGCCATCCCAATCAGCAAACAATGTGCTAGAGATGGCAGAGATTGATGTATTATTATTCCTGCTGGGAGGTAGGGTTTCTGAGTCTAAGAGATTAAGGATTATATCCAGTAAGGTATTTTGATGCCATCATGACATCCAGTTATGCAGCACAAGGGAGAAATATGCAATTTTGACTGGGGTACACATCAACTTGCTTATGGAGCAGGGAGTCATCCACAGACAGCCTAAAAGAAGAGGTGCAGGGAGCAAAATGGCTCAACTGACCACTGCTACCTCCATAACATCTGCTAGACAAAAAGAAACACAACCTTCTTACTGTTTTGGGTTGAGCTGGGAGGTGTTGAGCTAGAAAAGCACAGAACATGGTCAAAAGCTGCTCTTCCAGTGGCTTTAAAGATCAAGAAAAGAGATGGCAAAGGCCTTTTACAAGCAGCTATTGAAAAGTTTCCAAAGAATACTGCTGAAAATGGATCTCTTAATTAAGTCCAAATTTATGCCTGAATGTCCTCTTTCTTTTTCTGTCCTTTCCAATGGCTTTATGGGTAGGGTTACAGAAAGGCAGCGATGGTGTTCCCTATAACATCCAGCTGTTTCTCAAGATGGTGGCATGCAGGATTCCCATGAGATATTTTCTCTCCCAGACAATGGGAATGCTAATAACCTCAAGATGCTGATAAGAGAGCTTAAAATTTGGCTTGAGTTCTGCTTAGCCCATATAATCTCTTCTTAATAAATGTACTTTGTACAAACACAGATATGAAATCAAGACACGTTTCAGACAAGTCAGTGTTCATTTCCATGCTGATTTGATACACTAAGGCTACTAAAGTTAGGTTATAGGAAAATTAAAGGAAGCAGAGGCTTCATTAGTTCCAGAGGGGAAAAAAATGCCAGAACACGTGAGGCAGTCTGACAGCAAGTGCCAGGGCACTCAAAGGGTGTGTTGCGATCCTAAGTTTAGAGAGGAAGGCACTTGGGCAGAGTTGTTTTGTTCTGGTATATCTGAAGACAGTTACATTAGCTCTGTTAGCAAAGTAAATGAGTAAAAAATATCTTAGTGAGAAGTTAATATTTATGGATAAATTGATTAATAAACAGGAGATTCGTTTCTCCTTACTTTTACCAGTTAGATGAATGGGTTATAGTAGTCATTTTACACCCATTTTTATGTTCTTCTCCTGGCATGGTTTCACAGTTGCTTTCTATCCCTTGCTAGGTTTATGAAATATGGGACTGAGCACACATCACATTGGTGAGGTTTTGAGGGAACTGAGGGATGAAGTTTCCAAACCATTATCCATCGTATTTGAGAATGACTGGAAAAAGGGAAATATAACCCCAATAATAGTGTCATGTAGTACATTACAAGAAACCATACAGGATTCTAAGCAGTTCACCTCCAGTACTTGCTTTTTTGTTCACTATGCTAGTCACCCTGCCAAAGAAGAAATATAAAGTCAAATAAGCAAAATACTCAATAAAATCTCTCCTTATCATCCTTATAACCTTAGAATACATATACAACTAGATAGATATGTGTCCTACCCACCATACCCAGTTCTCTGATGTTATTTTCCATACATAAAGAAATGAGTGTTTTTAATAAAATATTAATTTCTCTCCAAAGTTTTGTTTAATTTTATTTATAAAAGTATTTGTAAGTATTTCAGCAAGTCCAGTAAGCCATTTGTTTTATGATGTCTGGTATTTATTTTGCTTACATAGTACTCATCATTATGTGGCAGCACAAAATGTCTTATAAAATTGCATTCTTATCAAGTGACAATAACTTAGGGTTGGAACTTACCCTGAGGTGAAGAATAAATTGAAACTAGCAGTGCTTAATATGGCACACAGTACAAAGCTCTGCACTAAATTCATATTCAATTCATCTTTGATGTATATTAATGTTGTTTGGAGCACTGCACAGATATGTTTGCTTTTAACTGAGAAACAGTCCCTGAAGTTCAATATTTAATGTTACCTATGATTCTGGAAAGCACAAAAAGAATTACATCTTTATTCTTTAACCTGTAAAAAAATCTGGAAATCACTTTGGGGCACAAATGGATGGCATAACAACAAGGAATGAAGAGTGATTTCTTGATTTGTGTAGCTCCTTAGTCTTTGCATTTTAGTATAGCAAAATAGAGCCAGGATTTGATAAATTCTTGAAATGCTTTGAAAAAATAGCTTACTGAGAAAAACAGCTATTATATTTTATAGATTCTTCCACTTACAGCTAACTCAGGAGAGGGGGGTGAAATGTGACAGGACTGAGTATACCTGCTCTGCGTGGGTTCTGGACAAACAGTGGAGATATGAATATCAGGGCACCACTGTTCACTATTAGGTATCTGTTCATTGTGTGGAATGTCCACCAAAGGAAGTGGGAAGAGCTGTCTTGTAACTCTCTAATCTATAATATCAGCCTTCAAAGCATTTCTGTTAAAGTCTCCCATGCCAAAACCTTAAGCATAGATGGGGCTGAAGTTGATCAAGATCAGGGTTCAGACTCATAAAAGACTTCCAGTAGGTGTTTAGGCACCTCTTCCCTCTTAAATGGCAAATGTCATTGTATCTAGATAACTCTTGAATCTTGACACAGTTGGGACAACACTGTAGTAAATGTCAAAAATGAATCAATACTTTTTTTGTGAACTCAGCTCTTTCTAGAAATCCAACGAAAAGACATTTTTTACATGGATTGTAACACCTTTATTATGTGGGATGAGGAATCAGATCATTTTTCACTTGTAGATGAGGAAATCTGCTCCCTAGGGCTGTGATACTACCAGTAGTTGAGACCTTGGAACTGATTAATGGTTTGAAAAGGCATAAAGTATTTGAAAGAACAGAGATGGTCCTAATCTCCTCAGGCTTCAAAGCATCTAGCTTACACAGTGTGTTTGAAAAAAGATAACAAGGGATGCTGTGTCAGTTGAGCTTTAAAGTTATGGTATAAACTTTCACCTAACACCTCTACTTTCCTCTGCATAGGTATGTAACATCAACAAGCAGGGGCTTGTATGAAGAATATCAATAGACTTATTGTTCAGCAGGTTTGCTAAAATTTATTCAAGATACTCCAAATACCATGTAAAGTATCATCTTTTTGTTGCATATGGGAAAGAGTAGTGCCTGTTTATCAATATTTTACAGTGTTCCAAAAAACTCAACAGATCTGAAAACCCACATGTATTAACAAAGACTTATACTAGGATCTGCAGAAAGCATAATATGCATGCATAATATTATTTTATCTTTGTGCTGCTGCACATCCAGGACAGTCATAAATTGTCCTGTTCATATGTGGGATGAAGTTTAACTGGGTTTAGAAATCTTGCAGATTACTAGAATGACAATCTTCAACCATCCTACAAAACAGTTTTGATAGATGTAGTCAATGTTCTTTATCCTTTTCCCTGCCAACTTTGCCTCCTAGAAGTGGCAGATCATCCTTTGAGATGCTGACAAAGCTGAACTTGAAATGGTTAATTATGCATTATTCTAGTAATTTTGCTAGTAATAGAGAGCCACCAATAACATATTTACATGGTACCAGTATTTTCAGTTTACAGTGGAAAATTAGTTACTCCTGGGCAGCTTTTCCTCTGCTCTGGGGATAGATAGAGATGGCATTGCTAAGCCACCCTAGGGAGATCTGAGTAAATCTGGCACAGATTATATCTTCTTATAGTTGAGATCACATCATGTCTCATAGGGTTTATATGTGCTGTTAAACAGCCCATGTTTCTGTCTGAGTTCACTGACTGTGTTGTAAAACAACCCTTTCTAGAACTAGAGCTGCAACCTGACCATGCTTGTAAGGCCTTTGAAACTGAAGCAGAAAGTCTGATCCTGTCCATTCTGCAGCTTAGAGGACAACATATCTGAACTGCCCATCTGGGTGACAGTAAAAGACAGCTTTCAGGACAGCAGTGAGTGATTCTGTGGTCACTCAGAATACCTTTTGGTGTAAAATCAAACTGGTTTGCTAAACCCAGAGGCAAAGTTATTTCTCTTACTAGCAGATCTTGCACCTCTGCAAGGAATGCTTAGGGACTGTGCTCTGGACAATGAAATCACTGTCTGTGTGGGATGTGGGATAAACATGCAATAAAGGTCTAGCTGAGAGGCAGAGGTCATTCTGTCCTGAGATCCTAGAGTCATATAACTCTACTATCTACCCACCCTTCAAATTGCCCATGTATTTCCAGGACGATGAAGGAGACTATATTGCGAACCTGCTGCTGAACACATCATACTTTTTTAAGAGTTAGCCCTGGAATCAATGCTTAATACTGGAAACAGAAGAACAACACTTTATCTAAGGCTTATATGGTTTGGTATTTTGGAGCCAAGAGAGGAAAAATGAGCAAAAACTGCAGTGGAAAATGACATTTGAAGTCTGATCTCCTGATTGTGAAATAGAAAGGAACGGGATTATTACTATTGGGATGAACAAAGTTCAGTTCATATCATCTATCTTAATGTAGTGACAACTACTTGTGGGAAATTCGGTCTTGTTTTCCTTTGCTTCCTTCCTGCAAGATTGGAATCTCACACTGCAGTTCCTGCTCTAAGGCTTGCAGGAGTTACTGGTGAGATATGGCCTTTTCTAAAATACAGAACAGACTATGAATAGCAACAAGAGAGACTGACCTAAAACATTTATGCTTGCAAAGTACAAAAATATTTCAGAGCAAGAAAATGCTAGGTATTTGTGGTAATCACAATTACAGTCATTTGCCATCTATCCCACAATAGCAGAATATGGGACTTTGTACTTAATCTGTGGGTAGGAGGGGTTAGATCCAGACACATCAATGAATGCTACAGCAGTGCATTGCAATGGCTGTGCTTTTTGCAGTCCAGTCCTTTCCCTGGATTTCCAAAGCCTGCAGTTGCCTTGCTATACTGACTAGTGCAGGTAAGGGTCTCAAAACCATGCACTCTGCCTGGTCTGCAGGGCCATGGCATTCTGAGAAAGAGGGTAGGAATCAGAGCTGGAAGTGGCAGTGTGGTATGCCACCTTGGCACGTGAATAGTTCAGATTCCTTCTTTGCCTGAAGGAATTCCCAGAAATTTCCCAGGACAGCCATCAGGCTGGGTAGGAAAGAGTGCAGGCTGTTCAGGACGTGGGATTTAGTCTTTCTTGATGTAACTGTATATCTTTGAGATTTACTCACCTTCTGTGCATATTTGAAGACAGAATCTGGTTACTCTTGGGATGGGAGACCCAGGCTTCATTTTCCAAGATGTTACATGCATTTCACGTTAGCTAGTCATTAGGAAAAATTATCTATCCTGTCTCTTCATTTTGAGGGCAACTTGATCTGGTACTGAAGCTGCCTTCAAGAAAGCAACACATTGGGTTGCTTGGAGTTGATCTCTTCAAGACCTAACAAGGAGCTAAGCTTTGAGCACCAAGCTGTATGCATTCTGAGATAAGAAGGAGCAGAAAACTCAGAACTCTGTGAGACTTTGAGGTGAAATGTGAGGTATCTGTGGAGTCAGCACAAAGCCAAAGATGTTCAATCGCAGAACTCCTGACTTAAGCACTCAGTTGTTAGACCAATGTCACTGACCTGCTGTGAAATGCAATAAAAAAATACATTCCTGCCGTCCTGGTTTCTGCTGGGACAGAGTTAATTTTCTTCCCAGGAGCTGGTGCAGTGCTGTGTTTTGGCTTTAGTGTGAGAATAATACTAATAACACACTGACATTTTAGTTGTTGCTCAGTAGCACTTGCCCCAATCAAGGACTTTCCAGTCTATCATGCTCTGTCAGAGGACAGGTAGAAGAAGACAGAAGGGAGCAGAAACAGGACACCTGGCCCAAATTAGCCAAAGGGATATTCCATACCATAGATCATCAGGCTTGATATAAATGATTTTATCCAAACAGGATCTTAAATAACAAATTTATTAAGCAAATAAAGGC